>CM067370.1:47383676-47983676 GCA_034401795.1 Chaetoderma sp. LZ-2023a | reverse complement strand
TGTGTCAATTTTTGTGGCTATATTTTAATGAACATGGAAGAAACCTGAAAAACCTGGTACGTTTAACGCTTATCTAGTCAGCATGTAGCAACGCATACCATACACAGTGGGTTCTGTATGTACAGAATAAACACGATTGCTTAAATCACCACCTTACATTCGAAGGCCACAACTTGGTTGTAATATCGACCTCATCGCGGTGACATGTGGACCAGCATGCAGTTCCATTGTAACAGCAATGCCTCTCAGTAGCTGCTGTCTTAATCCACGGTCTATAAAAAAAACCCGCTATATATGTGACTTCATACCTTCCAAAGACAGTAACACTGGAGGATTCCAGTTTATCCATCAATCATATGAAGTCATGATCAACTAGGTGACGTGTAGGATGACGTCATAATAAATGACGTCATGACTGACGTGGTTAGTTCGTCACGAACGCTTAATTGATGACGGACTAAACGTTGTTGTACGAAGTACGAATTGTATGTCTTTACTATTAAACATACCGTGGACAGCAACAACACCCAGTATGGGTGGAACTTAGTTAAAGATGGGTGGGGCGTAGCTAAAACTTGATTCCTCCCTTACAGTGACGGAGCTGGGAACAATATTAAACAAGAAATGCACTGGCGACCTCGTGCCACGTGGATATGCTATAAAGCATCTGCGCTGGCGGGGTCACAATGATTTATTAAGAATCATTATCAGTCCTTATTTTAGGCTCAACCATGTTCACTTTATTTACATGGGCACCTACTCTCATTTTGAGTATATGAACTGTGAACTAATTATTGATTGTCTGGCAGCCTATTTTAAAATTCATTCGGCTGGGTAACAGTAACAAGTCAACCTAGCTCCACAATGCTCCTCACCTCTATCGTTGATATGGTAAGTATCCATCTATCAATCTGACGTCATATGACGTCTTAATCAGCCGAGTAAGCCGCGTAATCATTACATAATAAATAGTCCGACACATTGTACCGTCGGAATTGTATGCCTCTACTATTTAATAAACATGCTGTTGAATATTTTGAAACTAATCTGACTGAGCGCTGTTGCTGCCAACACCCAGTCAAATTAGTTCCAAAATGTTCAACAGCTTACATGTATAGTTTTCGGAAAATTGATAGTCAGGGAGTTCAAAGATCGATCGGTCCCAAAAAGAGCAAGGTGTGGGTGGAGCTTATCTAGAGATGGGAGGGGCATGGCTAAAACTGGATGGGTCTACTGACACGCTGCGATATCAGAATTACATTAACTCTAATATATGACATTTATTAAATTATTCAAGGTCTGTTTGACGTGCATAAGCAGGGGAGCACACCATACACGTGCGGTACAATCAACACGAAGTACGGATTTGAGCTTCTAGAGGTAATATTTATTTCGAGTTCATAATTATCATGACACTATATTAATGGCATTGTACGTGCTGCTTTGTTCCTGTAGATCCTGACTGGGTAATATCTACGGCCTGTTTCTCATTGCCTAATCCTGTTGAACTATTTCGTGTACTATGTCGGTTAATAATTAGCCGATATATCGGTTTGCATTCACACTGCGAGAAGATAGTCCCTGACTGGACGGTGGCGCTACCTGGTGGAGAGCTAGATAAAATGCTGGTCGTAGCGTTCCCTGCCAGACAGTGAGAGACAAAGCTGACGGTAACGTTACCCGGCAAATTTTGACGGCATCGGCCGCGTTCACATAGGGAAGAAATAGCGATATATCGGAAGATAAACCGCCGATTTTATGGGATTAAATTTCGAAATAAATGACGTATTTATTTCGGTACACGAGCCGGTCCAATGAGAACGCTAGCCGATATACCTGGTATTTACAGAAATAGTGGCTGTATGAGAACACGGCCTTAGATTATATCTAAACTTATATTATGGTTGGTGAGTCATGTATGTTAGGGTTAAGGTTAGGGTGCCTATATGCCTACCGCTTATTAACCCTTTAACACTCATATCATGCAAAAAACCGTTTCTGCAGTGGTTTTGAGATATGTCGATTTGCAGACCAAGAGAAGACTATTTTTTGAAAATTTACCATTGGAATGACTGGCTTGATGACCGAGCCAGTCGGCTCGATCACTGAGCCAATCATTCCATTAGTACAATTTCGAAAATCGTCTTCTCTTGGTTTGCAAATCGACAATTTCTATGAGAAAATTGAAATTTTCTTGAACAAATTCTAGGGTTAAAGGGATAAGTCGCTGCCCAATCTGTCTGTACCGGGCATTCCAGAACCAGTGTACCACTAGTATATGATCGCTATACGCATCTGCTAGCTTATTCTGGTGACAATCTGGTCTTTTCCTTGGTTGGCTATTATTTCAAGCATAGGACTACTAAATTACTGATAGATACAGCACAGCATGAATTGTTATGACACATAGCTTTTAGAGTCAAATGCTGCCGGTTCGTTGAGACCACTTCCGTAAAGAACCACAGCTGTTTGGAGGATAATTAGTACACTATAGGCATGCCTAACCGCATTATCACGTGGTCTTGTCATTTGGAGCGTGGGCCTGTTACAGTTAACACTTTGCAATTTACAGAATTTCAATGGAAGATTCCAGTTTAACAGGCAATCATATGACGTCATAATCAACTATATGACGTGTAGGGTGCCGTCATAATCAATTCCGTAATGATAGTAGCGAACGCTTAATTGATTACGGACTAATCGTTGTTGTACAAATTGTATGTATTTACTATTTAATAAACATTCTGTTGAATATTTTGAAACTAGTTTGAATGGGCGCCAGCAGCCTGTTAAATTACTTTCAAAATATAAATATAACAGCTTACCTGAATGGTTTTCTGGAAATTGATAGTCAAGGACTTCAGGGATCGATCGATCGATCGATCCTAAAACGGACAAAGTGGCGGTCGAGCTTAGCTAGAGATGGCCGGGCCATAACTAAAACTGGATTCCTACATTTCAACGTACATGTGCAGGTAATCTGTTGACTATTTTGGAATTGCATTGACAGGAGCAGCAGTTCCCATTCAAATTAGTATCAAAATATTCAGCATAAATGGTACTGAATATTAAATATCATATTATAAATGGGTTTTCGATTTTTGCCTTTTGGGGTCAAAGGTTAAACACTAATTTTAGTGAGCGTCATAAAACACTAACTATGACTAGATATGGTTATTCGTTCTCATTTGTCATTGGAAGTACGTTAAGTGGTTTTCTGAATCTACCACTGGTTTTTAAATGACACCGCCATCATAATGCAGGCTATGGGGCCGTTACCTCACCAATACCGGGCCGTATTGACTCTGTATTTGTCCAGTACTGGCCCTGTACCCTGGGTTATCATGCCATCTTGTTACTCCCAAAAGTCTGCTCACAGTATTTGCTTGTCATTGTAATATACCTAATATCGTTATGCTATATATTTCCAGGCATTTCATTACGCTATCGATTATGTGAATTCTCGGTCAGGGATCTTCCGAAACGTCCTACCAGGGCTCACTTTGGGCGGGTTGGCGTTTGACGTCTGCCAACAACCTAGCAGAGCCGGTAACATAGTGGCAAACATACATAGCGGGAACCGGGAACTCATCGCGGACAACGTTAGGATGGACCCTGATAGGATCAACGTGTATGTGGGTCCGTTTGACACAGAATCAAGCATAAGGGTGGCCGATGCCTTGGACGTTCTGGGTATGCCACAAATTAGCTATGGAGCCACCAGCTTGGAACTACAAGACCAACTCAAATACCGATACTTCAAGCGATCAGTGCCGGCTGATGACAAACAATCAAGGGCCATAATTTCATTCCTAAAATACACTGGAATTGAATACGTACAGGTGATATACTCGTTTGACAGCGTAGGTCTGAAGGGGAGGGATGAGTTCAACCGCCTTGCTGCGCTGAATAGAATCTGTGTGGCCCAGAGCATCAGTGTAGGGATGACGGGAGACCCTATAGAAAGCGATGCGCAGTCAGCTGTCGCTAAACTTCTGAACAAGCGTTCTGCTAGGACTGTTATTCTGTTTCTCAGTAAACCATACCATGTGATGCTGGCTGCAGAGAACAACGTTCGCGTCGCTGCTTCATTTCTGCTTATCGGCACAGATAAATGGGGCTTTGACGCGAGCCTGCTTAGGAATCTGAATACAGTGTTACAGAAAGCGGTCACATTCGATATCGAAACGGCAGATTTGCCCGGATTTGATCGATATTTGGAAGATAAGATGCCACTAACACATCCCGATCATACCACTAATCCCTGGTTCCGAGAATATTATGAGCTCCTGTACGATTGTTCTTTGACCGATAAGACTCGGCCCTGCTCGACGGACATGGGCGGGATTTCTAGAGCTGTGATCTCTAGAGCTGTCAGGAAATATTCACAGGTACGTATATATACATACATGTATTACCATAATAATTGTCATTAAGATTGTACATTGAGTTTGCATAGGGTGAGGCCTGTATCCGGAAGGAAAGAAAAACCGATCGCAGTTTTATGACTGTCTCGCTAACCGGAGTTTTGGTAACGAGAGTACGTTTAAGATACGAGATATAACATACCAATGCAAAATTCAGAGCCGAGAATAGGTATGAGAAAAGCATCCTAAATAAAGACACTTCTTACAGCTTCAGTATACCGACACCCATCTTCGTAAACTACGACATCTGATAATTTGCCATCGTATTCGTGGATCGTATATTCCTCCCGTGTTCAGAAGCACCTCAGAGAGTAAAGTAAAATATGCCTTGTACTGTGCTGCAAGTTCTATTTACACGCTATATTAATAGCGTAAAACGAGGTAATATCGCATGCTGAAGACTTCCGCAGCATCAACTCAATTGTTATGTAGATTGTAAGTTGGAGAATACATGCTTCTGCATTCTCATTGGACGTGTAGGTCCAATAATTTGGTCCTGGACGGGTGTATTTGTTGAAGATACTGTCTGATTTTACGCATTACCGGAGTGATACATGAGCAGTTCTTCAAGAATGGACTTGGAAGGATGAACTTGCTTAGTTCCACGTGGTTGTTAACAGCCATCATCAATGGGTGTGTACATATTTGATATAACGTAGATCTACGCAAGATTAGAAACACATCCCGGATCTGTTTAAGTCCCTTGCAGCATACCAGGAAGTGCGTTCGAGTTTCAGGATTGCATAGCAGACACAATAGTTTGACGGAACACTGATTAAAGGAATGTAGGTTCCTGTAAGAAGCCGAAGATGTAACGGTAGCGCTCTCACAAGAAGACACATTGTTAAGTATTGGATGGATTGAACCAATTTTGAATTCTTTAATGTACATAAACGTGGATGGATACAGTTTGACTGCAGTAGTCGGCTGCTCTGCCTAGTAAGATTCTACTGCTATCTTGGTCTCCTTGTCCATCTAAATTTGCTAAGCAGTGAGTCCAGCAGGAAGTGTATAGACGGAAGTCCGTACTGGGCAAGTAGGTTCTGCCATAGCTGAACCAGCTGCTAACTGCATGGCCTTTCATAATTGTTTGCCGAATACATATGTCGAGCAGTATGGGGGGGGGGCGGCGGGGGGGGGGGGCCTCTTCATTCAGACAGAAATTTCCCAATAGAGAGAGGACTGGTGTATTTTGGTATATTTGGTGTATGTTGTGTGTTGGTCGCGTGTTGACTGGACTGACCTGCAGTAATGTGTATACGCGTCCAGAATAGCGACCGAGATATAGTCAAAGGTTCGTTATAAGCATAGGTGATGAAAACCTACACAGAATCTAAAGATGAATATCGATCCTTTTAATCCGGAAAAGGCATTGTGACAGAATAAATGTAGCAAGTAGCCATCTGGTTGTGCCTGGTCCCAAAAAAGTATCATATGATACTGTTGTTATGCCAGATGATTCCACCAGTAGAACATTGGACATATCAATGGAATCGGAAGAGTTATGAGCGCATCTCAAGAATCTATTTTGCATAGTCTTCAAACACAACCAGCAGATCTCAGAACCCGAGTGGACTGTTCGGACAGATAGAGCACCGGAAGAAGCGCTTCCCTTCTTCCACTGCTTCCAGTCTTCCACTCAGACCAGGAGACGAAGAGACCAACCGTGTGACAGCTGTAGCTGCATTTGACCATAGAGTTTGTGAGATGCGAGTGTACATATAGCAAAAAACTCGGAAGGAACGATATGAGCGAGTTATTGTTACAACCTAGGTTAGAGGCCTGGCTACAGATCATTAAGAAATGTATACATTAAATAAAGATATAAATACAAAAATAGAATATTTAAGACAATTTAATAAATTCGTCCAAGCTTGATTGAACGAGACAAGGACTTCCAAGACACATATTATTAATTCTTCCCAGTTTGAACCCATAAATGTGCTTCACCAGGGCTAAAAGCATAACGCTAATTTATGTGTGATAAGCAATTAATCATGTTATCATTGATAGCAGACTAACGATTACCATAATTCTTAAACAATATCTCCATGTTAAGGTGACCATAGAGTAATGATTCTGAACTAAAGAATAAATATAACACGTATTTGTAATGTTTTTCAGGATCCATATGTCCTTTATGTGATCAATGCTGTCTTCGCCGCTGCTATGGGCATTGACAGCGCCATCAAGAAAGCTTGCCCTCCTACCGGAGTTAACAATCGTCCACCCAGGTTGTGTGTTGCTAGGGAGTTTATGAGAAGTGGGGAGCGCAGGCAACTCATTCTAGACGGCATAAAAGATGTGAACTTCAAGGACGCCACACAGCAACCGTTCTACTTCACTCCATCTGGCGAGAGTGATCGAGGATTTCATATCTATCAAGTTGTGCAGAATAAGTACAAAGACGTAAGTTGTGGATAATGGACCTTTCCAGTTTTAGCGATGCCCCGCCCATCTCTATCTAAGCTCCAACTACACCACGCTCGTTTTGGGATCGATCGATCTCTGAACTCTCTTACTATCAATTCCCAGAAAGCTATGCAGGTAAGCTGTTGACTATTTTGAAACTAATTCGACTGTGTGCTGTTGCTGTCTATGGTCGCAACAGCGCCCAGTCAAATTACTTTCAAAATATTCAACAGCATGTATATTAAATAGCAAAGACATACAATTCATACAACGTGTCGGACTATTAAGCGTTAAAGACGGACTATTTGGAATCATTCATGACGTCATGATTATGACGCCAGCCCACACGTCACTTAATTGATTATGACGTCATATGATGGATGGATAAGCTGGAAAGGTGAATTGCCATCCTACCCTCACCCTGTAGACGCTACTATGAAGACGCTGTATAGAATTGGGGAAGTAAAGTCTGTTAATTACACAATTGAAAGCCTGTGCTGTCTAAGATTGGCGCATGCAGCATCCGGTCACACAGCATTACAAATTAATTTTGCGTATTTAACTGTTGTCAGTCATCAAAAAGTAGGTGCATCGTACTCAGCTGTCAGTCACATGCATAGATTTAGATTTCGAGGCTATGCAATGGCGATGATTTTTGTTCTCTGTATCCTGTCTGTCAACACTTGTGGCAAATCTGCTCCACTAGGATATATCGCTTCGAGCTATGAATCTGAAGGAGTCACGTCTTCATAAAACCAGTTGTGGCTCTTATTAGACAAAGTATTGAACCATATGCCTTCAAAAGCCAGAGTAATATCCACTTTTAGAGTATTGAATTTAATGGAGCAACATATAATTAGGCTCATTTTTTGGTTGTAGTGTCAGACACACTTGACCATTGGTCAATAGTAACAGGGATGATTTCACATTGGTCAATAGCGCTTGTGTCATTTGTCTATGTTGTCTAAGAGGCCCACATCATGTAAGTCCCGCCCAAATTGTGCCTTTGATCATAGCCCTGTTGCCAAATGGCAGTTGTTATGCTTGCCCACTTAGTCATGCAATGCTTCTGCCCCCCACCCCCACCCCAGGTGCTCAATAGTGTTAGGGCTACTCAGGGTTTTGCATTTCCCAGACAAACTTCCATATTTCCGGACCATTTGTTCCCCAGCCACCATGGGCCACTATTGCTTGTCCCCCAGGCCAATTGTATCAGTCACACGTAGTGGTTAGTCATTTGCAGCAACGATGATTGCCTCCTTGGTCACTAATTAATACCAACGACTCTTGTCCAATTAATGAATATCATAAAATAAGTTGGCCCCATTGACAAATGGTGTTTGCTATGTTGATCAATTGTGTTAGTGATATGCCTACTCGCCTTTTTGATCAGGGTGTATGTCTCGTTTGTCAATAATGTTAAGATTCTTGCCCGCATGTTCCATTGACAAATGTTGCTTGACCCAGTCCCGTTGTCTTGTTAGTCATTAGTTTCAGATATCAATATTGACATAATTATTACTCATACCACCGAAGACCAGTGTGCGTGAGTATTGCAGTTGGTGTTGTCTGTCTGTCTGTCTGTCTGTCTGCCTGTCTGTCAGCAACATCCCGGGAACGCAATGATGTAGAAACTCCAAATTTGGGATGTACAATCATATTGGGGCTGGCTAGAGAAACAGTTGAGGTTTCAGGTCAAAAGCTTAAATATCTATATCACGGAGTCACTAAGTGCATACCAGAATACACATTTTGGGCATAACTTGGGAATGCAAGAATGACCAGAATTATTATTATTATTATTATTATTATTATTATTATTATTATTATTATTAGATTGGCAGCTACAATGATACCCATCGGTTGAAGTTAGATGCCACATATGAATTGCCGTGGAACTCGAGTTGTTCGGAACAGGGTTCATGTACAGAGTGTTCATTCCCGGATTACAAGCCTTCACGCTACATGTTAAAACCTTCTACCGACGATTTGAACGTCATAGGAATATTTGACGTGCACAGAAGAGAGGGCAACAGCTTTCAGTGTGGTCCAATGGATGTTGTGAAAGGTTTCCAGAATATGATGGCTTTCTTCTATGCAATTGATCTGATCAACAAGGATCCCAAAGTGCGCTCTTCCATGAGGTTAGGCGGCTTGGCTTTGGATACGTGCTCTATCTCCGCTCGACTTGGACAGGACCTGTATAGCTTGCTCAGCGGATCTGGTGTATGTGAAGCATCACAACTCTCTGGTCAGCTCATACCGCCAGACACGGTTGTCGCCTACTTGACTTTGGGTAACGAAAACGCCATCATAAGTAGTGAAATCCTGTCCCCTAGACAGATTACAAGCATCAGTCCCAGTGCTACAAGCATGGCACTCAATGATAGATCAACGCATAACTTCTTCTTACGTACAGTTCCTCCCGACGATAAACAAGCAGAGGCTATTCTAGCTGTAACAAGACGATTTGGATTCAACTATGCCGCGGTTGTTTACAGCACTGATGCCTACGGCCGGAATGCAGCCAGGGTGCTCCTGGAAAATAGCAAAAATAGCGGACAGTCCTGTTTTGGATCAGTCTTCCCAATGTCTTCTGATTCGTCCCTAGATTATGCCAAACAAATAATCAGAAGAATGCGTGAGGTCGTAGGCATGAGAGCTGTGGTATTAGTCCTGTATCCAGAACAAATCCGGCTCTTACTCCGAGCCGCTAATGAATTACAGGTACGTCAGAGGTTTGTGTGGATTGGTAGTAATACCTGGGGAGGTGACGAAGCCGTGGTGCGAGACCTCGAAGATGTCGCATCCGGAGCGATCACTGTTCAAATCCGCTCAGAGCTTGTGGAGAAATTTAACGAACACCTGCGTAGTTTTGATATGAATAACCCTCCAGCTGAAATCCCACTTGACTGGTTTGATGATTACTACCAAACAACGTACAAGTGTCGTAAGATTAGCAGCATTGTGCAGAAGAGTTATCCGCGTACATGTGATGGAACAGAAAATAAGGGCTCCGTTAACCAGTTTGTGCAAGATGTCGATGTGTTTCATACTATTCTCGCAACATTCGTGATTGGCTATGGCTTAGACAGCATCCAGGGATGTCAACAGCAGGATCTGTCGCTGGCAAACTGCTTGAACTTGCGATCAAATCGGAGACGGTTAATTTACGATAGTTTGTCCAGTATGCAGTGGTCGGCGTTAGAGGGAATTCTGAACAACAAGACGGTGAGTTTTTCATTCACGGACGAAGGATATGGCAACATCGATTACAACATACTGAACTACCATAGAGATGGTCACGGTGGATACGCGTATGGCAAGGTTAGTCAGCACCCCACCACCACCCTACCCCCACCACCCACCCACCCCTCTCTCTCTCTCTCCCTTTCTCTCTATCTCTCTCTCTTTCTCTCTCCCTCCCTCTCTCCATCTGCCCACCCTCCCTCTCTCTCTCCCTCCCCCTCCCTACCTCCCTCCCTCCCTCCCCCCTCCCTCCCTCCCTCCCTCCCTCTCTCTCTCTTTCTCTCTCTCTCTCTCTCTCTCTCTCTCTCTCTCTCTCTCTCTCTCTCTCTCTCGTATTGATTTGTTTGTTGTTACTTTGTCTGATATTGAATTTAGCATTTCCAGGTAACTATAAAGGTAATCTGCTGAATATTTTTAAACTAATTGGCCTGGGTGATGTTGCTGCACATGACAGCAACAATACCAAGTCATATTATTATCGAAATATTCAAGAGAATGCTTCCAAAATAGTAAAAACATACAATTTGTACACTTGATTTTCATGACGGACGTAGATTCGTCTTTCATTACGCGCCTTGATTGCCACGTCAGCATACAAGTGGCGTAGTGGATTATGACGTTACATACCTGAGTAACCATTACCCGAACATTCTCACGTCTCCTATTGCATTTTCCATGCCACTATTGCTCAACAGCTTGGATCTTGGCGAGGTGAATTGACGTTGGACACGGATTCTTACCGAGGCTTTTACTTCGGAACAGCTGAAAGGGTTCCATTCCCACCCTCCAGATGCCCCGTGGGTGGTCAATGTCGCTGTGCTAACCCTGATATCATAGCAGCTTTCAGACGTGGGGATGTCGATGTTGAGTCTACTGCACCCTATCCGAGTGCGTATACCTGGGAGTTCATCAACACTACCATATCAAGCTCTATGGCGTATAGCGATGATGGCGGACAAACCTATGTCAGCGTTTCTGGGGAGCGAGTTAGCGCCCAGTCAGCACCGAAACTAGCAGACAGGTGTGTCTTATGGTTGTCCACATTGCGGGATGTTATTTAGTTTTTGAATTGTCAGCTCATAAATAAGTTAACATGGTCCAAAACAAAATAATTTTGAACACGGTGTAAGGAATGTTCTGTTGAATATTTTGAACATAATTGGTTTAGAAGACGTTGCTGCATTAAGCAGCAATGTCTTCCAATCTAATTTTGTTTGAAATTTTCAACAGTAGGCTACACCTTATTTTGCTTTGGAAACATCTTAAGTTATGTCCGTGCTCTACCATACACGATATTCCTCAAATATCGACACAGTGTTCTCGAGTGGACTTTGTTAAAGTCCTTAGATATGAAAGTTTGGTAACTCGTAAAGAATATATGCCTCTATGTAAACACGTTTTTTTAACCAATCCAAAGATCTGAAATTGTTATTTCTTATCATATACCGTCTCATGAATTCCCTCCTATTCTGCTACATTGGCGTGTAGTTCTAATGTGTACAGCCTAGGTACATGATAGCCGTGTCTTTGGTACTTTGTTTTCTATTTCTTGATGAACACGGATATGTATTAGTTCTCTCTTAAAGGTGAATATTCAAAACAAAATTCTTCAAAATAAAGTTGTTTAATTTATATACTTTTAGAGGTTTAATGTGTGTGCCTATAGATGTAATGAAACAGTCCATAATTCAACTTCACAACTAATAAAATTATACGGAATGAAACCATCAAATGTTAAGATTTATTTTGTTTCATTACATTTAGGGAGATAATTTAAGCTTCTTGAGCATATATACGATTTTAATAATTTTATTTTCAAGCATTTTGGTGTGAAAATGCACCTTTAAATCCATTATAAATTAATTATTGACTAGCGATTATTATTAAGAGAGATATTATTATTATTATTATTATTATTATTATTATTATTATTATTATTATTATTATTATTATTATTATTATCATTATTATTATTATTATTATTATTATTATTATTATTATTATTATTATTATTATTATTATTATTATTATCATTACTATTACTATTATTATCATTATTATTATTATTATTATTATTATTATTATTATTATTATTATTATTATTATAATTATTATTATTATTATTATAATTATTATCATTATTATTATTATTATTAATATTATTATTATTATTATTATTATTATTATTATTATTATTATTATTATTATCATTATTATTACTATTATTATCATTATTATTATTATTATTATTATTATTATTATTATTATTATTATTATTATTATTATTATCATTATTATTACTATTATTATCATTATTATTATTATTATTATTATTATTATTATTATTATTATTATTATTATTATTATTATTATTACTATTATTATCATTATTATTATTATTATTATTATTATTATTATTATTATTATTATTATTTTTATTATTATTATTACTATTATTATTTTAGGTACATCGATGCATGGGGCATAATCGTGGTGACATTGGCTGGACTCGGTCTGCTATTCACGTGTTGTGTTTTTATCTATTTGTTGGTGATGTACCCAGTGCGCTCCGGCACGACCATCCTGGGCTATATGGTGATATTGGGTCTCATCCTCATGTTCACTATGGTATTCCCGTTCGTATTGCATGCTAATCAAGCAGTCTGTGGTATTCGCAGATTCGGCCTTGGCTTGGCTTACTGTGTATGTTTTTCTGCTCTTTTCCTGAAGCTGGTCGACAATTGGCACTCGCGTAAGAAGAATCCAGATGCCGGTGTGACATATGCCAAGCTTGGGGCGCCGAAGGGACTATTTTTTATTGGATGCGCTATGGTAGCTATTCAGATTCTGATCGCGGCTCAGTGGTTGATCCTGCAGCCGCCGACTACGTCATTAGTGGTGTATGAGCGAGAACTGTGGTCTATGTGCACCCCACTCGTTAGAGATGGCTTTACCTTGGCATATGACAAAGGTCTGATCCTATCCTGTTTATACTGCATGATCCTTATCCTCCTGTGCATCATCCTGGGCTTCAGCACATGGAACACGAACAAGAACCACCGAGAGGCCCGCTATATCCTAGGTGTAGCCTTACTGTCCGTGCCTTGCTGGGTGGCTTGGTGTGTAGTTGCTGGCTTGGCGGAATACAAGTTTCGCGATGCTGCAGTAGCGATTGGCCTGCTGTTCAACGCGTACATTATCATGGCCTGTGTACCCATCCGCAAATTTTATCTATTCAATCGTTATCACAAGATCGACAGGGCTGAAGAACGCGAAGAGAAGGAGATCCGAAAAAGAGAGAGATCGAATGCGAGTATGAAAGGTGAGAATGTTAAATACTTGTCAGATTATTAACAAGTTCAACGCCTAGAACATTTCAATTTCAAAGCAACCATATATAGAGTATTATTGAATAAGGTATGCAGAGCTGAATATATTATAGATTTATCGAGCCAACTGTTCGTGAATCGGGAACTCAAGTTCTACTCTGTTAGGTTCAAGCGAGCCTTTATTCATAATTCATAGATCAGATCTGTCACTCTAGTATATGACGTCAAAATCAATTGCGTCACGCGTAGCCAGACATCGCAATCAAAATATGAATGACGTGTCTAGCTCCGTCGTGAACATTGAATAGTCCGTCAAGTGTACGAATTTTATGTCTACTATTTAATAAACAGTATGTTGAATATTTTGAAACAAATTTTATTGGGGCGTTGTTGCTGCCATAGGCCGTAACAGCACCCAGTCAAGCTAGTTTCAAAATATTCGACAGGTTATTTGTATAGATACCTTTAAATTGGGATTCTAAGAATTCAAAATATAGCCTATAAATCGATCCAACACGCGCAAAACGTGGGTAGCCATTTTCTTGAAATGGGTGTGACGTAGTTAGAAATGGATTCCTATATTGTAAGTTTAAATCTCTACAATAGCTTCACCTCCTTGTTCAGAGTGAAACGAGTCAATACTCCCGCATTGCAGACTTATCAATAATACCCGACTGCCATTCCAAGCTTCCAAATAGCTAGATTATAAGAGCAATAGTTAAACCCGCGGTTGTAGACCAGTAGAAATTGACGAGAAAATAGGTGCACCCGGACATTTTAGTTAACATCCACATTTTGGTGTCAGATTCTTCATATGACTGTCCTAAGTGCACACAGAAAATTCTCACAAATTTTCACTTGGGGAAACATGGATTTTTAACCCTTATAACATGACGTGCGAAATACGAAAAAACATGTATAATTTAGTAAGTTTTCTGTTAACTACTCTTGAAATTCGTCTTACCGATAACTATTGGTGCTTACAGTAACCCATGCTGTATTGCCGTATTTGACACACACTCTACTTAAAATAAGTTCATGTATAATAAAACAAAATGGATTTTTAGCGTTAAACACCTTATAGTAGCAACCTCTGTTTTTCTGGCAAAACGAATGCCTAAGATTAGCGCTATATGCAGCGATTTAAAATGTTTCTTCAAATATTTGACGTTAGGCAATCAGACGTATTTAAACTAGTTACTACCCGAAGCTAAAAGATGATTAACATAAATATTCCTGATATTAGTACGTTTATTTTTACAATAATATATATACAGGGGTATATTTAGAAGCGGTATACCACAGCCCAGATAAAATTAAATTATTAAAGACAAATGTCCTGCCAAAGACAATTAGTAATGCACACTAAATATACATTTAATTGATTAGGTGCTGTTGCTGCCTATGGCATCATCAGCGCCCAGTCAGATTCGTTTCAAATAATAGGTGGCAGTTTATTTAGATTCGTGGCATGAAGAGATTTGTGTCGAATACAATTAAGCTGTTTAAACATAAATACATATTCTACTGGAAATGGGTCTACGTACAGTTGACTCTACTGATTTGGGCATATGAACTACAGAAAGTGGTAATCAAAGTATAAGTGTAAGGATAAGTATAGCAGATTAGACATACTGTGGCTGTACTCTAGCATTCTCACAGCTCAACCACCAAACTGACAGGGCTTTATGTGTGAAATAACTACAGTTGACAATTTCCACTGTACTGCAATAGTTTACAACCCCATGGTTCCTTTGAATCCAGGAACAAATGAAGCTATTTATAGTGCTATGATGTGTGTGCAGTCACAAGCCAGAAAAGCAGGGATGTGTTGTGCAACCATAACATTTGACGAACCGGTGTACTTGAAAAGCTACAAAATTAAGCAAGACAACTCCATCCAGTTTGCGAATATGTACATACGTCTGGGTGGTTTCCACAAACTAATGTCTTTTCTTGGCGCTGGCTGTAAGATCATGGAGGGGAGTGGGCTAGATGATTTGTGGGCAACTGTCTACGCTAGGAACTCTCTCCCCAAAATGATGGAGGGAAAAGCCTACACCAAGACACTGAGGGCATGGCTCATGACAGATGCTGCATTGCATCTTCTGTTAATTGAACCACAAGATGATGGATTTTTTAACCACTGTACAGCTGACAACATCTCATGTAACACATATGATGAATCTGTACTCTCCGAGTTGCAAGATGAAGACAGCGACGTTGATGATGATAGTTATAGCTCATCAAATGAACAGCCAACCGAAGACGAAATTGCTACAGCACATGAAACTCAACACCATATGGCAACAGATGACATGTGGTCACAGCTACACAATCTATGTAACGAACTCATGTCACATGGTATCTCACCAGATTATGTTCGTAACAATGAACATTTGCAAAATCTATGTAAGCATGTTTGTGATTTGAGGAAGAATATAGAAAAGTCCAGAACAGGCAAATTATGATCCTTATTCATGGACGTTGTAGCGATTGTAAGGTTGTTCATCAGAACTGAACGTATTGGTGACTGGCGACTCCATCTGAAAGCTACACAGCTAATGTTGCCATTCTTTGCTGCCACTGGGCATAACAATTACACGAAATGTTGTCGCCTTTATCTTCAAGATTCTCTTGAATTATGCCCCTGCCTTGAAGGGCCCATGCACGAAGGATACTTTACTGTCCGTAGAAATGAAAAAGTGTATTGGAGTGATACATGGTCGGATATGACCATTGAGCAGTGCCTTATGAGAGCTGAAAAAACTCAAGGAGGATTGATCAACATAACACACAAGGATTCTGCTAGAACAAAATGGCTCCTCACAGCACATATCATAGCACAAACAGTACACACATGCTCTGCGATCGTTGACTAACACATTCACGGGAACATGGTCAGAACAGGTTTTTGAGAGATTTACACATAAAAGTTGCTTAGTTTGTATTTATCACACAGTTTATCATTAGTTTAAAGTAATTTTCTTTGGTAAGCCTGCCGAGAATTGTCAGGTCTACCAAAATGACATATTCCCTGAATTTTAAGCCTCATTTTCGCGGCCATTTTTAATTTGCCCTAAAAACATATTTCCCCAAGTGCGAATTTTTGCGAATTTTTCTGGCAGCTATTTTAGGTCATGCTGATGTAATTAAAGAAAAAATTGGACTGTTAACTAAAATGTCCGGGTCCATGTCAATTTCTACTGGACTATTGGTTTATGATTCAGGTGCCGTTGTTACTCTTGAATCAGTTTCTCCATATACCATAAACATATCCTTGAATAGCTATGCCCATAGACATTGTATATTAGACTGTAACATTATTAGTGTACAATACCTAGGTATATAGGTTAGAACACATTTCCCATGTTGCATAGTCTTATAGGAATATTCAAATCAATTTAACCACTTGCCATACTTCTGATTGTGACGTCAGTTATACAATGACAGTAAGTTTGCATGACATGCTGAATCCACATGCATTGCGGCACCACACTGGTACACGCTCCAAGTGCTCAAGTGATCAACAGCACACACCTACTTGTTTCCCTATAGTCCGTGTCTAGTCTGACTCAACCCACCCGTGTGACAGATATTTGGACAGACGGACGGTGCGGGGCTGTCAGTCTGTCCAAATATCTGTCACAAGGGTGGGTTGAGTCAGACCAGACTCGGACTGTCATTTCCCATGTTGCATATTCTTAAATCCTGGTTCGTATATTAGAAACTCTTTGTGTTAAGGCTGATTACGTTTGACAAGCGTTTTGTTGCTGCTTAGCTTTCGTGGTATACTTGTTTATATGTTTATGACGATCTGTTTTGCCTGTTCAGGTTCAGTTATATACAGCCACCCTAGCAACTCACATTATGGCGGACATGACGACAGCACGCTGATGAGACACAACAATTATAGCGGTAGCCAGGTGGGAGGAGTCAACCCGTACAGGGGCCCTAGCTCAGGTAACCTCACACAAAAATGTCCATATCCCATGTCACTGTCACTCAATAATATGATGTCATACTCATCTACATCACATGTAGGCGGACGTCACAGTACATAGTGACTTATCTCTAGCTCCTTCATGAGCATTTAAAAGTATGTCGAGTATACGAATTGTATGTCTTTGACGAGGTTTACAATTTAATATACACATTTTGTTAAATATTTCGAAACCAATATGACTGGCGCTCTTGCTGCCATATGTAGCAACAGCACCCAGGCACATTTTTTTCAAAATGTTCAAACGCTTTCCTTGAGATTGTGATTCTGAAGAATTCAGTGTTCAAAGTATATAGGTCAATCCCAACACGTGGACAATGTGGGCGGTACTTAGTTAGAAATGGGCGGGGCATGCCATAGCTATAAATGGATGCCTCTCATGATTGCCGTCCTAATCCGATCCTCTGTCAAATTTACTACCGAAGTAGCTTGGTATGTAGGTCTTTGATAGACGCCCAATAGCTTGTATGAAATCTGATAGCTTTCATTTAGTCCATGCGCCTGTCTAATGATGATCTCGTTACACAGAAATGTGTAAATATCTGCGATGTAAGTCATGAATAACATGGTTCTGTCACAACCTGGCACGAGAGAAAGGACTTCGATGGCTGGTCATAGCAGAAAACACAGTCTGTCTCATTTTACTGATTCCACACCTGTCGGAATACGGCCAATGCTGCGTTCTCTCTCGCTGTCGGTAATTCAACAAGATGGACCCCACCCCCCACGCCAGTGTCCATACCGCGGTATGTAGTTAGCGATGGAATATGCGCTGCCGATATGGATTTCATATCCGAGGAAACGAAACCACTTGACTAACAGCTCTTAATAGCTACAAGCTAACAAAGAAATGAGAATCTCTTTATAAACGAATTCCAAACTTAGTTCATCTATATATACCTATCTACAAAGCATGAAACTAAAAAAGTGAAAATGACGATCCACTTTGTGGCGGACAGCCGTGAAGGAAAAACTAAATTCTGCTCTGCTGTACTGCTGACATTGCTGCGTACGGCGTCATGGGAAAACGCAACCGGCGTATAGTTGATGATGTACAATTGTAACCGCTGGACAGCTCCAAAGGCAGTTCTAGACAAATTTGATGCCTGTCATCGCCAGTAAAAGTCGCTCAACAAAGGTAGTCCATGCTTGGGCATGTGCTAAGAATTCGAGAAGACACACCAGCATTGAGAGAGAGAGAGAGAGAGAGAGAGAGAGAGAGAGGCAGGCAGGCAGGCAGGCAGGCAGGCAGGCAGGCAGGCAGGCAGGCAGGCAGGCAGGCAGGCAGGCAGGGAGGGAAAGGTGGGGGGAGGGGGAAAGAGAGAGGGAGGGAGGGAAATGGGGAGGACGGGGGAAAGAGACTCTCGGACATATACAGTGTACTAGTACGATACTCCTGACACAAATGCATAGTGGCGTGACACATTTAACCACATTTCTCATCATCCGACTAGCCCCGCCCCCAGGATGATGTACGCCAGAGTCAATGACTTGGTGGCTGCAAAAGGGCAAACAATTGCTGCCCTACACGGAGATTACTTCTACTTTCAAGTCACTGTCCCCCTCGAAGCAGTATTCACAGAACAAGCAACTCCTCTTACACCAATTCATGATGCCCACTCAGGACATGCTAACCCATACACGCTCGACCCACCGATGATGGAGAAGAGAGTTCATCTTCAAAAGCAATACACTGACCAGTTTCAGATAATTGGCCAGTTGTATTCCTACACTTCATTAGTTCGTTAAATGCTATCGCCCCTATCACTGACTCCTTAGCAAATCACACACCGTTAACTAGTGACGAGTACTTCTCCCTGTTTCTACAGTACACTATGGTGACATTGAGACTGATATGTGCTTAAATAGAGTAAAACAGTAGGCTACAATACTTGTTCACGTCTAAATTGGATTGATTCGTATGTCTCGTAGACATTGCGTAGTCGTAGTAGTAGTAGTAGTAGTAGTAGTAGTAGTAGTAGTAGTAGTAGTAGTAGTAGTAGTAGTAGTAGTAGTAGTAGTAGTAGTAGTAGTAGTAGTAGTAGTAGTCTTTAATGAATAACCTAAAACTTCCAACAGTAATAGACAGAAAGAAACAAAACCTCCTTATTATCGTCTACAAATGGCTACCACGACACGCAAATATACCGGATCTTCTAAGCAGTAAATTTACAGAATTAATGAGAAAACAGCATACAGAAGTATGGGGTTATTCCCGATTAACTCGCTAGTGAGAACGCGGCCTTAACTAGCTGACGAATTCCCCCGTGAAAAATGCCTCCATAACTAATAAACATGAAAATCAATATCAAGTTGTTCCAGGTCTCTGGCCACAGAGATTGCATGAAAATCTGCGTCATGTAACATGAAACTTCAGTTCTCTACTACAGTTCCTGAAATAATACTTAATGCTACTACTACTACCACCACCACTACTACTACTACTACTACTACTACTACTACTACTACTACTACTACTACTACTACTACTACTACTACTACTACTACTACTACTACTACTACTACTACTATTACTACTACTACTACTACTACCTGCCCACCACCATTACCACCACACCACCACATTATTATTATTATTATTATTATTATTATTATTATTATTATTATTATTATTATTATTATTATTATTATTATTATTTTCAGTGCGTGGTGGTATGCTATGAGTTGAACAACCTAAAGATTCTTACATCCATATATCAAATTCTAAAATTGAAGTCCAGTGATAGATAGCCTGGTCACACTCGACAGATGACATAACATACAAATATTATTTTTTTATCTTTGACCTTTATGGCTTCGTTAACAAGTCGATTAAACTAAGTGTGTTCGAGGAACCGATACACACGAGTCACCGTGAGTGTGTTAAGTTATTATTTGCGACGTCTTCTTTCTCTGATTACATAATCATTGTCTGAAGTAGTGAATCCGAAAACAGCCGAATGCCACAGTTTGCTGATTAGGCAAACTCTTTCAAAGTGGCTGAATATTAAATATGCGGGTTATTTTGAAAAGAAATTGATTGAAAGTCGGCGCTGTCTTTCAATAAAATCTTTTCAAAACAATCAATGTACTTTTTATTATATAAACACCCCACACCTCATCTACATGACACTGCAGTGCCCTATTCACAATAAGATTGAGTAGTAGTTTGCAGAGTAATTTGTTTGGTTGGCTTGGCGTTTATCAGGTTGTTATGTACTAGGTACCAGTTATGCCAGATTTACATTTCTATCACAGCGCTTACAACTGCTAGGCAACTACCCCAGCGCTTACAACTGCTAAGCAACGACCACAGCGCTTACAACTGCTAGGCAACGACCACGGCGCTTACAACTTCTAGGCAACTACCACAGCTTACAACTGCTAGGCAACGACCAGTATTATGCTACATACCCATTTATACTCCTGGGTGGAAAGAAGCGAGAAATTGCCCATGTTTTCATTTACGTCCATTGAGTCCATCACTGAGGCACGAATCGCAGGTTAAAAAGCACAGCTTGTTGCCCGCTGCAACAACCCCCCCCCCCACACCCACACACACATACCTCCGCCTCAATAAGATGAGTTACTATTCTAGAGGATACGTATATTGCCATTCTCTTCACCTCTGAAAAGAAGTATCCATAATTCTAGCCATTTCATTGGTCAATTTCCTTGTGAAATGATAATTGACTCATAGAATGGCTAGAATGCGCCGTAATTTACGTTTATTTCGTGGTCTCAGCATTGTGTGATAGTTTCCCATGGACACATTTTACGGCAGAAATATAGTCAACTATATTCGCCTATTTACCAGTGAAATACACCGTTGTTGAGAAACTGACGTGTTCAACTGGCAGATAGTCGAAGTGTGTTAGCTACACGTCGCCAGTCGGGCACGCCTCTTGTCACACGCCAATGTATCCATATGCATTATACAAAGTTATCCATGATTATTTCATTTTTTAATTGTCTTTGTAAAAATGTGTTAATTAATCTGTACAGGAATTTACAGTATTTACATTAATGTTAGATTGTAAATTTTTATTAAAAATAAATCTGTAATAATTGTAAATATGTAAGTTGAATGTTGTCTGTTCTATGGGTGAATCCAGTTTAACCATCACTCATATGACATCATAATCAACAGCGCCATTAGTAAGGCTGGCGTCAAAATCAATTACGTCATCGATGACATAATAGAATCCGTCATAAACGCTTAATAGTCCGTGAAGTGGTACGAATTGTATGTCTTTATTTAATAAACATTCTGTTGAATATTTTGAAACTATTTTGACTGGGCGATGTTGCGTCCATTAGTTTAAAAATATTCAACAGCTTACCTGTATAGTTTTATAGAAATTGAGATTCATGAAGTGCGTGGATCGATTGATCCCAACACGGAAAAGCGTGGGTGAACCCTAGCTAGAGATGGGTGGGCATGGCTGAAACTGGAATCATCCATCACTCCTCGCAACATCATGATACCGAGGTCCATTACATGTAGAAACGCCCATGGTCAAGACGCATACTGTTATATGGTAATAGAGCGATACATTTACAGATATGCCCCGCCCATTTCTAGCTAAGCTCCGCAGACTTTTTCTGCGCGTTGGAATAAATTTATATGATTTGAATCATGAATTTCAAGAATCCCAGTTTTAAGGCAAGATGTTGAATATTTTGAAACTAATTTGATCGTGTGCTGGCAGCAAAAGCGCCAAATCAAATTATTTTCCAAAAAATTCAACATACCGTATTAAATAGTAGAGAAACAATTCGTACACTGGACGGACTTTTTTCAATGTCCATAATAGAGCTAGATACGTGACTATGTAGAGTGTCATCATGCATCTGACATAATTGAGTATGACGTCATACTCTTAACTGAGGGGTAGGGTCTCTCCATGCATGCATCCAACTTTGGGACCTTATTTCACCACTTCGGTATAGTTGATATAAATATGAATTGATTACAAAATACTGATAGATGACTGACTATTAACAATTATAGACCTACTCACTATAGCTCGCGCCAAATAAGATCTTATTAAACTCGTGTGATAAATATGATAGGAAATTAGATACTGATAGGCCTACTGATAAATTTATTACACCCAGACTTTGTACAAAGTATATGGGGTTATATACAAATTTTTCCAATCAATCTTTGAACAGGCAACAACTTTTTATAATCATTAGTATTACCATACCTAATTATTAGCATTATTATTATCATTAACGTCATCAGAAAATTAGAATTTGTGTGAGATCCTCTATGATTGACAAAATAACACAGTATTATTCATTCGTTTATGTCCATCTGCCATTGTTCACTTTGTAAACAACTGTGTCATATTGTCCTATCTTAATACTCGCCGGCGAGTATGCACAGTGACGGGCAAGGCGAGTATGCCCAGTGACGGTCAAGGCGAGTATGCCCAGTGACGGTCAATGCGAATATGCACAGTGGCGGTCAAGGCGAGTATGCACAGTGGCGGTCAAGGCGAGTATGCGCAGTGACGGTCAAGGCGAGTATGCACAGTGGCGGTCAAGGCGAGTATGCCCAGTGATGGTCAATGCTAGAATAAACAGTGACGGGCAAGGCGAGTATATGAGAAGTGACGGTCAGGCGAGTATGCGCGGCGATGGTCAAGACGAGTATGCACAGTGACGGTCAAGGCGAGTATGCTCAATGACGGTCAAGACGAGTATGCCCAGTGACGGTCAATGCGAGTATGCTCAGTGACGGTCAAGGCGAGTATGCCCAGTGACGGTCAATGCTAGAACAAACAGTGACGGGAAAGGCGAGTATGCGCGGCGATGGTCAAGACGAGTATGCACAGTGGCGGTCAAGGCGAGTATGCGCAGTGACGGTCAAGGCGAGTATGCACAGTGGCGGTCAAGGCGAGTATGCGCAGTGACGGTCAAGGCGAGTATGCACAGTGGCGGTCAAGGCGAGTATGCGCAGTGACGGTCAAGGCGAGTATGCGCAGTGGAGGTCAAGGCGAGTATGCGCAGTGACGGTCAAGGCGAGTATGCGCAGTGGCGGTCAAGGCGAGTATGCACAGTGGCGGTCAAGGCGAGTATGCCCAGTGACGGTCAAGGCGAGTATGCACAGTGGCGGTCAAGGCGAGTATGCGCAGTGACGGTCAAGGCGAGTATGCACAGTGACGGCCAAGGTGAGTATGCACAGTGACGGTCAAGGCGAGTATGCACAGTGACGGTCAAGGCGAGTATGCACAGTGATGGTCAAGGCGAGTATGCACAGTGACGGTCAAGGCGAGTATGCGCAGTGACGGTCAAGGCGAGTATGCACAGTGACGGCCAAGGTGAGTATGCGCAGTGACGGTCAAGGCGAGTATGCACAGTGACGGCCAAGGCGAGTATGCGCAGTGACGGTCAAGGCGAGTGTGCACAGTGGCGGTCAAGGCGAGTGTGCACAGTGGCGGTCAAGGCGAGTATGCCCAGTGACGGTCAATGCTAGAATAAACAGTGACGGGCAAGGCGAGTATATGAGAAGTGACGGTCAAGGCGAGTATGCGCGGCGACGGCCAAGGCGAGTATGCACAGTGACGGTCAAGGCGAGTATGCGCAGTGACGGCCAAGGCGAGTATGCACAGCGACGGTCAAGACGAGTATGCCCAGTGACAGTCAAGGCGAGTATGCGCAGTGACAGTCAAGGCGAGTATGCGCAGTGACGGCCAAGGCGAGTATGCACAACGACGGTCAAAATATGAAATTAGTTCAAATTATCATACAGACGATTTAACAATCTACACACTAGTGCCATTAACATGACATTCTTACTGAAATCAGTTTTTGTCTTTTCTCCGACACAACGCGCCCAAATGACTACAATTACTCCATTTCTTCATTTTAGTGTTTCATATTCGTATAAATATAGGAAGTCGAGTATTGATATAATTATATGAATGAATATTTGAATTATTCGAATATTTCAAACGACAGCTAAATAGAAACGAAATATCGTCGACAAGAGTGTAAAGCATGGACTGTTTTGTTGGTGCGGATAAGGAATGCCACATTGACGTCATGAGCTGTCATGTGGGCTAGATATCTGTCAAGTTTCCAGTAATTCCCTTTAAAACTCGACGATGAGAAAATGCAGTTGAAGTATTGCTATCATGCATTTCCTATATTTCCTATGGAAGACATCTTGGCTAAGGAAAACCTGATTTCTCGAAAACTATTGGAGGGATCCAATATGAAATTGATACCTATACTAACAAACAAATTATAGCAATTATGAGTTTATCAAGGTTCTAGTCGATCGGACGAAAAACAATTTTGGCGACCATATAAAAAGACGACATTTTGTTTTTGTTTTCAACTTCTGTACACATCTGTCTCTGCACCAATATCGGTCATCAGGGATCTAGAGGATTGTTGATCATTGAACTTGAGTGATTAACGGGAGTTAATTTCTAGTAAAATCGAAACTCTTTATCTTGACACTAAGAAATGACGTTGACCTTTGGGATAAAAACCGTGTGAGTAGTCGCAGTTCGAACATTTTCCTTAAAGGGATGATGACCTTTGGTGTCATGGGGTCGCTTCTAATATGCCCATTGAACTGATCATGTCGACATGTATTCATTCATTTCTGGCAAAAACACAACTAGTAGCTTTAACCTTAAGAGTAACCTTGACCTTTCTCCCTTGGCCCCAAAATCAGCAGACATCTTCGGGAGCCAAGGGTAACGTCCAACAGATTTACGCGTTGTCGGGAGTTGAAATATTCATAATGCAATTTCTTATACATGGCACGGGTTTCTCGCTAGCCAGTAGTTCCAATTTAAAATTAATATCAAATCAGGTCAAGATAGGTTCTAAAAATTGATCAAGTTACACATTCATAGACCAAACAACGTTTTCGCAGCCTTTTTCAGAAAGAAAGTTTGTTTTCAATCCAATTTGCGATAGTATTGTGATTTTTTATAAACATTCGAATATTCGTATGCCATGCGAATATTTGTTCATATTGGTCCACTTTAATGACAATTCGAATATTCGGACTGAACACTACTTCATTTCCTCCGACAAAACACCCACAAATGAGTTATTTCCTCCGACAAAACATTCACAAATAACCTCATTTCCTCCGACTAAACACCCACAATTGACGTCATTTGGTCGATGGACCGGAATTATAAATACACAAGCGGCAGATCCCCGTGTACGTAACACTGGTACTAACGGACCAGGACCAGCTTTAGGTTTATGTAACACTGGTCCTAACATCGAGGACCATCCCGGAAACATGAATGTTGAAATGGGACTCATCATGTCACAATCCATCGCCACCCAAGGATAACTGGAGGTAATAAGAGTGAAGAAGACGAAAAGGACAGAAGGCGTTCTAGATGAAAGAAAGGAAGGGTTCATGAAACAATGAGATATTCGCCATGAGTTATCCTTACATATGGCGTTTACTGTACGTGTGATGCTGGTGACGTGGTGCCAGTATTTGGTGCTCGCATTGCTTGGGCGGATGAAGCGGTGCATAATACTCGACTATATGAGGCACACGTTTGGGCTGGCTGCGGCGTGCCATCGGACCTTTGCGTAAATATATGTCTCTAGCGATAATGATGTCATGTAGATTTTTCCAATGAAAATGGATAAATATAGAACAATTGTACACCCAACTGTTGTACATTCATTCCCTCTGAAAACCGAAAAATTTGAAGACAGTTTTCAAAATGAATACCGTCCCTCTGGCCGCGCCTATCGATAGAGGTGTGGGGTGTCACCATCCCGCACCCATTTGCACGGTGTCCGGAGTTCAGACCCGTACTGCCGCAATAAATCTGAATTTCTGTGCAGGATCCTGCGAACTTTCAGCTCATGTGTAACCTTTTTCTCATTCGCATATTAATTGTGATAAGTAAATTATGAAACGAAGTATAGTCCATTTCGATACGTATACTACTGACGAGCAAAATCACAAAACGCATGGTACAGGCCAAGTAATATGGTCAGGTAGGCAAATGTCGCGGTCGTCAAGATGCTATGAGCCAATAAGCTCTTCTCACAACCAGTGCTGTAGTATTTCATAGGGTTGCCACTGGCATTGTTGAGTACTGTCTGGTAGTAACTTCACGCCTTTCGAGCCACGATTCCAGTGATTAAGCCGTTCTCTCACCTCAGATTAATATGTCTGGAATCAAAACATCTATCCGTCGTAGATAGGGTAGTTTAAATTTGTGTTTTTGTTGGATTTTTGGCAAATAAGTTTAGTCCACTCTAAATTAAGATGGAAATTTTTATGGTATCTCTTTTTTCCATTAACTTTCATGGCTACCATCTTGGATTTGAAAATAGTCACCATTCGGAAATTATTTTTTATCAGTATCTTTCTTATTAGGCCAGCTATGGATACAATTCGTGAGTGCTTGCGTGCGTGCGCGCGTGTGTGTGTGCGTGCGTGCGTGCGTGCGTGCGTGCGTGCGTGCGTTTGTCCGAGGCATATCTTGGGAATCCTATGAACGAGAATCACCAAATTTGGTTAATCCTTTGATATTATAAGTGGCAAGAAAAATATTTAGTTTGGGATCAGAAAGTAACAAATCGAGCCAACTGGGTCATTTAGTGCATCTTGAAATACATATTTTAGCCATAGATTAAATCTGCAACGCAAGGAGGTAGAATCATGAAATTCGGCACACACATTGATTGATATTATGACTGGCTAGATAATGTTTTAGTTTGGGCTCAAAAGGCCAAAAATCGAGGTCGCGGGGTCACTTAGTGCATCCCGAAATATACATTTTAGCCATAAATCCGGACGCGGCTAGGTAGAATCAGCAAATTCGGCAAACACACATTGATATTATAAGTCGCTTTATGAGCGACTCGAAAATGTTTTAGTTTGGAGTCAAAAGGTAAAAAATAGAGACCAATAAGTGTATCGTCAAGCCAGAGCGCAAAGGCGTGAGCCTGTCAGCAGAACTGATGGGTTTTCAACAAATTGCTCTTAAAATAACAAGCTGACAATACAAGTGTCAATAGCTAACAAATTGACTGAAAATCATTCTTGGACCAACTTTCGATCAAAATGTTCTCAAATCAATCAGAAGGATTTTCAATGTAATAACACTTTCTGAAAATATTTCGAGCAATTTCATAGACGGTCATTGCTGAAGAAGGCATCAACAGCTTTGTCAAATAGTTATCGGAATAATCAGCGCCGGGTTTTCAGTACTCTAACACACGTGTGTACAAATAGCTAAAGATCTTCTAGTGTGTTCATTCTGTTCTCAATCAGAAGGAAATAATGCCATTTCTAATCATTACGGCAGGCCTACTTGTCTTTACTAATGTATTTCACACTGTATTTCGATTAGATATGTGATACATAGTCGAGTGGTAGAATGTAAAAATGATCTCTCAAAGATTTGTGACAGTCATGATTTAGCTTCATATGTCATCCATGTTAGTTGCATTATCTATGTTCTTCGGAACAGCGATTTGTCGGAAGGCATGTTATTACTGGCTAATGGCCATTTGGGGGTAGAAAATAGGTCATGACCATCCATTCTCCTGTATCGTGTGCCACAATAGTTGCACGTTTCGCAATTTTTGATGGCCTAAAAACCGATTTGGCAAATAGGTTCCTCGTGACAATCTTTATTATGACGTGTGGGTGAAAATGAAGTGAATATAACATAAATGCATAGAGTATAGGCCTATATGTTTTTAAATGATATTATTATTATTATTATTATTATTATTATTATTATTATTATTATTATTATTATTATTATTATTATAATAATAATAATAATAATAATAATAATAATAATAATAATAATAATACTAATAATAATAATAATAATATTAATAATAATAATAATAATAATAATAATAATAATAATAATAATAATAATAATAATTATATCATTTTAAAACATATCATTTTAACATAACTTACTGGTTTTGGATCTTTCCGTTCCATTCATCTCTATCCCTCGAGAACACCAGCTAGGCCTGCATACAGTTGTAAGCCGTGCCCCTAATGCCTATGTACTCTGTTTGTCAATTGTGATCGTTTTCTTGGATTGATAGCATATGCTAGAGGGTTGGTTAAATCTGATATGTCACGTAAATATGATTCACAATGCCATTGGGATACCAACATAACGTCCTCCAACGAAACACCATTATATAGTACAGTTGAGGCTGTTAAGCCCTTGACGTCATGAGCCCTAACCCTCTCTACCTATACATTGGAAACGATCTTATGAGTGGCTTCAAATGCTTCCACGATCCATCTTGATATGGTATCATTTGAAGCTCTACCATGCGGAGCTAAGTAACATAGCCATAATGACGTTGGATATATTCTCCAATTCACAGTGCGCTTCTTATATACTTTCAAAACCCTTACTGGACACCATTCACTAGATAACGGATCATGTCTAACCAAACTTGGCAAACAGATAGGTTGACCAGGATGTTTTAATGATTAATTTTTTACATAAACTCTATACTAGGTAAAAGACGCAGACCTTCTCCCGTTACTACAAAGCGGTCATCTTCTGCTGATAATGTGTGAATTTTAATTCTTCTTCTAGCTGAAGCAGCAACAACCAAGAACACTGTTCTAATAGGTTCAAAAGGATGGTTAGACAATACTTGTAATACTAAGGATAAACTTCTTACTGGAAGTGTTAATGCCTGTTTTGGTCTTTCATTACCCATTCCCTATATTATATCATTCAACATGTTCATACATTCACCCCTCTCAGCCGGGCAGGATTTACAGCAGCAAGAGCTGAGTAGTATGGTGCTAATGTTGATGGAGCTGGTTTTCGTTCGTTAAAGAGCTCACAGAGGATGTTTGCTACCTGTTGATTACTTACAAGAAAGGGATTAATATTTTCTTTTCCTACACCAGATTGCAAATTGGTTGATTCTAAAATTATATATTTTAGCGGTAGATCCTCTTCTGGCGCAAGCAATGAGTTTTGATGCTTCGTTAGAAAAGTCTCCCTCAATTGAGCATTGCTGGATAACATCCAGGCAGTCAATTGAAACATCTCTGGGGCCTCATGCCAATGTTTGGCCCTGTTCTGGGAGATCAAATATGGTGACTGTGACAGAGGCACGGGTCTGTAAACCAGAAAGTCCAGCAAGTCCGTGTATCAAGATTGGCCTGGCCAATTTGTGGCGATCAAAAGCACTTGGCACTTCTCCGCTCGAACTTTCTGTAACACTTTGGGTATTAGTATTGTTGGGGGATATGCATATGCATACACCCCCCTCAAATCTATTGCCAACGCATCTACTGCGAAGGCATTTGAATCTGGGATCGGGGACACGTAAGTTATCATCTTTGCATTTTCTTTTGTGGCAAATAAGTCTATGTTGGGCTTTCCCCAATGCTTGGATAACACTTCTGCCACCGGTTGATTGAGTGCCCACTCGGTTGGTCTGCAAATCATTCTGTGACTCAATGCATCTGCCAGAATGTTCAATCTCCCCGGGATATGAGCTGCCTTCACTGATATTGGAATCTTTTTTGCACCAAATCAGCAGGTTCTACACTAACATACACAGGCCCGGGGATCGTGTACCCCCCCCCTCCTTGCTTATATAAGACACTACTGTTGAGCTGTCTGACCTGATTAGGACTACTTTGTTCACCAGTTGTGGTTTGAAGTGTTGAATTGCCAACTTGACTGCTAATATTTCCAAAATATTGATGTGTTTAAATATCTCTTCCTGATTCCAAAGACCTGAAATTGTCTGATCGCCCAGACAAGCTTCCCATCCCTCCATCGAGGCATCTGTGAATATCGATACCTGAGGAGGCGGAGAACATAACCTTACTGCTGCAAGAAGGTTGCAGCTGTCCATCCACCACTGAATGTGGTGTATTAATGGTTCTAGAATCTGAATTGACTTGAACAGAGAGTCCGATTTTTGAGACCATTATGTCATGAGATACAATTGAAGCCGTCTTCTCATCAATACCGCAAATGGCACCACCGGTTCCATTGACACCAATAATCCTAATAATCCCAGGAAGTCCTGAGCCAGAATTTTGTTTACCAATTTCATTGACTTCAGGAATATTAATAACGCCAGAACCATGTCCTTCGATGGATATACTACTCTTATTTGGAGATCGAAGACCATCCCTAGGTATACAAACCTCTGCATTGGAAGTAACTCTGACTTTTCTATGTTGACTATCCATCCTAGCTTTGTTAGTAGATCCATAACAATGTCTAAATATGCTGATAACATTACTGGACAATTTGCCTTTATGTATGTATGGACCACTACATCCCTTCTTCTGAGGTATGACGTCATTGTGAAAATCACTTTTGTAAAACCCTTGGAGCCGTCGCAATACCAAATGGGGGAGCTTTTTGAATTCCCAAACTTTGTTTTGAAAGGCAAAACGCAGGAATTTGCAAAACTGTTCCTTTATTGGAATGTGGAAGTATGCGTCCTTGAGATCTATCAATACCGTCCACATTCCTTTTGACAAACCTGCCATTATTGTCTTCACTGTCTCCATCTTGAATTGTGGAGAGTGAATGAACTTGTTCAATGATTTCAGGTTGAGTACTGGTCTTCAACCATCGGTGTTCTTTGTTACCAAAACATTAGTGAATAGAAGCCTGGGGTTGTCTGCTCGTGTACCAATCGAATCACACCATTTTTCCTTAGAGAATCTATTTCTGATATCATGACTTCTAATTTCTTTGGATCCTTCATTATTGGAGTCCACACTGGATCCGTGGTAAATGGTGGGATTGGAACATTCTGTATCCAATCCGGGGCATACCCACTTTTCAACCAGTGGTATACTTGTCCATCTCCAATAAATGTATTCCATTCTTTTGCGTATAGTTGGAGTCGACCCCCGACTGGGTTTGACTGATTCATCAACTTTTCCTGCACTTTGTGTGCGGGAAAGGATGGATTGACCACCGGATCCATAGCCACAGCTAACACTGGACTGGTTCTTGCTAGCAGAATTTCTGCCATACTGACCACCTCTTCCTCCACGCCAGAAACCATGACATCTTTTCGCAGAGGAGTGTCCTTCATCTCCACCACCTCGTCTGCCGCGTTGACCGAAGCTGGCCCCACTTCCACGGTTACTCTGACCACATTAGCCACCTTTATATAACCTCTTCCCCAGCCTCGACCCCTGCCCGACTGGGGCTGAGCTTGTGACTGGTTTGGCACTGCAGAAGTTCTACCCATCTACCTGCCTTTGCTTATCTGCAAAATCTGCTGCCTCATCAAGTGACTTTTTGGACGCAGCTCCAAAGAGTTGAGGTCCAACCATGGGAGAACTAAGAATTTTCCCTGAAATGGACGTGCTAGGTTTCTTGTAGTCAATAACCATTTGATGCCTTAGCCTTAAACACCCCTGAACGGCATGGATAAACAGTCCTGTGACAATCTGACAGAATCAGTCAATACATTAAATACCTACTCGTGAGCATTCAGACCCTTGTCATCCACCTCAAAATAGTGTGCAGAAGGCCTGAGACATGTAAGATAAAGCAACGATTCCCGCTCGACCGCTTTCCTCAATTTTAGACACCTCATCATAAATTTCTCAATTCCTTGGATCTACCAAAGGTTTTAGTTTATGAAACTTAGTTACAATATGATCAGGAATATTCCCCTCAGTATCTGTCTCTAGAATTGACAGTTGTGGGTTCTTGCCATACATAACATAATCATTATAGGGTATCCTGATATGCTTCCTGGCCTCTGTTGGGGCTTGAGGAAGTTTGTCTTTTAACAAATCGCTCTTTGCTAACTCAAACATATCCTTGATATTTGAGTTAAATGGCAATGCTGGTATTTGGCAACGTGACGTACAAGAGCTTCCTCTGCCTCTGCACTAAGCAGACAGTCAGAATCTGGCCCAGGAGCCTAACTCAGGTCCTTGAAATTGAAAAGGTCAGCAACAAAAGCCATAGCCTCTTGCCAGTCCGACGCTAATGGCGTCCCCTGAAGTAGCGATTTTGCTACACCTTTAACTGCCTGGTTAGTAACGGAGCCGTCTTGTGCCATTTGCACGGCTGAAGATGGACCCGCCACAGTCAAATCCGTAGCCAGTTCCATCTGCACCGACCCATGAGTTGGTGTCAATGCACTCGCGGGAGGATGCTGAATTGGCCCAGGACCATATGACATGGATCCAACTACAGAACCGGTTCCATAAACCTGACTCACCCCAGCCGAGTCAGACGGAACTGTTAACCCACTAACTGGGGCTGTCACAGACCAGCCAGGTTGGGAGCTGACTCCAACGAGTCCAAAATGTAACTCGCTTGGATCGACCTCCATACCCGATTCAACATTTAATGGTTCTGTTAAGAGATTATTTTCTTCCTGCTCAGTCAGTTGATCCAAAGGATCTTTCGACTGGGGGAAATGGCCAGTAGCCGCCCCGTGCAAGGAGAAAATCTCTGTCTCACCACAGGCTGTTCCCAATAACACAGTATCAGCCTGAGGCAGACTCTGTAACATAGCTTGGATCATCGCAGTTTGCTGACCCATAGATGCCATCAGTTAACGTATTGCGCCCATCTCTGAAGCGATGGATTTCGAAACGTGTTCACTGGCAGACACCTGCAAGTCAGCCATCATTCATGCCTTTAAAGCAACCAAAGCATCTTCAGCTACCTTTGCTGCTTTAATACTGTTCACTTGGACCTATTTATCAAACATGTCCCAAGTTTGATCCGGGCACCCTTGACAAACAAAGCACCTAGACATTAATTAGCGAGCATTTAGAGCACTGGACACAAAGCTGGCCCACATAGATGGCCTTCATATACCTCTTACAGGCCTCTAAAGGACATCGTGCTTGTTTGCCAGACTTCCCTTTATCTTTCTGTAACATACGAAGGGAATAAAATTTCAATTAAAATGGGGTTTTGTGAAACCAGCTTCAATGTAAAAATTATATACTTTGTATCATAACGTCAGTAAAACCAATAATTTTGGGCATATTTTATTGTGCATTATTTTACGTTACACTTCAACAATTGCGATAGCTGGAACATGTCCTTGCTATGAAAATACCAAGGGGTAAATCATGTTTCGCTACTAATAACTCGCCCAACCCCTGATCATATTGACAAAATAAATCATATTTGAACATATAATGAATGAAAATATCCGCTTGAAGAACCAAAATATCCTCGATAATAATTTTATTTTTAGTGACAACTGATTGACTGGTTACGGTGCATAACCAGTGATAAAAAAAAATGCGCATATCAACAATATTTTCAGAAACGAAATTATTATAATTCTGCGCGAATAAGGAAGAATTTTACCCAAAAAGCGCAAGGGACAGCATAAACTTTATAAATCCGAACCGGAGTTAACATTATTTGAAGTAGTTAAACCCGATAGGCAAAAATGCGTACAATTCGGAAACCGGAAAATATGACAGCTGTCGATCAACTGTTAGCCATTATTTGTTTTATCTGCAGGTTTTGGGAACCACCCAACAATTATCCGAGTCTTACATCTACCCGAACATCTAAACGAACAGCCATGGGCAGTTAATAGATAATTTTGAATCTTTACAATTTCAAATGGCAATATATAATTAATTACTCTATTTTAGACTTTTCAATAAAATTTGTATCAAATATATAGCAGGTAGTAATTGCATTATATACTATATATTTTCACAACAATTTGACTGAATGTTGTTGCTGTCATTGATAGCAACAACTTTCACGCACATTACTGTCAATGTCTATAAAAGCTCTCTCCTATTTTCTCCTGGACATTGACACACCTTCTCTGAACAGTATTGAAATACAGACTGTTAAATGTACTGCCGTGAATGCGCCCTGCGTGCATGCTTATGCTTCCAGAGCTGGAGGACAAATGACTATTTTCACGTGCAAGCAGGTTGGTTTTGTTAGAGAAAGCCTGACTTGTGCAGACACCAGACTAAACAAATATGGCGTCCAATAGATACAACGATTATGAAGTCAGGGCATTGCATGCTGGGTAGCATTGCACGCCGGGTAGCCTTGCGCGCTGGGTAAAATGAACAGGCATCTCATATCTCGTTCAAAAGTCTCTATATTTAATGGAACATGCGAGCTTTAATATGGCCTGAATAGGACGTAGCAATTAGCCTTTTTTTCTTCATTTTTTTTTTTTTTTAGAAATTATAGACTCGATACAGGCAAATTACGGATGATTCACTATTAAAACTTAACCCAGATAAATGCAAATATATGCGAATCTCTACAAAAAAAACCCCAGAACCACACTCCTATACAATGAACTTATGCAGCCATACTTTACCATACTCCCCTGCTGAAAAAGATATCGGTGTAATAATCGATGAAAAGCTAAATTTCGACCAGCACATAAATGAAAAGATAAACAAAGCAAACCAAAACCCGACGTACGTTTAGCTATATAAATAAATAAAATTTACCCCCCCACCCCCACCCCCCTATTCAATGCCCTCGTTAGACCACATATTGAATATGCTAATGTTGTCTAAGCCCCACATTTGAAAAAACACATAAATGCTGTAGAAAGTGTTCAAAGACGAGCCACCAAGCTCGTTTCTGGCCTACGCCATCTATCATACAGTGAACGCCTACAAACTTTGAAATTACCGACCTTGGCATTTCGTAGATTACGTGGCGATATGATAGAGATTTATAAACATCTCAATAACAAATATCCCCAAGGAACATTAGACTTCATTGAACTTCACAACACAAATACTAATACAAGAGGCCATAGCTTAAAACTCATGAAAGTTAGACCCAGGCTAGCCATAAGAAAGTACTCCTTCCCATTGCGGTGCACTGATCATTGGAATAAACTCTCTGAATATGTCATCAGCGCACCTTCAATTAATTCTTTAAAACAAAGATTGGACAAACTTTGGGAAAGTCACCCTATGCGCTTCAACTTTGAAGCTAAACCTACATGTATTTCCAATTCTACTTCAATACTAGTTGACTGATGTGAAACTGTTATTCCTGACGTTAGAGGCCTGAGGCCTGCTGTCAGATGTCCTTTCATTGTATCATTGTATCAAATCAAACTAATAACCCACGAGGTATAGCGACGCACGCACGCACCTGATTGACATTTACCAAAGATTAAAATATACTTTATATCAGTACCGGTATAGGCCTATAACGCGCAAGTGTTGATTAGCATTGAATGTTGTCCTTATATAATACGTATGTTTTAATAAAGAGAATAAAAGCGGGCATGCCTAAACCTGAATGCTGATATTATTCTATATCACAGGCGTGGATATCACCCACCCCAGCCACCAAATACTTCATTAGTCACTTGCTGGTTGAATAGCAATACGAAGCTCCAATAATACATATCACAGGTGTGATTTATGTAACTCCTGCCATAATAAAATGAAGGATCGAAGGATTATTAAAAGATCCAACCCTTTGCAACTGAGAGAGAGAGAGAGAGAGAGAGAGAGAGAGAGAGAGAGAGGGGGGGGGGGGGGGGGGAGGGAGGGAGGGAGAGAGAGAGCGAGCGAGTGGCCAATTAGACATACAATTGGTATGCTAGTAATCTGGCGATAAACGTGAAGCATTGAATATCGAACATAAGTCATCGGTAATAAGTACATTTTAGAGAACAAATATTTGAAATCTCGTAGGCTGTAAGTCCTTGCTTTCTCAGGAAGCAAAGACCTTTAGCCAAACTGTTTTCAAAAGAATCACTCGGTTGGCTACATAAAAGAAGGACCCATTTCTAGCTATGTCCCGCTCACTTCTAGCTATGTCCCGCCCATTTCTAGTTATGCCCCATAGGCAACAACAGCATACTCAGTCAAATTGGTTTCAAAATATTCAACATGTAGCGTGTGGTGGTCGTGGTGGTGGTGGTGGTGGTGGTGGTGGTGGTGGTGGTGGTGGTGGTGGTGGTGGTGGTGGTGAATTCAGGATTCAAATTATACAAATCGACCCAACACACGTAAAGCATGGGCGGAGATTAGCTAGAAATGGACGGGGCATAGCCAGAAATTGTTCGCTCTATTCCTGGTCATTCAGAAGTAAAACATGGCGTCTTTGCACTAAGAGCGAGTAGAGATTTTACGTTTAACCCTATGAACCCGAAAGGCCAAACACAAAATTTTATTTACAGTTTAATAATCTTCCTGTTTAATACTTTGAAGCTAATTTGGCTGGGAGCTGTTGCTGCCTATGGCAAACAGGCACCTGTCAAATTAGTTTCAAAATATTCGACAGCTTACCTCTAGAGATTTTAGGAATCCACTGTTCAAAGGGTTAAGTAAACAGCTCTCCTTCTCGCTACCCGCTAACGACATGTTTTGTAATGACTGGCTACAACTACAATTAAGCCTTATTCAATGATTGCATTATGAAATGAATGGATATTATTTATTATTTTATTTTACCATTTTCGTCCAGAAATTCCAAGAACGACAACATACATTCCAGGGATCTAGGACTTACTTGAGGCGTAAAACAATTCGCCTGGAAGTCGTTGTTGCCTTGTGAACGACAACTTTCAGTCGAATTTGCAAAATAATTGGTATGAGTTTATCATTAGCACGTACTGTGTATCACCCACGAGCGTATGCGAACAGACTGGAATGCATTGATTTAATAACGATTTGGTTTTGGGGAAAAAACACGTATAGAAAACGTGCACAATTGTGGACCCCATTTCATGTTTTCTGGCAAGACAGATAGGTGACTGGAGATAACGTACGCGAGTTACTAGACCATTTTCAAAAGACCTGCTGTATGATAAGAAAGAAGCGTCGTGTATTCTTTAAACTGTCGTTGATCGCTAAGACACTAATGGCTTATTAATGACCATAGATCAAATGTGCCGCCACCTAGGATGTGCGTATTAAATTATGAATATAAACTATAGGCTTACAGTCAATATTTACAAGACGGTATTCGTTCATAGAAAGACGTAACCAAACACGTGTGCTAATTTAGACTGCGAAATACCATTAAATCAGGAATGCAATTTTAAATCTTACTGGAGAGAAGTTAAACATGTGTTATAGGACGTAAACTAGTGAGAGGTGGTCCGAATTAGCAGGTGACGCCGTGATCACATTTGGTGTTCAATAGGGTGCATTCTGGGTATACGTTTTATCATATACATAGGACACGCTTTGCAAAACAAGGCGTGGTTCAGGGCATTGGGTAGATATTCAACAGTACCGCAGATTGTACATAATAGAGATGTGTGCTCCAGAGCTGGAGTCCGGAATGTCAAGCACGAACCATAGACAGTATACGTCAGAAGACCACACGCACAATACGGTAAGAACTGTATCTAGGTATCGAGGTATCAATCTGTGACCCCTCAAAGATTGAAATTACAGTGGCTTAGTCTCAAGACAATTAATTATACAAGAACGCTGTTGAATAGTCTGAAACTAATTTGATTGGGTGCCGTTGCTGCCATAGCCCAGTCAAATTATTTTCAAACTATTCAACATAATTTTTATTAATTAGTAAATTCATCAAGGATATACAATGCGTACACTGGACAGGCTTTTCCAGCTTCATGCCAGAGTATTCGCTGTCAATTATGATTATGACGTTAGCCTATATGTAACGTAACAGGTTATGACATCATATACTTAAGTGACGGGTCAGATCCGTCCATTGTTACATACTGTTTTTGGGACATTGCATTTCTATGAGGTCCCGATAGCAACATACTCAAAGTCCCAAAAGCTACCACGTCTGTAGAATTTCTGTTGCCTCCTTAAGTAATGTTAATGTTTTATAATTCAATGGAGTCGAACTTCTAACTGCGAACTGTTGTCTAACTAATCTCACGCTCCATTTTACACGAATTCCACCTTCTCTATCTCAAATAGCTTATGTGTGGAGCCCAAATACAATGGACCTCTCCAGTTTTAGCTATGCCACGTCCATCACTAGCTAAGCTCCATCCACAGTTCGCCGTGTTGGGATTGATCGATTCCGAATGCCCGGACTATCAACTTCCTGATAACTATGCATTTAAGTTGTTGAATATTTTGTAAATAATTTGTCTGGGTGCGGTTGCTGCCTATGGCCTATGGTAGCAACAGCGGCCAGTCAAATTAGTTTCTAAATAGTCAACAGGATATTTATTAAACTATAGTAAATACATACAATTCGTACAACAACGTATAGTCCGGCTTCAACTATGCGTTCCTGACGTACTTATCTACGCCATTCATGTCATTCTACACGCCACATAGCTGATTATGACGTCATCTGATGGATGGATACAGTGGAAAGGCCCATTGCTTACTGATATTCGCTTTCCTTTGTGATATCTAGCTTTAATGGTTCTCATTTATCAAGGCATTCATTTGGAGCTCATGTTTATGTGTTGATTGTTGCTTTTATAATGAATCACAATTACGCGATCAATGGTGATTGGAGAGGTCTAAGATGGGGTGGGGTTGGGGTGGGGTTTGTGTGCATTCGGAGTGTGCGTTCTAAGAGGGGAAGGGGTGCATTTGGGGATGTCATACCTAATGTTCGTTAGTATGCAATGTAGGAGACGATGACACCTTCACGTGATCTCCTCCTTCAATAGCTTCTGGGACGCTAACTCCATCAAAGTTTGTGAACTGACAACCCCCCTACAGATAATAACCCGGCCATGTCTAATTTCCTTCAAGGAAACACACTCGAACACCGCCATTCATTTGAGTTCGTTATTGCGACGTGGAACATTCGTGGTCTAGCAGTTCATTGAAAAGAGAAACCATCGGAAGACATTGCGATTACTACAACATTGATATCGCATCCATCCAAGAAACAAAAGTATTCACTCTCTCAGAACACCTCTGTCAGCCAGGCCATACAATAATTCTAGTCGAACGGAAAGAAACCAATCCCAAAAGCCCAGATTTTTCAATCGGACTAACATTGATGGACCATGTCCTCAGTTTTGCATACATCAGTGAATGTGAACGCATTGCAATTATTGACCTAGCCATCAGAATGAGAAACGGCACAATGCCGCTTTGTGAATGCATATGGTCCACCTGCTGAGAAGTCACATCGCTCCTTCAATACTCGATGCCCTCATTGATGGATTGCTCACAACTGTAAAAATTACTGCAAGATGGCAACTCCTCCTATGTGGTGAATTGAAATCGAATCTGGGAAACCTAAGCAGAGACAAAGAAACGGGGTTTAATTCGTGTATTGGTTCCTACTGAAGGTGAAAACACAACAGTAATGGAGATGCATTAGCTGTCTTCATCTGCACCTATGGCTTATATGCTACAAACACAGGCTTTAAGAAACCTGTTCCGTCATCGAAGAACATGGGCGATAACCGAGCCAGTCATTCCAGTGGTAAATTTTCAAAAAATAGTCTTCTCTAGTAATATTCATTAAGCAGATTATTTTTATTTTTCTGACCAAATTTAATCATTAAAAAGTTAATAAAGAGCCCCATAAATATGCAGGTAACAGCATCTCGACACCATCTCGACACCATCTCGACACCATCTCGACACCATCTCGACACCATCTCGACACCATCTCGACACCATCTCGACACCATCTCGACACCATCTCGACACCATCTCGACACCATCTCGACACCATCTCGACACCATCTCGACACCATCTCACACGTCATCAACTGTGCCTTTGCACAATATCTCCCTATCGATGGCGGGGGGGGGGGGGGGGAGGGGGAGGTACACTCATCGCACACACAAAGCCTAAGAAATCACTCGGACCCCTTTCCAACCCGAGGCAGTGGTTTTAAGAGATCCAGATTCCGCAGCCGCGTTGACGTAGTCTCGGCATAACGAATGTTGTATCGTTAGTACTATCAAGTATCAAAGCATTGGTGCGCCTACAATATGGGAATGGACGTGTTCGGTGCGAATGATATCGACCACAGAACCTGAAATGTCTCCATCAAGCTGGCGGCGATGATGACGAACTACGCCTGATGATACGCTTAATGGCAAAGACAAAACTAAATGTTCGCATCAAATCAACGCGTTCTGCATGGGTTGAAACACCAACGCGATCACCACAAGGTAGTGTTGGGAATTGGTATCATTTATATGATAGATGATTGGTTTTATATACTAACCGATGGTCGATTAATGATTGATCATAACAGGTTCTCATTTTTTACCCGTTTTGAATAAAGTAATTATAGCATGTTCAGTGATACCTCTTTCAAACCAAGTCGCAAGTGTGACGGATTCTTAATAATATAAGAAATAATCTGTTGAATATTTTGAAACTAATTTGATTGGAAGCTGTTGCTGCCTTAGGCAGTAACAACTTCCAGTCAAATAAGTTTCAAAATATTCAACATGTTATTGGGATGGTTTCTTTTAGACTAAGGAGTAATACTATATAGTTGTAACAATTAAATTTAAATTCTTTTCCAAAAAGTATTTGTTTTCTAGCTTGACCAGTTAAAATATATTAATAAAGTCAATTTATAAACAACCAAAATCGATTTCTGAAATCATGATCGATCGGTTGGTTGAATATGCAAACCAATCAATCATCGATCAAATCGATTAATCGGAACAACGCTACCACAAGGTGGCGGTTTATCACCAGTGCTCTTCATCTGATACCTTGCTGCATCATTGAGATTCGATTGGTCCAGTGGAGTGTTCTCGAACAGATCAGCTGTTCGAGAACACTCCACTGGACCAATCGAATCTCAATGACAGGTATGCCAGTAACGACGGAGTATGCAGACGATGCTGACTGTATCGACGCGGAACAAGGTCCTCTTGATACAGTATTTCCAAAAGCTGCAAACCTCTTCGTGAACGCAGCTTAAACAGAATTCACTCACGTACACCTATCCGACACAACAGACATGAATGATGACTATACACCCCCGCCCCCAGCATCCGAGCACTAAGAAATGGATGAAGATCAGAATCTTGGGCTCCCTCCTCTGCGGCTCTATCGGCGCTGGAACTCGCTGTGTAACTCGAAATATCGCCTTCCCGTCCTTTTGGAAGTTGCGGATTCGTGGCTCTAATATCAACATGAAAGTCAAGATACAGCTATATGATGCTAAATGTAGCATAAGGATATACAATTGCATCATCAGGGTAGCTCCAAACGCCCTCTGCAATAAACCGTATGCATTTTACCGCGCAAACATCTGCGAGCCATTACAAATCATCAGTGGCCACACAGTCTAATATCAAATGCAGCACTCAGCAAACTGTGTAACACTGAGCCACTATCAGAGAGGGTAGCGTAACGACGATGATATAAGCTGGGATGTGTTCGTCGAATGCCAGAATATACGCATACTTAGCAAGCATTAATTTGCAGTGCTGGGTGCCAACATGTATTAGGCACGCACATGATGCCATGTGTTTGGCGATCAGACCTCAGAGAACGTAATTTAGGACCACTACAGAAGAGAAATAACACATATGAGCCTAGGACGCTTACAAGACGCAATGAAGACGATTGAAGAAAAACCGAGTGCAGCTGAAAGAAGTTTTCACTTCCTCAGCTGCAGAACGCAGTAGCACACCACCATCATGCACGGCGTGGTTCAAGGGTTGATTCTAATTGTTTAGCTGACTGAAGAACACGTGACCTCTGTATTCTGCTTCTTGCATGCATGTTGACTCTTTAATTCATAGATTATTGTGAATCATATCTAACTTTGGATATCTTTGTCCTCTTTCTATCTTCTAGAGACTGTAGGTCAGATTGGGACCCCATCTCATGGGTAGGCGTTGAACAAGTCTACGTGTTATACTGCGTATGTTTAGATTTTGGCCTCTCCTACCAACATTGTGAAGAAGCCATTCCGTATTCAGGGCTTGGGCACACATACCAAATGTATGTATTTTTAGAATGCTGTTGTTGCTGCCCAATCAGGTATCTGCTAGTTTCCTTACTAGGGCTGCTCACAGACATCGTGTTGTCCATATCCTCACGAATGTGTGCTTCCAGCTTACCCTAGCATTAGGCTTATGTAAGTTGGAGAGTCGTCTTTTATTTTGCTCTGTCTATTCAATTCCATGGTTATGGCTAGATATTTGGTTGAGAGACATTATTATTATTATTATTATTATTATTATTATTATTATTATTATTATTATTATTATTATTATTTTTATTATTATTATTATTATTATTATTATTATTATTTCACAGGATGAAGCGGTAGACGATAGCTATGCATCCATTAACTTTGTCACCTCCAGTACGTATACAACATGGATCTTCTGGTCCGTTATAATACAAGTAATTATAGACAAAGATGTCCATTTTATCTGTGGGTGATCGGTAATGCGTGGGGGTAACGCAATGTTTTAGTGGGCTGCACCTGAAAGGTATGCTGAATTGGGAACTGGGTGCATGTGGGAAATATCTAAGCTGACCACCACAATCTAAATCGTGTGATATTCTGGTTACTAGTTATATTTGAATGATGCGTCTGGTGTATATCTTTGCTAACAGGAAGGAAATGTCCGCAAACACTGTGCCAAAGTACCAAACAATACCAAGGGTGATATGCACATATTCTGTCTCAATTAACGGTGGTGGTGGATTGCTCATAATATTATCGCTATTCTAAGCTAAGCAGTATCATTATAAATGCAAAAGTTATGCATCGTAGATTCACGTAGACGTGAACTCCCACCCACCACACCAGGTGTGTTCGTTCATAAACAAGGATTAACTTACCTCGTTCCGCCGTGTGATTGGCAACCCGTCTCATAAGCAAGGAACGGTATTCAGCTGTGTTAGAGAAATGTATTTATTTTCCCCCAAAGGGTATGCGCAATATTTAGAGAGATTAATTTTTAAGACATGATAGTCATCATTTTAATAGGCTTGTTGCTTGGCTGGTGGTCTTTGCAGATAGCCTGCTAAAACTGGAGAAGACGCTAGTTTTTCAGCGAACATTTGTTTACAATCAGACTATATTCTCTAAGAACACCATAGTCTGTATTTCTACTTTATGTTTAGTAATTGTTTATCCACTGCTTTTTATATAACACCCATAATCTAAATTAACGCCGAAATAATGCTGCAAAAGGACGAAACGTTACATCACAAAGTGTAAAAGTGTATTTCTAAGGCCGTGTTCACATTAGATTAGCTAATCCGTATGAATTCCAATCGATCACAAATTTTCGTTTTGCTCGTATAAGCATTAACGCTTACAGAGTTATGACAAGTAAACGAATGTTTGCGTTTGATCGGACTGTCTTACTTCGGATTAGCACTCTCGTGTGAACACCGCATAAGAGACAGTCAGTCATCAGACGACAGAACCTACTGTTAACGCTTTCCCGCATTATCTCTACCTTTGTGTTATTTCTTGCTAAGCTCAGCCAGCATGTACGCGCATTTGAATAAATTTTAACACTTTCAAACCGAATTACCAGAATCCTAATTTCCATATAACTATACAGGTACCATGCTAAAAAATTATTAAAAACTAATTTGACTGTGAGCTGTTGCTGCCTATGTTCAGAATATTTAGCATAATGTTTATTAAATTGTACAGCCATTAAAGCCATACAATCACACACCTTTGTGATGGGTTATTGCCACTTTCTCTCACAATTCAAACACCTCCATGACGGACTATTGCCACTTTCTCTCACTGTCTGACATACAATCAAACACCTGCGTGATGGACTATTGCCACTTTCTCTCACTGTCTGACATACAATCAAACACCTGTGTTATGGACTATTGCCACTTTCTCCCACTGTCTGACATACAATCAAACACCTGTGTGATGGACTATTGCCACTTTCTCTCACTGTCTGACATACAATCAAACACCTGTGTGATGGACTATTGCCACTTTCTCTCACTGTCTGACATACAATCAAACACCTCCATGACGGACTATTGCCACTTTCTCTCACTGTCTGACATAGAATCAAACACCTGTGTGATGGACTATTGCCACTTTCTCTCACTGTCTGACATACAATCAAACACCTGTGTTATGGACTATTGCCACTTTCTCCCACTGTCTGACATACAATCACACACCTTTGTGATGGGTTATTGCCACTTTCTCTCACAATTCAAACACCTCCATGACGGACTATTGCCACTTTCTCTCACTGTCTGACATACAATCAAACACCTGCGTGATGGACTATTGCCACTTTCTCTCACTGTCTGACATACAATCAAACACCTGTGTTATGGACTATTGCCACTTTCTCCCACTGTCTGACATACAATCAAACACCTGTGTGATGGACTATTGCCACTTTCTCTCACTGTCTGACATACAATCAAACACCTGTGTGATGGACTATTGCCACTTTCTCTCACTGTCTGACATACAATCAAACACCTCCATGACGGACTATTGCCACTTTCTCTCACTGTCTGACATAGAATCAAACACCTGTGTGATGGACTATTGCCACTTTCTCTCACTGTCTGACATACAATCAAACACCTGTGTTATGGACTATTGCCACTTTCTCCCACTGTCTGACATACAATCAAACACCTGTGTGATTGACTATTGCCACTTTCTCTCACAATTCAAACACCTCCATGACGGACTATTGCCACTTTCTCTCACTGTCTGACATACAATCAAACACCTGCGTGATGGACTATTGCCACTTTCTCTCACTGTCTGACATACAATCAAACACCTGTGTTATGGACTATTGCCACTTTCTCCCACTGTCTGACATACAATCAAACACCTGTGTGATTGACTATTGCCACTTTCTCTCACTGTCTGACATACAATCAAACACCTGTGTGATGGACTATTGCCACTTTCTCTCACTGTCTGACATACAATCAAACACCTCCATGACGGACTATTGCCACTTTCTCTCACTGTCTGACATAGAATCAAACACCTGTGTGATGGACTATTGCCACTTTCTCTCACTGTCTGACATACAATCAAACACCTGCGTGATGGGCTATTGCCACTTTCTCTCACTGTCTGACATACAATCAAACACCTGTGTGATGGACTATTGCCACTTTCTCCCACTGTCTGACATACAATCAAACACCTGTGTGATGGACTATTGCCACTTTCTCTCACTGTCTGACATACAATCAAACACCTGTGTGATGGACTATTGCCACTTTCTCTCACTGTCTGACATACAATCAAACACCTCCGTGACGGACTATTGCCACTTTCTCTCAATGTCTGACATACAATTCATACACCTGCGTGACGGAATATTGCCACTTTCTCTCACTGTCAGACATACAATTCATACACCTGTGTGACGGACTATTGCCACTTTCTCTCACTGTCTGACATACAATCAAACACCTCCATGACGGACTATTGCCACTTTCTCTCACTGTCTGACATACAATTCATACACCTGCGTGACGGACTATTGCCACCTTCTCTCACTGTCTGACATAGAATTCATACACCTCCGTGACGAACTATTGCCACTTTCTCTCACTGTCTGACATACAATTCATACACCTCCGTGGCAGACTATGGCCACTTTCTCGCACTGTGTGACGTACAATTCACGCACCTCCGTGACCATCGTCCTATTACACGGTTCTTGCCCTCCCGTTCTGCTCCCGTATGGAGTACAGCGTAGCTATGTGACTGGGCGTATGTTAGTAAGATGCACCGTAACGGACTATGGCCACTTTCTCTCACCGTGTGACACTGAACTACGCGATTTTGATTTGGACGTCAGCTAACAAGTGACGTATTTTATTAGGACGCCATATACTTAAGTGACAGATAGGATCCTTCCGTTACGAGTTACCAGTGCAACCGGTATATTCATTATTAGCACACCCAGACCTATGGCAAAATGTACCTCCCACTGGGATAAGGTCGATGCTAACTCTGACTACGCACAATGCGTGAATATGCCTAGAAATTGTATTCTTTTGTAATCGATCCATCCGACTTCAAGTACGTATCAAAGAGTCGAAGGATTCTGTATTAGCTAGTGCCAGCGGCACGCCTTTGATTCTGTGATCAAATATTTATATCCGTCCCCGGGTTCTCGAAGATTCTTAGATTCGTGGCAAAGTGTTTCTCTCCGGTCTTGTTGCATTACTCTAGCTATAATACTTCAAACTTGTATCAGACTGTGAATTTATTCTCTGTAACAATCATAACTATAATCTGACTAAAACTTCTAACTAATATCTAACATGCATGTTTTTCCTATCTTATGCACCAACCACCAACCGAGCTAAAGAAGAGTAAAAAAGTGAACCAAAAAGTGGACCTAAAAGTGAACACCGTTTGCACAAGACATACACATATATAGCACGATCATCAACCCTCGTCTCAGCCAACCATTATTCCTAAATCTGTGGTGTAAATCACTGATGTCATCTTGTTGACCGATCCATGCACTCGAGCGCTATGATGACCTTTAACGGCGATAATGATTCAAGACTAATTTGTGCAGTGTGTGTTTCAACGATAACCTCAATGGTCTCTATCATCAGTAATTGTCCAGAGATAACATAGTATCTGCTTATAGTCTCTTTAACAGCCTTGTAATGTCCTTAGTACGTTACTGCAGTGAAATATGGAGTCCATACTACACTAGCAGACTGAACCAGTCTCACCTTCTTCAACTCTGCGATTATATACCTGTGGAGAAGGTACTGATCAAATTTGCTACGTATTTGCTAGGCGTTTGGCAAGCGAACAGTAAATGCTTCTGTGCGTGGTGACCTGGGCCAATTTCCCACGTTAATAACCATTCTCCCACAGGCCATAAAATACTGGCTTAGATTATGCAACGCCGGTTCGTCGTCAATTGTACGGAAGGCATAGGTCTACATCATAATTCTTAGAATCCTATTCACTAAAAGATGATTCTAATTGGTCCACGTGTATTCAGCTCCTGCTTTCGAAATTCAATCTAATTAGTGTCTGGGAAAACCAGGGATCATTATATAGACATCAAATTATTAAATTTTTTCAGGACACCATCAAGAATGAATACAATTCTGCATGGATAGGGCATATAACCGACTCCGAGAAAACCCCTAAATTGCGTTGTTATAAGCTTTTTAAAGATAATTTTAATCCTGAAATTTATATTTTCTCACAGCCTATAGTTTCAAAGCCCAGAGAATTTTCAAAGCTAAGGCTCCACGCCCACTGTCAGCATATCGAAATAGATAAATACTGTCGGCCCAAGACACCTGTTGAATCTCGGCTCTTAAATCTTTGCAATCTAAATAAAGTAGAAGACAAGTACACACATTGATGCAAGGCATCAATGGTAAATAGCGTGCCCGGAGGTTATTATAATTCTGAGAATAAACTCAACTGTTTCATGAAAAAAATGTTATATAAATGGCATACAATAAACACAAAAGAATGAATATTTCTTGCAAAAAGATATGGGCACTATTAGCTATGGGCTAGGAAAAGCAGCTTATAATTTTGGTCAGTCCAACAATTTTTCCATCCGTCCTTTTTCTCCAGGCCAAACTCCTTAACAGAGAGAGGAACAGACAAAATTAAGAGCAGCCAGTGATGAGAAAATTGCACTACTGCATCAACAGAGTGTAACAGATCAAATTTGGGTCATTAGGTATCAACAACTTGAAAAGATAAAGAAATCAACAGAGCTGGCAACCCTGTCAGTAGAAAATCAGCGCAAGACGCAGTACAGACCCTGACACCAATTCAAACATATTAAAGAAAAACTGTAAAGAGAATATTTTAAACCTAAATCTTGATACCTTCTTAAACAGACGTGAAGAGCTTAATACTCGGAAATATATTGGTGAAATATACACTGCAATGGTAGTGAAATGCACAAAGCAAGTATATTTTTGCTGCAATACAGGACCCCGATCTGTACCGACAGATAACCTTTTCAACAAAGTTAAGTGGCCAGGATAGAACCAATACCGTGAACCTAGTTTTCTCCAACGAAAATGATATAGCAGAAAACATTCTGACTGAAGACCCAGTGGGAAACATCGTGATCTGTTTCATTTAGCTATCATATCTATGTCACCTATTAAACGATATCTTTACTGGAAACAGTGACAAACTATTAAATCATATATTTTTGCTAGACAAAAAGGCCAAAATTGGCCTCAACGGTTGTAATGATGACGATCTTGTTGACCATATGTGCAAATGTTAGGGTATTAGCCTGATAAGTCAGGTTCTACCAGTACACGCGGCTAATAATATGGGATATATAGAAATATTTTCACATTACTATAATAAATATTTGGTGGTAGAATTATCACAATATTTCGCACAGCACGAGAACATAGTGAGTTCTACATGGCCTTATGTTCGAAAACTGGCTACAAGGCATGTAGAGATATTCTGGTACCGAATATAGTACATTATTGGAATTTATGGTAAACATTTTTTTAAACCTTTGATACTTTATTAGCGTATTCATATACGTATCTAACCATATGGGTGAACTTCTGGGGTCGAACCTATTGCAAACAGTGTGGTACAGAAAATCGTTGATCTGACAGATTTTGCGCCAATTTTTGGTGTTGAATTGTGTACTATGAAATTACGTTCCTGTAGAATTTTTTTTAAATTCGGAATACAACTAGCATTTTTCCTATAAGTATTTGTGGGTGAAATTCTGGGGGTGAACGTATTGCAATGAAAACCATGAATTATCCTAAGTTTTAGCTTATTTACGTTACAAAATTTTTAAATCTCACTACGTCGTAAGCTTATGCCTATACCTATCTAAACATATGGGTGATATTCTCAGCCGAACCCATTATGAGCGATATGTCAGGACATATCGACACCTATCTGAATGTGGTGAATGTGAACTAACCATATTACAATGGGGCCATATGGTGAATATGGAACAATATATTACCAAATTACTTGATGGTAGGATCGTGCAAAAGCACAGCTATATGTAAAAAAAATTGATTACAAACTGAGATTCTAATACTGAATATAGTAAATTGTTGGCATTTGACAACTGTCCGTAACTACTAAATTGAATATTACGAAATCACTACGTGGATAGAAATCTCAAGATTCATTAGCGTATTCATATCCCTATCTAACCATATGGGTGAAATTATGTAGCCACACATATCGCAGACGGTAGGGTATTGAAAACCACAGATCTGCCAACATTGGAACAAATGTATGCGCTGAAATTGCATACTACGAAAATACTTCACGTTCGAATTCTTTTAAATTCCCAATGTAACTAGCATATTCAAACTCCTATACGTCTATGTCAGCGAAGTTCTGGAACCGACCATATTACGGAAAGTAGGGCACCGAAAACCACGAATACATCATCATCTAAGCTAAATTGTGCGTATTAAAATTACTTCATCTAGAATTTGTTAGATTCGGAATAAAACTAGCTTATTAAAGCTCAAGTCTATGTGAGGTAAATTATGGGGCTGAACATACTACAGACAATAGGGCACTGAAAACTGTGGTGGTTTATTAATACAATGAACCTTTCCAGTTTAGCCCATCTCTAGCTAAACTCCACCCATACCACTCTCGAGTTGGGATCGATGTATTTCTGAACTACTAGACGATAAATTTCAAAAAAACTATACAGGTAAGCCGTGTAATATGTTGACACTAAATTGACTGGGTCCTGTTGCTGCCTATGGCAGCAACAGCGGCCAGTCAAATTATTTTCAAAATATTCAACAGCATTTTTATTAAATAACAAAAACATACAATTCGTACAACGTGTCAGATTATTAAGCATTTAAGATGAACCAAATCGAGTCAGTCATGACGTCATTATTATGACGTTATCCTATGCGTCACTTAATTAATTACGACGTCATATGACGTAATGTGATGGATAGACAACCTGAAAAGGCCCATTAGCAAGTGGTATTAATTACCCTCGCTCCGTCAGAGGATGAGTGTATTGTATTCGGGTCTATGTGCGTTCGAGATGGCAAGGGTCTACAATCTATGATTGGCCTTGTTAAAATATGTGACCTATAAATATGGGTGGTCTCTTAATACAAGTGGTCCATATTAGAGCTGGGCGGTTTCCCGATAAAACCGGGAAAATCGCGATATTATTGTTATTGTTATCGTTATCGTCTCATTTCTAAAAAAAACCCGCCAATATCGTCAAATACCGTCAGTGACGGTATTGACAATTTATATATTGTAATAATTTGATAAAAAAAAGCATTTCATGCGAATTTGACGAGTCTGGTCTCTTCATTTCCGTATTCATGGTAGTCAAAAGCAATCATTTTCGGCACTATTATTGCAGTAAATATATGTCCATGTGTTATATACATAGCCCTACTGTTCTTAGTATAGTTATCCTTCCATGCTCAATTAAATGTTGTTCCAATGAAGACAAGTTAAATCTGAAAATCGTAGTTGCTGACAACGTTGAATACGCAAAATAGCAGCCATTTGTAAAACACAAATAAACTTAACTCAGCCTCGTTTTGATTATATTATTGGAATACCGCCTTCGCTTTCCATAGCTGATGACGCGATGACGTCATTACAAGGGAATAAATAAAACAACGACCATCCAAATATCCTAGCGGAATAAATTGACTCGCTAACTATGACGATAAATTCAAGCGATCTAACTAAACCGGTGAAGCCATAATTGTAATCCCTCTATTCTTCGCTTGTTCAAGAATAATTCACCCCACACGTGTATAAATGTACGCTTGGGTGAGTATTGATCAGTCTATACCAGTAATAGCATGGATATGCTGAATGCGCTAAAGGCAACCGCAATATGAATGAAACAAGCCCGCCTGATTATATTGAAAATTATTTGATTAAAACTTATTGCGCCATGACAATAATTTCCAGTCAAATTGTCTCCAAAATATTTAGCTAAAATCGGACATGTTATTAATAACTAATAACCTCTTAGATCATCTTTTCTAGAAGGCAGCAGATCTTATAGCGTGGAATGTGTTGTATTCACTAATTTCACGTGTTCTGGGTCATTGGCTCAGGTGACTATTGCGCCATCGATCTATAGGGCTATGATTTAACCACTTTCAAGACGAATGCAGAGGCTTTATGGAAATATAATTTAAAGGAAATAATAAATAAAGAGCTGATTAGTTTGAAAACTTTATGACCCAAAAGTTGTTACTGACATCGACAGCAACAACTTTGAGTCAAATTGTTTTGAAATAACCTGTATAAATAGCTGATGATTATTTATTTTCACACACTCCGGTAAGTCCAGTTTATAGGATGAAGTGTGTGATTGACTTTCATGCCGCAGTCATGGTCGACAATGTTCTAAAGGGGTGGAATGGGGGCTGGGCAGGCAGGTGGGGTGGATTAGTCAATTCCTTATAAAACTTGACCATTTTCAATAATTAACCATTCAGTACCAGAATTTTGCATGTCAAGTATAATAATTTAATCAGTGATCGACGATTCGTATCTACAATTCCACATTCTCTATTTTATTGCTAAAAAAAATTCAGGTCATTTTTATCTTTATACACGCATACACGCGCGCAGCTGATCACGTCTTCAGACCTGGTTTGTCCATTAATTGGTCATGTGCCTAATCGCGTGGTCTTTGTCGCGGACCATTCATTATAAGCTTTCAATAGTAATAATAAAAACAGCTGAACGTGAATGCTCCACTAAACACTGCGCCCGATTATGACCTGGTTAAAACCAATGGAAGATAATTGATGTTTTAACCAATCAGATTGGACCCTTGGAATTTCCCTTGGAGATTCCTGCGCACAGTGACGGAGGTAAGGACACTTATTCGCATCTTCCTCTTCGCAATGACAAAGTAAAACGCAAAAAGGCGAGAAAAAATATTTTATTTGGTGATGAAACAAATATAATACAAAGTGTAGGCTTTGTTTATACATCTAAAAAGGATGCCTATTCATAGATTGGCCATATTAACCCTATCATATCCAAAATTATTCCAAATACCGCGATATTAGTAGTTATCACGGTATCTTTCACAGATACCGTTATCGTCATCCCAGTGCCAATACCGCCCAGCTCTAGTCCATATTGTGTGGGCCACGCATTACCAAGTGCTATTAGCCATGTAATGCTCAATTTGCTCATGACAATTTCAATAGAGCGATCCATTTCTAGGTATGCCACGCCTATTTCTAGCTAAGCTCCACCCCTTTTTGCGTGTTGGAATCGATGTATATATATACGCTGAATAATGAATTCCCGGACTTCCAATTTCAAGGTAACTATACAGGTAAGCTGATGACTATTTTGAAACTAATTTGACTGGGTGCAATGAAAACCATGAATCGGCCTAAATTTGAGCCGAAATTATTTCATGGTAGATCTCACTACTCCGTAAGCGTATGCCTATACCTATCTAAACATATGGGTGACATCCTGGGGCCGAACCCATTATGAGCGATATGCCAGGACATACCGACACCTATCTGAATGTGGTGAACGTGAACCAACCATATTATAATGGGGCCATACGGCGAATATGTAACTACCTACAATGAGATTACTCGATGGTAGAATTGTGCAAAAGCACTAGCTCATATTGAGTTATATACATCCATACATAAAAAAATTTATTACAAATCGAGAACAGACATTCTGATACCGAATATAGTAAATTGTTGGCATTTGACAACTGTCCGTGGCTACTAAATTGAATATTCCGAAATTACTACATGGTAGAAAACTCAAGATTCATCAGCGTGTTCATATCACTATCTCACCATATCGGTGAAATTATGTGGCCAAACCTATTGCAGACGGGTAATAGTAGGGCATTGAAAACCTACAGATTTGCCAAAATTGAAACTAATTTACGCGATGAAATCGTATACTACGAAATTACTTCACGGTCAAATTTTTTTAAATTTCCAATATAACTATCGTATTCAAATCCCTCTACGTCTATGTGAGCGAAGTTCTGGAGCTGACCATATTACATACAGACAGTAGGGCACCGAAAAGCACGAAAACCCCAACATTTAAGCCAATTTTTTCCTAATAAAATTATTTCATCTAGAATTTGTTAGATTCGGAATATACCTAGTATATTAAGGCTCAAGTCTATGCAAGTGAAATTATGGGGCTAAACATACTACAGACAATAGGCACTGAAAACTGTGAATCACCGGAGAGTTAGCGAATTTTCGGTGTGAAATTGTGCACTACGAAATTACTTCATGGTAAATTTTTTTTAACCTCAATCCATTAATTCACTAGCGTATTGATATACCTATCTAACTATATGGTTGAAATTCTGTGGCCGAATTTCCTATAGATCTTAACTTAGCACATGCATAGGCCTACACTTTCGGTTGATTTCTGTATTCAACAATCTGCTACAATATTATTGACAGCAGTTTTGACTGGAAATTTGGAACATTGGTAGTCTATCAATACTGCTACATAATTGCATTGGCCCTACATGGATTTATTCCCACGGATGGATTAAAGACACAAGGATACTACTGATAATCACACATCCATTATTCATTCGTATCCCGCGAGTTCTCCTTCGATACGAGATCGAGAAATGTATCTCGTATGTAGGGGCCTATTGAGTAGCCATTGACGTAGCGATTTCACGATCAAGTGTTGCTTTTACAGTCTGCTACGGAGATAGACTGCGTCCCGGTTGTCTGGTATCCGAAGTTGAGTCTGTCTAACGGTCTAGTCGTTGTGATAACGTAAGAAGATGACCGGTCATTACATTAGAGGTGTAGTTTCGAAGAAGCCAAGCCTTTATTTTTAGATGGATCCATTATTGTTAGCGAACTCTGTCTACTTTTTCGCCCTCTACAATATTATTATGCATGTTTTTCTTTTGAAATTTACCACACACATAGTACGCCTCAAGACTGTCTGTAACAAGTCTGTAATTTTTACCCTATCTCGAATGCAACAAATGTGAATCATACTATGATACAATACGGGAAAGGTTAAACAGACATGGTACATCATCGTCGTCCTCATAATTTATTAACCCTGTATTACCTAAATTGAGTCAAGAATATGAAAAAAAATATTTGGTTATTGAGTGCCTATTTGCAGGCCAATAGACGACTGTTTTGAAGAGTTACTATTGGAATGACTAGCTCAATTATCGAGCCAGTCATTTCAGTGGTGAATTTTCAAAAATGATCTCTCGACCTGCAAATTAACATCCTTGGCGGCCTCCTCATGAAAGGGTTAAATACATTAAGAGAAGATGATAGGCTTACATGGGCAGTCGTTGTCGTTGCAATACTTAATACAGGTCTACGATAGCAACAAGTAGGTTGTTAGGGTGGGGTGGGCTACCTGTCCCTTGTTAAAATATGTGACCTATAAATATGCGTGGTCTCTTAATACAAGTGGTCCATATTGTGTGGGCCACGCATTACCAAGTGGTATTAGCCATGTAATGCTCAATTTGCTCATGACGATTTCCATAAAGATCCATTTCTAGGTATGCCACGCCTATTTCTAGCTAAGCTCCACCCCATTTTGCGTGTTGGAATCGATGTATATATATATATACGCTGAATAATGAATTCCCAGACTTCCAATTTCAAGGTAACTATACAGGTAAGCTGATGACTATTTTGAAACTAATTTGACTGGGTGCTTTTAACGGTTTGCTGCCTCTGGCCGCAACAACGCCAGGTCAAATTAGTTTCAAAATATTCAACATGATGTTGATTAAACAGTAAAGACATACAATTCGTACACTTGCCGGACTATTCAATGTGCATGACTGAGCTCGATACGCCATTCATTTACACATTTTGGATTGTGACGTCAGCCTGTATATGAAGTAATTGATTATGACGTCATATCCTTCAGTTATAGATCGAACCCAGCCATTATCATAGAAAATGACTGTTGAATAAATAGCAAAGACATACAATTCGAACAGCGTCTAGTTAAATTAGTTTCAAAATATTCGTGTGTGTTGTAATATTTGAGGCGTTTATATGCTAGTTCCCAATGCTAGGGTCTAGACTCACGCCTGGCCTTTATGGTTTCTGTTGAATTCTTGTGAATTCTTGTGACGTCGGTTTGTGCATTAGCTTGTGTCTCTCTCTGTGTGTGTGTGTGTGTTGATCGTTGTCTCTCGATTTTGTCTCATGTTGCTGTTCTTTTCCATGGCTTTTTTTTTGTTGCTCCTCATGCTTGGGCGTGTGTAATGGGGATGGCCTAACCTGGACCTAACAGGGGTGGATAAGGGATGGGGTAGGTGTTGGGTCGGGGGAGGGGCGTACGGTCTTAAGACCTGATGCACCCAAGGGGGGGGGGGCTTTAGGTCAGAGACCTCCCGGCCCCTTTGGGAGGAGTGGGGAGGCTGGGGTGTGGGGTCTTTCGGGTCCTGGGACCCATTTGGTCTTCTGGCCATCATCCGAGCAGGCACCAGCGCGCACTTGTTTGATTTTGATTGGTTAGGTAGCCCGTATGGTGACTGTGTCCGTCCGAGGACGAACTCGATCAGTCATCCGGGTTACATCCCTCCATAGTCCCCTCGAAAATTCCGAAAGATTCTAATTCTAGCAATTTGGTTTTGGTTTTGTAATCCGTATGTTGCGTGGTTCCATCCGAGGAGGGATCCATTCAGCATCCGGTTTACTTTGACTATGCCGAAATTTCTTGCCTACCTAACCCTAGCTCACGTTCACACAGTGATGGGCACTGTGTGACGGGACCTCAGTTTAAAGTCCCATCCGAGAAGACTGTTTTCTTTCAAAATATTCAACGGCATGTTGATTAAATAGTAAAGACGTGCAATTCGCATACTTGACTGGCTATTCAATGTTCCTGGTGTTGCTAGATACGTCATTCATTACATATTTTGATTGTGATGTCCAGCTACATCTGACCTAAATAATTATGACGTCATATACAGAAAAACCCATTATCATAGAAAATGTCCTATGTCTAATTGCCGTCCAAGAGACCATTGTGGTATTTCTTTTGCAATTTACTACTGGAATTATAGGATCGGTTATCCAACCAGTCATTCCAGTGGTAAACTTTCAAAGTTCTCCGGTAACTAGCTAATGCAAATGGACATATCTCAAGATCACCGCAAGAAGCCATGTGTGGTGAGTTTGATAGAGTGCTAAAGTGGACATATAAGTTCCGTTGGCTGTTTATTAAAATAATTAAGCAGCCATCGCCGCGCAAACTCTACTACAGTCGGACCAGAACAAATAAGAGAACTCGCCATGAATCACGTGCATGAAGATAATAATTATGAGATATCCAGCAATGTAAAAATTGAGCTGTGTCTTCGCGCCGAGAACTATTAGATCTCGTATCGATGGAGATCTCGCGAGACACAGCCCCACAATGCGCCTATAGGCAATTCTAGCCAGCAATAAATAGAAGCGTGCCCGCTGGAGCGCGCACGCAATGAGAGACACTTTGTCTTAGAATGTCCTACATTCCAGGAAGCTAGGGATTCTTTATTTTCTGAGTTTTCTAGCTGTTTTAACTTTGATTCTTTAAATGAGCGCGATAAATTTATCTTTTTAATGTCATGCAATCTCCGACATATCTAAAATGATTCTAAAATTTGTCGACGTCATTATGAAGAAACGAAATGCCTTGAGGTAATGTTCCCCCACTTCGTGGTAAGATTTATAAAAAAAAACCCCGTATACTAATATAACAGCTGCACATAAATCTCTAATGGTGAGATTCAATCAGTCACTCAAGTATATGACGTCATAATCAATTACGCTATATGTAGACTGACGTCACAATCAAATTACCTAACGAATGACAAATTTAACTCAACCATAAACATTTAAAAGTCCGTCAAGTTTACAGATCCTTTACATGGTTAATTACTAATTTAATGGGGATTGGGGTGGGGGGGGGCAGGGGGGGGGGCGTACTCCACTACAAAGAATCAAGTCCTAACAAGGTGGGTTATCTCCCTTGATGATAACGTATACAGACCGGTCATTTAATTCGGGTTTATAACATTTAACCCTTTCATGACGAAACTTGTCCAACCCGGCCTCTGCAGTGGTCTCGAGGAATGTCCATTTGCAGGCAAAGAGAACATTTTTGAAATTTTACCACTGAAATGACTGGTTCGGTAACTGAGCCAGCCATTCCACTGGTAAAATTTCAAAAATATTCTTCTCTTGGCCTGCAAATGAACATTCAACAAGGAAAATTTTTATTTTCTTGACCAAATTTAGACAGTAAAGGGTTAAAGACTGGCGGTTTTTTTTCTTAGCGAGTGTTTTATGGTTGGATTCCCCGAATCAGGCGATGTATGATCGAAAGTGTATTAGGCCAGGTAGAACAAATGACCGTAGGTAGCTCACTTTCAGAGTGAGCTTCTCTTCAGAGATTCCAGAATGCCTTACATTTTATTATAATGCCTGGATGATACACAATTGTGGTGATGATTTATGAACAAGGATCAAGTAATGGAAGAGGAAATAACAGGTCTATGGTACTAGCGTGATCTGAACAGAAGCCTTCCATTGCCATTTCTGCAGCTCTCACATTCAGTCCGCGGAGACTGTTAATGGGACACCCGCTTACGGTCACTTCCTGCGGAGACACATTCCTGATTTGCGATGCCACGATGAAGTCATTAGTGTGCAATCTGCGGCCATCTTGGATATTCCAATTTCCCCAAAGGCGCTGCATATGCACCTGCAAATCCTGACTCAGTATTCAGTCCTACTGCCAGACTATCTATTAAGATAAATCAGTTTTAATACACCAGCCTGGTTTTTAACTGGCACGTGGTTCCATCATGCAAGCTATGTGCCACAGAAAATACATTTTTGGGTAAGAACTGATGTTCGCTATTCGCATAGCCTACACATCTGTTTTCGAATATTCGTAGGAGCCTAATGCCTATATTTATACGAACGAATATGCGAACCTTTTGTATAAATATAAATATATACGACTACGTAATAGAAAGGAAAAATCGTCGCTATGGGTCTATGGCTGTGCGGCTTCAGAAAACTGGTGACAATATGAAAAGCGCAAAATCGCATATTTATGAAAAGCCGGCTTTGTAAATAATTATTTTTCAATGATATATTAGCATTGTATAAAATTGTATTCATATTTTCAATTAATTGGTCTAAGACAGGGAATCCTTTCTTGGGAAAACTACTATTGCCACTTTGACACCACATGGTCTTAATGGTGCTAATTAAGACAAGTTTAAAGGCATAAGGTTAATAACTCCAGGAGAAAACGCAGTTTATGTATAGCTACCATACAATTCCAATGGAAGACATCCTGCATACAGAAAAGCAGATTTCTCGAAACAAACATTGGATGGATCCATTATATAATTTACACATAATCACATGAATATAGCATCTAAAAGTTGACAAAGTTTAGAATGGATCGGATGAAAAATAATTTTGGCAGCTAAATTTTAGTTTTCAACTTATCCTGAAAGGGGAGATGCTGCCTCACTGTCTGGGCACCAATCTGTATCATACTGTACCTTTTAATATACTCATTGGACTTCTATGATCAAGACGAGTTCTGCTAAGAATCGAAGGCTGGTAACTGTCACGCGATAGGCGACCTTGACTTTAAATGGGTGACCTTGAGTTGTAACCCCTTCCCCCAAAGAATTCGTGTTTCCTTATGATCCCGAGAGCAACATCCTGGCTAAGTTTGTTGACGATCCGATAAAAACTATGGGCATAGTCGCAGCTCAAACCTTTTCGGTAAAGTTTTCGGTAAAGCGATGACCTCGAGGCTAAAGTGGTGACCTTGCTTTTGGAGTGTTTCATATTTCCACTTCTAGCATGCTCATTGGCCTTTTCCAGACAAGGGGAGTTCGTTTTCGGCAAAGGCAAAGGGTAACATTACCATTTTACTTTTGGCCCCAAAACCAGCAGGCATCGTCCGTATGTGTAACGCCAAACCCAAGCATAGTGGCGATCAAATAACACCTGGCCTAATTCAAATATCCTATGCTGTAAATTTCCATACATATTATCGATATCTCGAAAACCATCGGATGAACCATTTTAAAATTGACACTAAACGAAGTTTCATAATGATCGGATCAAACAACATTTGTGCAGCCCATTTTGAAAAAAATTTATTTTCAAGACAATCCATGGGAAGTTTGTTATTTTTCTAAGTATTCAAATATCCAATGTTATGCGAATATTCGTATTATTGGTCTATACAAACGAAGATTCAAATATTTGTACGACACTCTAGTCAGAACGAGAATGAGAATTCTTTATGATAGGAAACTTGTTGGTACAAAATACAAATAGTTGTTGGAGTCAGCAGATATCATCTTCTTTGATTGAAATGTCCTCCCTTGTTGGAAGCACCGTTCTCAGGCAAGGTAAGTTGATTTCACTATGTTGGCGTCATTCGAATATCCGAATCCACTTATCCGTCGTTTGTAGGTGTTTTCTAAGCTATCTTCTAATTTCTTATTTTATTTCGCTGCCGGATTTTACACCCCGTCAAGACGCCCGCCTTCTGATTACGTGTCTCGTTAAGGGTTAACAGCTGTCACGTGTAGAGTGAATAAATAATTCCTCTACTAATCTTCTCAACCTACCACTCAGCGGTTCTTCATGTACTCAATGGGCCTCGACTGAGTGCATCAAGCAGTAATTGCATCATGTGGTCTCTATCTTCCATCAGGGTATCTTTCCTCATGTACCATTGTTCTCTTAGTAGATCGTCCAACCTTGCCATATGGGGATTGCGAACATAATGCATCCGTACATACTTTAGCAGAAAGTGCTCTCTGTTCTCAGCCTCGACATTGCACAGTCTGTACACAGGGGTGATCTGGCAAATTTTGCCTCGTACATGAGTTTGGAGACGTAAGAGTCCGTAAATCGCCTTTACCTTCAGCCTATCCTTCCTTGTTTCCCTAACTGAATCGAGTAAACTGGTCCACGACATAAGGGCCATGTTCATTATATCCGGGGGCATGTACCGCCGGGTACTAAATTAGTGTTCTCTCATTTCTTTCTGCTGCTTCTCCTTGACGTGTGCATGAACTGCCCTTCTCACTGCTCCTTTCCACTCTGATCTTGATGGCAGGTCTTGCACTGTTGGTAGGCTGTATGTGTCTAGATTTCTGTTTGTGTGCACACACTAGCTTGCTGAGCTTGCAGAGTTGATGGCAAGCAGACGGAAAGCCACTTGATACTCTATACTCTCCTGCTATTGTAAACTGTTTCGGAGTAGGGCCTGAAGCCTTTCGTCGACATCTTCCTCCACTGGGAACACCACATACGATTGAGTACTGCTATGTTGGCTATCGAACCTGGGGGATTTTGGAATTACCGCATCTGCATCTTTTGGACTAACTCTGACTTGTGAATGTACTTGGCATAAAGCTTAGAAATCTCCGATCCATATATAACAGTCTTGGGTACAGTAGGTCTTCCACAGAGATTGGATAGCGGCGGGGTTTGTCCTATTCCTTCCGTGGCAGCCAGCGTCCATAGCGTGATAATGGTTTGCACTTGCAGATTTGAGCATACCAGATACCCTGGTTTTTTAAAAATATTTCCGGTAGGACGTTGGGTGATTTCGGGTTGTGCTTCCTTATTTGTCATCCTAACAAACACGCTGTGGATCTGTTCTCAGTGTAATGTCTTTGCATAGCCCAGTTTTGGAATTGTCATACATTAATGCTTCAGACTTATTTCCGTTGATCTTTTTCCGCACCTTGTTGAACATGTTCTCTCTAATTTTAGCAACTGGATATTCCAAGCTCCCATTTACTGATGTTTACTCCTGTATAAGGATGTGTCGTCTGCTACTGTGATGCCGCGCAGTCAACTGAGAACGCTGTCCTGTATTTCTTGGGGAACTTCCTTGATTGGTACCGTAAGGTTTGTCGGTGATATGCTGCTCACCTGCACATTGCCTTGCTGTAAATCGATACTTGAAGACAGCTGCTCACCTGCATATTGCCTTGCTGTAAATCGATACTTGAAGACAGCTGCTCACCTGCATATTGCCTTGCTGTAAATCGATACTTGAAGACAGCTGCTCACCTGAATATTGCCTTGCTGTAAATCGATACTTGAAGACAGCTGCTCACCTGCATATTGCCTTGCTGTAAATCGATACTTGAAGACAGCTGCTCACCTGCATATTCCCTTGCTGTAAATCGATACTTGGAGACAGCTGCTCACCTGCATATTGCCTTGCTGTAAATCGATACTTGGAGACAGCAGCTCACCTGCATATTGCCTTGCTGTAAATCGATACTTGGAGACAGCTGCTCACCTGCATATTTCCTTGCTGTAAATCGATACTTGGAGACAGCTGCTCACCTGCATATTGCCTTGCTGTAAATCGATACTTGGAGACAGCTGCTCACCTGCATATTGTTCGCTTGTTCAAGAATAATTCACCCCACACGTGTATAAATGTACGCTTGGGTGAGTATTGATCAGTATATACCAGTAATAGCATGGATATGCTGAATGCGCTAAAGGCAACCGCAATATGAATGAAACAAGCCCGCCTGATTATATTGAAAATTATTTGATTAAAACTTATTGCGCCATGACAATAATTTCCAGTCAAATTGTCTCCAAAATATTTAGCTAAAATCGGACATGTTATTAATAACTAATAACCTCTTAGATCATCTTTTCTAGAAGGCAGCAGATCTTATAGCGTGGAATGTGTTGTATTCACTAATTTCACGTGTTCTGGGTCATTGGCTCAGGTGACTATTGCGCCATCGATCTATAGGGCTATGATTTAACCACTTTCAAGACGAATGCAGAGGCTTTATGGAAATATAATTTAAAGGAAATAATAAATAAAGAGCTGATTAGTTTGAAAACTTTATGACCCAAAAGTTGTTACTGACATCGACAGCAACAACTTTGAGTCAAATTGTTTTGAAATAACCTGTATAAATAGCTGATGATTATTTATTTTCACACACTCCGGTAAGTCCAGTTTATAGGATGAAGTGTGTGATTGACTTTCATGCCGCAGTCATGGTCGACAATGTTCTAAAGGGGTGGAATGGGGGCTGGGCAGGCAGGTGGGGTGGATTAGTCAATTCCTTATAAAACTTGACCATTTTCAATAATTAACCATTCAGTACCAGAATTTTGCATGTCAAGTATAATAATTTAATCAGTGATCGACGATTCGTATCTACAATTCCACATTCTCTATTTTATTGCTAAAAAAAATTCAGGTCATTTTATCTTTATACACGCATACACGCGCGTAGCTGATCACGTCTTCAGACCTGGTTTGTCCATTAATTGGTCATGTGCCTAATCGCGTGGTCTTTGTCGCGGACCATTCATTATAAGCTTTCAATAGTAATAATAAAAACAGCTGAACGTGAATGCTCCACTAAACACTGCGCCCGATTATGACCTGGTTAAAACCAATGGAAGATACTTGATGTTTTAACCAATCAGATTGGACCCTTGGAATTTCCCTTGGAGATTCCTGCGCACAGTGACGGAGGTAAGGACACTTATTCGCATCTTCCTCTTCGCAATGACAAAGTAAAACGCAAAAAGGCGAGAAAAAATATTTTATTTGGTGATGAAACAAATATAATACAAAGTGTAGGCTTTGTTTATACATCTAAAAAGGATGCCTATTCATAGATTGGCCATATTAACCCTATCATATCCAAAATTATTCCAAATACCGCGATATTAGTAGTTATCACGGTATCTTTCACAGATACCGTTATCGTCATCCCAGTGCCAATACCGCCCAGCTCTAGTCCATATTGTGTGGGCCACGCATTACCAAGTGCTATTAGCCATGTAATGCTCAATTTGCTCATGACAATTTCAATAGAGCGATCCATTTCTAGGTATGCCACGCCTATTTCTAGCTAAGCTCCACCCCTTTTTGCGTGTTGGAATCGATGTATATATATACGCTGAATAATGAATTCCCGGACTTCCAATTTCAAGGTAACTATACAGGTAAGCTGATGACTATTTTGAAACTAATTTGACTGGGTGCAATGAAAACCATGAATCGGCCTAAATTTGAGCCGAAATTATTTCATGGTAGATCTCACTACTCCGTAAGCGTATGCCTATACCTATCTAAACATATGGGTGACATCCTGGGGCCGAACCCATTATGAGCGATATGCCAGGACATACCGACACCTATCTGAATGTGGTGAACGTGAACCAACCATATTATAATGGGGCCATACGGCGAATATGTAACTACCTACAATGAGATTACTCGATGGTAGAATTGTGCAAAAGCACTAGCTCATATTGAGTTATATACATCCATACATAAAAAAATTTATTACAAATCGAGAACAGACATTCTGATACTGAATATAGTAAATTGTTGGCATTTGACAACTGTCCGTGGCTACTAAATTGAATATTCCGAAATTACTACATGGTAGAAAACTCAAGATTCATCAGCGTGTTCATATCACTATCTCACCATATCGGTGAAATTATGTGGCCAAACCTATTGCAGACGGGTAATAGTAGGGCATTGAAAACCTACAGATTTGCCAAAATTGAAACTAATTTACGCGATGAAATCGTATACTACGAAATTACTTCACGGTCAAATTTTTTTAAATTTCCAATATAACTATCGTATTCAAATCCCTCTACGTCTATGTGAGCGAAGTTCTGGAGCTGACCATATTACATACAGACAGTAGGGCACCGAAAAGCACGAAAACCCCAACATTTAAGCCAATTTTTTCCTAATAAAATTATTTCATCTAGAATTTGTTAGATTCGGAATATACCTAGTATATTAAGGCTCAAGTCTATGCAAGTGAAATTATGGGGCTAAACATACTACAGACAATAGGCACTGAAAACTGTGAATCACCGGAGAGTTAGCGAATTTTCGGTGTGAAATTGTGCACTACGAAATTACTTCATGGTAAATTTTTTTTAACCTCAATCCATTAATTCACTAGCGTATTGATATACCTATCTAACTATATGGTTGAAATTCTGTGGCCGAATTTCCTATAGATCTTAACTTAGCACATGCATAGGCCTACACTTTCGGTTGATTTCTGTATTCAACAATCTGCTACAATATTATTGACAGCAGTTTTGACTGGAAATTTGGAACATTGGTAGTCTATCAATACTGCTACATAATTGCATTGGCCCTACATGGATTTATTCCCACGGATGGATTAAAGACACAAGGATACTATTGATAATCACACATCCATTATTCATTCGTATCCCGCGAGTTCTCCTTCGATACGAGATCGAGAAATGTATCTCGTATGTAGGGGCCTATTGAGTAGCCATTGACGTAGCGATTTCACGATCAAGTGTTGCTTTTACAGTCTGCTACGGAGATAGACTGCGTCCCGGTTGTCTGGTATCCGAAGTTGAGTCTGTCTAACGGTCTAGTCGTTGTGATAACGTAAGAAGATGACCGGTTATTACATTAGAGGTGTAGTTTCGAAGAAGCCAAGCCTTTATTTTTAGATGGATCCATTATTGTTAGCGAACTCTGTCTACTTTTTCGCCCTCTACAATATTATTATGCATGTTTTTCTTTTGAAATTTACCACACACATAGTACGCCTCAAGACTGTCTGTAACAAGTCTGTAATTTTTACCCTATCTCGAATGCAACAAATGTGAATCATACTATGATACAATACGGGAAAGGTTAAACAGACATGGTACATCATCGTCGTCCTCATAATTTATTAACCCTGTATTACCTAAATTGAGTCAAGAATATGAAAAAAAATATTTGGTTATTGAGTGCCTATTTGCAGGCCAATAGACGACTGTTTTGAAGAGTTACTATTGGAATGACTAGCTCAATTATCGAGCCAGTCATTTCAGTGGTGAATTTTCAAAAATGATCTCTCGACCTGCAAATTAACATCCTTGGCGGCCTCCTCATGAAAGGGTTAAATACATTAAGAGAAGATGATAGGCTTACATGGGCAGTCGTTGTCGTTGCAATACTTAATACAGGTCTACGATAGCAACAAGTAGGTTGTTAGGGTGGGGTGGGCTACCTGTCCCTTGTTAAAATATGTGACCTATAAATATGCGTGGTCTCTTAATACAAGTGGTCCATATTGTGTGGGCCACGCATTACCAAGTGGTATTAGCCATGTAATGCTCAATTTGCTCATGACGATTTCCATAAAGATCCATTTCTAGGTATGCCACGCCTATTTCTAGCTAAGCTCCACCCCATTTTGCGTGTTGGAATCGATGTATATATATATATACGCTGAATAATGAATTCCCAGACTTCCAATTTCAAGGTAACTATACAGGTAAGCTGATGACTATTTTGAAACTAATTTGACTGGGTGCTTTTAACGGTTTGCTGCCTCTGGCCGCAACAACGCCAGGTCAAATTAGTTTCAAAATATTCAACATGATGTTGATTAAACAGTAAAGACATACAATTCGTACACTTGCCGGACTATTCAATGTTCATGACTGAGCTCGATACGCCATTCATTTACACATTTTGGATTGTGACGTCAGCCTGTATATGAAGTAATTGATTATGACGTCATATCCTTCAGTTATAGATCGAACCCAGCCATTATCATAGAAAATGACTGTTGAATAAATAGCAAAGACATACAATTCGAACAGCGTCTAGTTAAATTAGTTTCAAAATATTCGTGTGTGTTGTAATATTTGAGGCGTTTATATGCTAGTTCCCAATGCTAGGGTCTAGACTCACGCCTGGCCTTTATGGTTTCTGTTGAATTCTTGTGAATTCTTGTGACGTCGGTTTGTGCATTAGCTTGTGTCTCTCTCTGTGTGTGTGTGTGTGTGTGTTGATCGTTGTCTCTCGATTTTGTCTCATGTTGCTGTTCTTTTCCATGGCTTTTTTTTTGTTGCTCCTCATGCTTGGGCGTGTGTAATGGGGATGGCCTAACCTGGACCTAACAGGGGTGGATAAGGGATGGGGTAGGTGTTGGGTCGGGGGAGGTGCGTACGGTCTTAAGACCTGATGCACCCAAGGGGGGGGGGGGGCTTTAGGTCAGAGACCTCCCGGCCCCTTTGGGAGGAGTGGGGAGGTTGGGGTGTGGGGTCTTTCGGGTCCTGGGACCCATTTGGTCTTCTGGCCATCATCCGAGCAGGCACCAGCGCGCACTTGTTTGATTTTGATTGGTTAGGTAGCCCGTATGGTGACTGTGTCCGTCCGAGGACGAACTCGATCAGTCATCCGGGTTACATCCCTCCATAGTCCCCTCGAAAATTCCGAAAGATTCTAATTCTAGCAATTTGGTTTTGGTTTTGTAATCCGTATGTTGCGTGGTTCCATCCGAGGAGGGATCCATTCAGCATCCGGTTTACTTTGACTATGCCGAAATTTCTTGCCTACCTAACCCTAGCTCACGTTCACACAGTGATGGGCACTGTGTGACGGGACCTCAGTTTAAAGTCCCATCCGAGAAGACTGTTTTCTTTCAAAATATTCAACGGCATGTTGATTAAATAGTAAAGACGTGCAATTCGCATACTTGACTGGCTATTCAATGTTCCTGGTGTTGCTAGATACGTCATTCATTACATATTTTGATTGTGATGTCCAGCTACATCTGACCTAAATAATTATGACGTCATATACAGAAAAACCCATTATCATAGAAAATGTCCTATGTCTAATTGCCGTCCAAGAGACCATTGTGGTATTTCTTTTGCAATTTACTACTGGAATCATAGGATCGGTTATCCAACCAGTCATTCCAGTGGTAAACTTTCAAAGTTCTCCGGTAACTAGCTAATGCAAATGGACATATCTCAAGATCACCGCAAGAAGCCATGTGTGGTGAGTTTGATAGAGTGCTAAAGTGGACATATAAGTTCCGTTGGCTGTTTATTAAAATAATTAAGCAGCCATCGCCGCGCAAACTCTACTACAGTCGGACCAGAACAAATAAGAGAACTCGCCATGAATCACGTGCATGAAGATAATAATTATGAGATATCCAGCAATGTAAAAATTGAGCTGTGTCTTCGCGCCGAGAACTATTAGATCTCGTATCGATGGAGATCTCGCGAGACACAGCCCCACAATGCGCCTATAGGCAATTCTAGCCAGCAATAAATAGAAGCGTGCCCGCTGGAGCGCGCACGCAATGAGAGACACTTTGTCTTAGAATGTCCTACATTCCAGGAAGCTAGGGATTCTTTATTTTCTGAGTTTTCTAGCTGTTTTAACTTTGATTCTTTAAATGAGCGCGATAAATTTATCTTTTTAATGTCATGCAATCTCCGACATATCTAAAATGATTCTAAAATTTGTCGACGTCATTATGAAGAAACGAAATGCCTTGAGGTAATGTTCCCCCACTTCGTGGTAAGATTTATAAAAAAAACCCCGTATACTAATATAACAGCTGCACATAAATCTCTAATGGTGAGATTCAATCAGTCACTCAAGTATATGACGTCATAATCAATTACGCTATATGTAGACTGACGTCACAATCAAATTACCTAACGAATGACAAATTTAACTCAACCATAAACATTTAAAAGTCCGTCAAGTTTACAGATCCTTTACATGGTTAATTACTAATTTAATGGGGATTGGGGTGGGGGGGCAGGGGGGGGGGGCGTACTCCACTACAAAGAATCAAGTCCTAACAAGGTGGGTTATCTCCCTTGATGATAACGTATACAGACCGGTCATTTAATTCGGGTTTATAACATTTAACCCTTTCATGACGAAACTTGTCCAACCCGGCCTCTGCAGTGGTCTCGAGGAATGTCCATTTGCAGGCAAAGAGAACATTTTTGAAATTTTACCACTGAAATGACTGGTTCGGTAACTGAGCCAGCCATTCCACTGGTAAAATTTCAAAAATATTCTTCTCTTGGCCTGCAAATGAACATTCAACAAGGAAAATTTTTATTTTCTTGACCAAATTTAGACAGTAAAGGGTTAAAGACTGGCGGGTTTTTTTCTTAGCGAGTGTTTTATGGTTGGATTCCCCGAATCAGGCGATGTATGATCGAAAGTGTATTAGGCCAGGTAGAACAAATGACCGTAGGTAGCTCACTTTCAGAGTGAGCTTCTCTTCAGAGATTCCAGAATGCCTTACATTTTATTATAATGCCTGGATGATACACAATTGTGGTGATGATTTATGAACAAGGATCAAGTAATGGAAGAGGAAATAACAGGTCTATGGTACTAGCGTGATCTGAACAGAAGCCTTCCATTGCCATTTCTGCAGCTCTCACATTCAGTCCGCGGAGACTGTTAATGGGACACCCGCTTACGGTCACTTCCTGCGGAGACACATTCCTGATTTGCGATGCCACGATGAAGTCATTAGTGTGCAATCTGCGGCCATCTTGGATATTCCAATTTCCCCAAAGGCGCTGCATATGCACCTGCAAATCCTGACTCAGTATTCAGTCCTACTGCCAGACTATCTATTAAGATAAATCAGTTTTAATACACCAGCCTGGTTTTTAACTGGCACGTGGTTCCATCATGCAAGCTATGTGCCACAGAAAATACATTTTTGGGTAAGAACTGATGTTCGCTATTCGCATAGCCTACACATCTGTTTTCGAATATTCGTAGGAGCCTAATGCCTATATTTATACGAACGAATATGCGAACCTTTTGTATAAATATAAATATATACGACTACGTAATAGAAAGGAAAAATCGTCGCTATGGGTCTATGGCTGTGCGGCTTCAGAAAATTGGTGACAATATGAAAAGCGCAAAATCGCATATTTATGAAAAGCCGGCTTTGTAAATAATTATTTTTCAATGATATATTAGCATTGTATAAAATTGTATTCATATTTTCAATTAATTGGTCTAAGACAGGGAATCCTTTCTTGGGAAAACTACTATTGCCACTTTGACACCACATGGTCTTAATGGTGCTAATTAAGACAAGTTTAAAGGCATAAGGTTAATAACTCCAGGAGAAAACGCAGTTTATGTATAGCTACCATACAATTCCAATGGAAGACATCCTGCATACAGAAAAGCAGATTTCTCGAAACAAACATTGGATGGATCCATTATATAATTTACACATAATCACATGAATATAGCATCTAAAAGTTGACAAAGTTTAGAATGGATCGGATGAAAAATAATTTTGGCAGCTAAATTTTAGTTTTCAACTTATCCTGAAAGAGGAGATGCTGCCTCACTGTCTGGGCACCAATCTGTATCATACTGTACCTTTTAATATACTCATTGGACTTCTATGATCAAGACGAGTTCTGCTAAGAATCGAAGGCTGGTAACTGTCACGCGATAGGCGACCTTGACTTTAAATGGGTGACCTTGAGTTGTAACCCCTTCCCCCAAAGAATTCGTGTTTCCTTATGATCCCGAGAGCAACATCCTGGCTAAGTTTGTTGACGATCCGATAAAAACTATGGGCATAGTCGCAGCTCAAACCTTTTCGGTAAAGTTTTCGGTAAAGCGATGACCTCGAGGCTAAAGTGGTGACCTTGCTTTTGGAGTGTTTCATATTTCCACTTCTAGCATGCTCATTGGCCTTTTCCAGACAAGGGGAGTTCGTTTTCGGCAAAGGCAAAGGGTAACATTACCATTTTACTTTTGGCCCCAAAACCAGCAGGCATCGTCCGTATGTGTAACGCCAAACCCAAGCATAGTGGCGATCAAATAACACCTGGCCTAATTCAAATATCCTATGCTGTAAATTTCCATACATATTATCGATATCTCGAAAACCATCGGATGAACCATTTTAAAATTGACACTAAACGAAGTTTCATAATGATCGGATCAAACAACATTTGTGCAGCCCATTTTGAAAAAAATTTATTTTCAAGACAATCCATGGGAAGTTTGTTATTTTTCTAAGTATTCAAATATCCAATGTTATGCGAATATTCGTATTATTGGTCTATACAAACGAAGATTCAAATATTTGTACGACACTCTAGTCAGAACGAGAATGAGAATTCTTTATGATAGGAAACTTGTTGGTACAAAATACAAATAGTTGTTGGAGTCAGCAGATATCATCTTCTTTGATTGAAATGTCCTCCCTTGTTGGAAGCACCGTTCTCAGGCAAGGTAAGTTGATTTCACTATGTTGGCGTCATTCGAATATCCGAATCCACTTATCCGTCGTTTGTAGGTGTTTTCTAAGCTATCTTCTAATTTCTTATTTTATTTCGCTGCCGGATTTTACACCCCGTCAAGACGCCCGCCTTCTGATTACGTGTCTCGTTAAGGGTTAACAGCTGTCGCGTGTAGAGTGAATAAATAATTCCTCTACTAATCTTCTCAACCTACCACTCAGCGGTTCTTCATGTACTCAATGGGCCTCGACTGAGTGCATCAAGCAGTAATTGCATCATGTGGTCTCTATCTTCCATCAGGGTATCTTTCCTCATGTACCATTGTTCTCTTAGTAGATCGTCCAACCTTGCCATATGGGGATTGCGAACATAATGCATCCGTACATACTTTAGCAGAAAGTGCTCTCTGTTCTCAGCCTCGACATTGCACAGTCTGTACACAGGGGTGATCTGGCAAATTTTGCCTCGTACATGAGTTTGGAGACGTAAGAGTCCGTAAATCGCCTTTACCTTCAGCCTATCCTTCCTTGTTTCCCTAACTGAATCGAGTAAACTGGTCCACGACATAAGGGCCATGTTCATTATATCCGGGGGCATGTACCGCCGGGTACTAAATTAGTGTTCTCTCATTTCTTTCTGCTGCTTCTCCTTGACGTGTGCATGAACTGCCCTTCTCACTGCTCCTTTCCACTCTGATCTTGATGGCAGGTCTTGCACTGTTGGTAGGCTGTATGTGTCTAGATTTCTGTTTGTGTGCACACACTAGCTTGCTGAGCTTGCAGAGTTGATGGCAAGCAGACGGAAAGCCACTTGATACTCTATACTCTCCTGCTATTGTAAACTGTTTCGGAGTAGGGCCTGAAGCCTTTCGTCGACATCTTCCTCCACTGGGAACACCACATACGATTGAGTACTGCTATGTTGGCTATCGAACCTGGGGGATTTTGGAATTACCGCATCTGCATCTTTTGGACTAACTCTGACTTGTGAATGTACTTGGCATAAAGCTTAGAAATCTCCGATCCATATATAACAGTCTTGGGTACAGTAGGTCTTCCACAGAGATTGGATAGCGGCGGGGTTTGTCCTATTCCTTCCGTGGCAGCCAGCGTCCATAGCGTGATAATGGTTTGCACTTGCAGATTTGAGCATACCAGATACCCTGGTTTTTTAAAAATATTTCCGGTAGGACGTTGGGTGATTTCGGGTTGTGCTTCCTTATTTGTCATCCTAACAAACACGCTGTGGATCTGTTCTCAGTGTAATGTCTTTGCATAGCCCAGTTTTGGAATTGTCATACATTAATGCTTCAGACTTATTTCCGTTGATCTTTTTCCGCACCTTGTTGAACATGTTCTCTCTAATTTTAGCAACTGGATATTCCAAGCTCCCATTTACTGATGTTTACTCCTGTATAAGGATGTGTCGTCTGCTACTGTGATGCCGCGCAGTCAACTGAGAACGCTGTCCTGTATTTCTTGGGGAACTTCCTTGATTGGTACCGTAAGGTTTGTCGGTGATATGCTGCTCACCTGCACATTGCCTTGCTGTAAATCGATACTTGAAGACAGCTGCTCACCTGCATATTGCCTTGCTGTAAATCGATACTTGAAGACAGCTGCTCACCTGCATATTGCCTTGCTGTAAATCGATACTTGAAGACAGCTGCTCACCTGCATATTGCCTTGCTGTAAATCGATACTTGAAGACAGCTGCTCACCTGCATATTGCCTTGCTGTAAATCGATACTTGAAGACAGCTGCTCACCTGCATATTCCCTTGCTGTAAATCGATACTTGGAGACAGCTGCTCACCTGCATATTGCCTTGCTGTAAATCGATACTTGGAGACAGCAGCTCACCTGCATATTGCCTTGCTGTAAATCGATACTTGGAGACAGCTGCTCACCTGCATATTTCCTTGCTGTAAATCGATACTTGGAGACAGCTGCTCACCTGCATATTGCCTTGCTGTAAATCGATACTTGGAGACAGCTGCTCACCTGCATATTGCCTTGCTGTACATCGGTACTTGGAGACAGCTGCTCATTGCACTTCATTTGGCATACGACGTACAGAAATTCGCTCGAAATTTAGGAAAATAATGATAACATTCCAATTTGGACATTTAAAAAAAGACACACAAAAGACAAAATATATGCGGATTTGAACATTTGAACTTTTGTATGTTGATCATTCTGACTTTTTTCTATTGTAGAGGTGAAACCGGTTTTATCTACCCTAACTCAACATGACACAGACGAACTGCTCCTGACTGTGGATAATGTGTTTCCAATAATGCGCATTCTAGGGCTTGATGTTGGAGACGAGGGTGTGTTCGACTTGGTCCGTGATGCCCATGTAGAGTGTAAGTATAAAACACTAAACTATTTAAAGCACCAATTCCTAGATCCTAAAAGCACGCGTACATGCACGCCGACGCACACGCACACGCACACGCACACGCACACGCACACACACACACACACACATACACACATGTGCATGCACACACACACACACACACACACACACACACACACACACACACACACACACACACACACACACACACACACGCACACGCACACACACACACACACACACACACACACACACGTGCACGAACGCACACGCAACACACGCGCGCAATTTCTGTATAAAAGCATGCACACATTGTAACTATTGCAGTCAAATAAATAAAGATGTACACAGGGTGCTTACTTACATGATACCAATCGATGGCTTTAGTGAATAACTGTGACCCGAGACATGCTGGTTCTGCATTAGACATGCGATCTATTGTCTGCCTTTTTAATTTTGATATATGGTTGTGCAAGCTCATTTTTCTTCTATCTGCAGCTTTTGGAAAAATCGACTTTTCATGTTTCGACCAAGCCATTTCTGAACAAGTGTCCAACCAAGATGATACATTAGTCGATAGTCTACATATGGCGTTTGCACTACTGGATACAGATGGGAATGGTTACGTCACGGTACCTGAGATCAATCACTTTTTGCTCAAGTTTGACCAATCGTGGACAGAGGAACAAGTCCGAAAATTGTTGCTCAGTGCTGACTTTGACGGTGATGGCAGAATCAATTATCAAGGTAGTCATTATCTGCTTTCCTTCACTTCTCCAGACGACAAAGACCAACAACGACGACGACGACGACGAATTCGTGTTCTTTTTCTTCTTCTTCTTCTTCTTCTTCTTCTTCTTCTTCTTCTTCTTCTTACTATTATTATTATTATTATTATTATTATTATTATTATTATTATTATTATTATTATTATTATTATTATTATTATTATTATTATTATTATTATTATTATTATTATTATTATTATTAAACTTTTGACACGACATGCTTTTTGTCACAGATTTTTGCATGTTTCTGGGGTATCCTGACCTAGCAACAGCCACCCGCTCTGAACCATTAAAGCGAGATGAGGCATCCAACCCGCCTGCGGAAACTCAACCGCAAAGCTCAGAAGATCGTCAAAGCGAACTCATACGCACAGACACAACACACCAGTCAGAGCCATTATCTCGCACCACCACTGAATTCTCATATCGACTAATGAGGAATCGCTTTGTGGCAACACATAGACGGTGCTCGGTTGATAGTCAGATAGACACGGTGTCTACAGACTGCGTGCAAGATATTCAAGATAGTGATAAGAATAAGTATGATAGTGCCGACACAGATTCCGATTTAAGCAGAAAGTCGAGTTCAAATGGCGAAGATACAAGACGAGAACAGAGAATGAGTCGCAATGTTTCGATTGCTAGTTCAGACTATATATCAACTGATAGTTCCCTGGTGTATATGGGTGATAATGAGACAGATGACACGTATAGTAGCAAATCTATAACACTCAGTGATGTTTTATTAGATGATATGACTGACAGCACATTCGTTGCTGATCAAGCACGTGCGTCAGCCATAAACCATGCAGGTACCGGCCCCCTTAACCGCAGGCACGGTACATACACAAGCCATCATTCTACCCACAATAGTTCCAGTGAAGAGACCGATTCCGAAGATTCCGATATGGTAGATGTAAAAGACCGAATTTCTTACTTTGTGAAACTGTCAAACATGGGGGAGTTAACTGATAGTGATTCAAATAATTCAGATAGTTCCGGTTCATGTAAGCTTAGTGATGGGAGAGCAAACACAGGCAATCTTCGATATCCTTCAGGAGTAAAGCTACACCAAGTGAAGATTGGCAGTTTATCAGATGACAACATGCACACTCACATGTCAAATTCAGCACAATGTTATTCGCCTCAAAGACATGACAGCATGTACTCATTTGGAAGAAACGGATTGTTGACACGTCGTAATACAGTCTTTAACTTTAATCAACTACAACAACCAACTAAGCCCACAACGATCAACAATTCATCTCCTCCAAAGACATTACCAAAGGATTCCATATTTATGCTGCGAGGACGCACACTTTCCAGACAAAGTATGTCCATATATGGAGGAGTAGAAAGTTCAAATGTAAATGGTAGAACATCAATGCAAAAGTGTGCAAGTTCAATAAAGAGCAGTGTCGATTCGGTAGCATCTTCTCAGGATTCTGGAATCAGTAGTACACATATAGATGATGCGATCAAGGAAACAGGTGAGCACCACATTTCTGAAGCTCAAGCAAATATAATGTCCAGACCAACACGGATCACGTCTGATGCTCCACTTCGGGCATTGTCCAGAAGCAATGTAAATCTATTCCGTCGATGTGTCTCTGCCAGGCTTATTGACGAACACATGTCTTTAAGAAGGAGGGATTCCAACCTGAACCGAGAACCCAGAATGAGTATTCACTCAATTCACGTTGATGGCTTCAACGATACTCCAGTCTATGCTACTCGTAGTGAACCTGCAACACCAATAACCACCTCTAGCGTGTATATACCTTCGCCACAGACTTCCGACGAGACTGTATTTCGACAGCGGGCAAACACACTTCCTAATACTCTATTACGCAACGCGTCACACGTGACCACTCGTGTTCCAGGCAGACCACGACCAACACTTCATACTCTTGCTCGTTCAGTATTGGCGTTCCAGTCTCCTTGGATCACCAACAAATCACGGTCAATCATCACTACCACTACCAACTTAAGAGATAACGAAAACAGCACCAGAAACAACCCGAGACGGTCATTCTCTTTCTCCAGATCACTGGAGAGAGGAAGTCTGCTCAGTAGCAGATCAGATGTAATGAATAGACAACTAGAACCTGACGCCAGTAACTTTGACTCAGTAGACACGACGAACGGTCCACATAAGACACGTCTTATCAACCTGGAGTTGGCTCCGGAAGCATGGGGAGGGGGATCACCACCTGTTCGACGGCGCCGATACACACTGCCCACCAGACCACGAACAGCACGAGAGTAATTGCAAATAACCTTCCCTTAGTACGCATTACACAAGCATACATGTATCTCATAAACAACCTATTATTTGCATTGTGTTATAATCATTAAACGGTAATATAATCTACATAATTGGATTCTTCCAATCCAAATATATTCAAAATGTTCTATTTAGTCATGTGAAAGTCGTAAATTGGTAAATATTACCTATTTTGTCGTATTGTGTGTACGTTAGGTGTATATATATATATATATACATGCCTCCCCCACCCCACCTCAGGATCCACCTCCATCATGTTTTTTTACTTACTACTTTGGAAGTAAAACATATGGACATGCTCCCACAATAAAAATTATCACGATCCTTATTTTCTAGGCATAAAACAAAAGCGCATCATCGTCATAAAAATCTGTCATTTTTAGGGGATGGAGGAACAAAAATCTGGAAACTTTTTAATTTTTTAAATTATTTATTAATAAATGACGACTCAAAATATTGTTTGTTGTTTTCTCTTTCTTTTCATGTATGTTTTACACAAATAAGTTAGCAGTCAGCAGAAGTCAAAAGGTCACCAATTGTGGCCGTTGCTTTAAATCTGACAAATGCGCATTTCTGTAACTGGCACCGCACTTACAAAGAAATATGTTGGTGTTATTAGCTTAAGAAGTTAATAATAGACACCTTCAAACAGATCTAAAGAGTCAATGTTGATTCATTTCCTGAGATGCTGGTACTATATCAGAATCTACTTGTTCGCAATCATGGGGAAGTATAATGAACATATAAAAATAATGTTGGTAATAAAACATCACTATGTTTTCTCTAGATGCCTCTGCAATTTCATATATGTATTATGCAAATCCTTTGGATAATTATCTCATCAGAGGTCAAAAGGTCACAAATTTTAGCTTCTGCTTGAAATCTGACAACTGTGGCTTGTTGCTACTTACAAAGTGCTTAGAACGAAATATTTCGTCATTATAAGCTTAACCCTTTAATGACTAAATTTGTTCAAAAAAATTAAAATATAAACTTATTGAATGTCCATTTGCAGGCCAACAAGAGAAGACTATTTTTGAAAATTTACCACTGGAATGACTGGCTCGGTTATCGAGCCAGTCATTCCAGTGGCCCATTAAAAAAAAATAGTCTTCTCTTGGCCTGCAAATGGACATTCCCAAAGACCACTACAGAGGCCGGTTTGGGCCAGCTTCGTCGTGAAATGGTTAAAAGGAGACATATCTAAAGGGTCAATGTTAATTTATTTCACGGAACTGTTTCTATAACAGCTAACAGAATGTCCATTACTGAAAGTACTTGCAAAATGCGATTATGGGGAACTCAAAGATGAAATGACATTATACCACACCTAAATGATCATTCACGATGTTTGCGTTGGTGGCCAGTGTATAGCGGACAATACATCCGCTAGCCGTATGTGATCATAGCGTCACTCACTGGACATTTCCATTTTTAGCTAAACTCCACCCACACATCGCTCGTGTTGGGAGTGATCGATCCCCGAATGTCCTGACTATTAATTTCCAGAAAACTATACAGGTAAGCTGTTGAATATTTCGAAACTAATTTGACTGGGTGCTGTTGATGTCTTGCAGCCTGTTTATTAAATAGTAGAGCCATACAATTCGCATAGCGTGTCAGACTACTAAGAGTAAAAGACGGGCCTAATAGAATCATTTATGACGTAATGATTATGACGTCATGCTTAGCTTAGCTGAGTATGACGCCATATGACGTCAAATCATCAATGGTTCCTCTGGAAAGGTGAATTAGGCATATTCCATCACTATCAGATGCATCGTACTAACATACGCCCACTCACATCGCTCCGCATTCGTATCTCGCGAGATCTCCTTCGATACGAGATCGAGAAAAGTATTCTCAAAGAAGCCACGCCTCCATTTTTAGATTGATCGCTCCGCTGTTTGTGTACTCGATACGGGAGCAGAGCGGAAGGGCTAGACCGTGCGCTAGAACGATGTATCAGATGCTGATTCATCACATTCATTGTTGCCACCGCCACTGGTGCTGACGCCGCCGCCGCCACCACCACCACCATAACACTGCTCTTGTATCTTCTCTACCTTATCATGCCCATTCTCTACATTATTTGCCGCCGTGGAGTGGGAGGGGGGGGGGGGGGTATCTCACCCTCACACCACATGGGCCCTAGTCGTTATGCCCTTACATTCCAGCCAGTATCATTCGCTTCATGGATATCTGTTTTGTATACATGACCTGTCCTCCAGGTAGCCGCAAGAGATATAAACCCTCGTGAACAGATTCCTGGTAGATGGTTGATTGTCCACATCTTTCTTCGGGTTAACTAGTTTAGCATTATAATGAAAATGTGAAGTACAACAGCGTTTGCTATGGGAGTCCTTTTGCACAATCGATAGATAAAATCATCTAAGTGAAGAAAAAGAGTCTCTGAGATTGTACGACTATACTTTGTTACCTCAGGTTTCATCGATTCAGTGGGGCCTGGTAGAACATCAATGAACCTCGAACACTAATCTTTTTCATTAGAATTTTCGAATCGGTACATGCATAATAAAACATAGCAATCATTCCTATGCGGTTATATCCCGGGAGTCCTTGTAGTAGTTTATGATTTTCCATAATATGTGAAGATACACGCGAGGAAGTTAAAGGTCGTTAAAGCATACTTAATACTTCTGAAGGCTTTTTGGAGATCCTTAGTCACCCATTTACAGCGGCATATTCTTATTGGATGACTGATTGATTACTGACACGAGGCTTGTCATATTGTTGGTGACTCACAGAACATCTCACTCCTGATCTCCCAGAATCTCTTCAGTCTGAGGAATTCACCTGCCAAATGTTCAAGACGAGTCTCATAACAAACGCTGTCGCATTTCATTTCTCCGTGTAAATCGCGGAGGGAAGCGGTGCGAATCAGGGGAAAGCTAAAACAAAAGAAACCATTAACCTATAGCAACACGACCTCCAACGAGGCCTTGTCGTCACCAGCACACAACGAGGGTTGAACTATTAGGCAGGTATATGAAAACACAAGACATCCTTGAGTAAAATGAGAATACCAATGGACCTTTACATTTTTAGCTATGCCCCGTCCATCTCTAGCTAAACTCCACCCACACCTCGCTCGTGTTGGGATCAATCACTCTCTGAATTTCTAGACAATCAATTTCCAGAAAACTATACAGGTAAGCTGTTGAATATTTTGTTATGACGTCATCCTATACACCGCTTAGTTGTTTATGACGTCATTACTCTGTAAAGATCCATTAGACTGAAGTCATCTGGTGTAAGATAAGATATTGTGGAGAGAGAGAGAGAGAGAGAGAGAGAGAGAGAGAGAGAGAGAGAGGGATATGGTAGTTAAACTAGCAGCAATGCAGGTGAGGCATCAGCATCTGATATGTTTAATATTAACCGTGACTAAGTGAGTGCTGTTATTGTCGAATACAGCAGGCAGATTTATTTCTGTTATGTAGATGACAGCAATACAAACATTGCGACTGAGCAATTTTATACATGTTCACATTATATTCCGGTGCACATAACTGTATTTTACAGTTACATTCAAAACCAGCATTGTCTTAGCAGTCATAGTAACAAGATTCAATGAAATAAATTAACATGGTCACTTTCGATTTGTCAGTTGGCGTCTGTCATTCATTTACAATGGAATAGCACCAAACTATTCCTTTAGTGGCGCGTTGCCAGTCACAATATTGCACAATTCCAAAATATGTGTTCATTTGACCTGAACTGACTTTATTAACAAGTGATTTGCATATAACATACATAAACTTGCATAGCACACTAGAAGAATCATTCTCAATGGCAATTTCTTAATCTATATTATTTAGATGCGATGTTATGATCATTTAACCCTTCAGTTCCCCATTATTGCACTTTACAGCTACTTTCAATAATGGATATTTTCTGTTACCTGTCATACTAACAACAGCCATTGAAATAAATTAACATTGGCCGTGTGGATTTGCTCCAGGAAAATGCCTCGAAATGGACGATGTTCTGTCTTGTTTCTTTGATATATCGTCTAAGAATATAACAAGTTAATCGCACACACGCACACACGCACACACGCACACACGCACACACGCACTATTAACAAGCACACACTTTTGCAATTAACTTTCAAGCCTATCAATTTTACTAGCTCAATCTGTCAGTTTCAAATCCTAACACTTGGTTATACAAGCAGTCGTGGCATTACAGTATTTTGGCATTGACAGGATATCGACCACCGCACCAGACGAAATCGCCAGACATCATAGCCCACAAACGCTTCCACCACACCAAGTGACGCCGTTTGTGGGCTATGATGCTTGACTCTTTCGACGGCTGTGGGTTCGATTCCCTGTCAAATCCCAACACTGAATCTGTCCAATTAGCTTATGACACTAACTTGGCACATTACTGCTGAATTGACGTGCACAAGTAATTGTGACGGTGATGGAGATACCTCAATAATAATAATCACAATACGCCCGCTTGAGACAATGGTCCTATGAGCAAATATTATAGAGCAAATATTACAGAACAAACACTGAAAAGACTATATCCGTTGTTTATATTGGCAAATGCAGTTATTCGTAGCAGGTGTCAGCATTTAATCAGCTACGCAATGGTTGCCAGTTTCGAGACAAGGCAAAATATAATCAATGATTAGTAATCACAGAATCGCTTTTAGTTTTAGTCTTCATCATCATAATAATTTCCCAAACAGAACCGCACTTTGTTCGCAATTACCGGCGTCATCGATAGATGCGTTGATTGGAAAACATCCACAGATGGGACCAGAAAAGATAAGTGTCTCGCTCATCTTATTTCACTACTGACCATTTCATAACACAACAAATCACCTCATAAGTTCTTGGTAAGATATTACATATATAAAGCTTACACTAATATTCGAATATAGTGAGTAGTAACTGTTAAAGCGAAGATGCTAGGATTGGAAACAGTGGACTGATATATGCCAATGCGCATTTCCATAAGATAAAATAGAATGCATAATATTTGACAGAAAGACTATCAGCGATGCATTAAACTGAAGTCAACATGCTTTATGGCACATTTCCGAATTTCAGCTATGGTTTTTTAATCATACCTGTACTCGATTTCGTACTAGTTCTGGAAACCCCACTAGCTAATGTGCAAGCCACCCATGCGTTGGTGACAAGGAAAGAGTTTTGCCACGTACTTTGAAGTCCTTTGATTATCAGTTAGATGACTGTCAGTTTGTGAATAGCTATTTGGCATGGCAATGTCTGGTTAACGACATGCCATACACGTGTAGCAATACATTGACTAACATCACATTTGGGATCGCCTTGCTCATAGGATACACATAAGTGTAATAGATTGGTTATCCCAACTATACTATCTAAAAACCGAAAATAACAAGTCCATATTGATGTACACATGCACATATTTAGTAAAACAAAACTATTTTGTTCATGTGCATTGAAAGCTCTCTAGAAGGCTTCAAAGGACGTTTCATGATAAAATTGGACAGGACAAAATCCGTTTTATGATTGTCGGACGGGGTCGTCTGTACATGGAAATGGCCTGTGGAAAACACTTTGAGACCTTCATATCAATAGACATACCACCCCAACCCACCCCCACCGACCGGGGCGGAAGCATCATATATGACAGCCTCCCACCTCACCCCACCACTCCGGCTGAAACAACATCATCATATCTGATAGCAACCCCCGCGCCCCCCCCCCCCCCCCCCCCCCCCCGAACAAATGAAGGAATGGTATGCGCACCTAGTCACAGGAACAGTGCTAGATATCCTTCTTTATGAAGAGGTCAGCTTAGCAGTTATGGACGTAAGAATACTGAATGGACAACCAAACATTCAAATGTAAATTCTGCGTTTGCAATCTTGATCCTCATCAAGACGAATCAGTAATTGACTTTGCTTTTCACACGTGCTCATATGGAATGCAACCTCATGCTTTTTCATGGAGACAATGGGTGCTTCAACCTCAGTGTTTTTTCAGTGGAAACATTGGATGCTCTAGGCGGACTGTTTTGCCATGGATCATCACGATCATGCTATGTGCTCATTCTGATCTTGAGGGTATGTCAATCTCGGCCCTGATGTGCTTGATGACCATAGACTTGGAACAACAAACAACACAACGCACACGTTTTATGCACTTGCAATAGATCATACACATGAACAAACTGATTAAGGGAGGTATCAATGGACCTTTCCATTTTATCTATGACCCGCCCATTTCTAACGAAGCTCCACCCACACTTCGCCGTGTTGGGATTGATCGATCCCCGAATGCCCTAATTATCAATTTCCTGAAAACTGTACAGGTAAGCTGTTGAATATTTTGTAACTAATTTGACTTGGCGCTGATGGCAGAAACAGCGCCCAGTCAAATTAGTTTCAAAATATTCGACAGAATATGTATTAAATAGTAAAGACATACAATTCTTACAACAACACATAGCCCGTCTTCAAATATGCGTTCGTGACGTACTTATAGACATCATTCATGACGTCATTCATTTTGATGTCATTCTACACATCACGCAGTTCATTATAACGTCATATGATGGGTGGGTACTCTGGAAAGGTGAATTGTGGTTGCATTAAGCATACACTGATACTGAGATTGGAATAGTAGACATATTAGGCGTCCAGTTTTGAATTATACTATAAGGGATTAGCGGCGAAAAGCAGAGCCATCCAATGGCGCTGGTAGAAGAGATCCTACGTCCTATTTGAAGAAGCGTGATCCAAAACGCACGGCAGGCTTCCATGCACTGGACGGTTTCCGTCATGGAGCAGAACTACATAGCTTTGAGACAATTCACCTTTACAGAGTACCCACCCATCATATGACGTCATAATCAACTACGTGATGCGTAGAATGACATCATAATGAATGACGTTATGAATGACGTCGATAAGTACGTCACGAACGCATATTTGAAGACGGTCTATGCGTTGTTGTACAAATTGTTTGCTTTTACTATTTAATAAATATTCTGTTGAATATTTTGAAACTAATTTGACTGGGCGCTGTTGCTGCCATAGGCAGCAACAGCAACCAGTCAAATTAGTTAGAAAATATTCAACAACTTCCCTGTATAGTTTTCAGGAAATTGATAGCTAGGGTATTCGGGGATCGATCAATCCCGACACGGCGAGGTGTGGGTGGAGCTTAGCTAGTGATGGGCGGAGCATAGCTAAAAATGGAAAGGTGAATTGTTTCGAGTGGCTTTTCTCACCACGCCCGTATTCAGCATTATAAAATACACTCAAGCAGAGCGATAAACTTCTGTTAGACAAATGACGCCCCTCTTCTTTGCTACGCGACATATCCAGAAAGATCATAACAGGAAAGACAAATGGTACGGTGTTGGTACGTCTTTGGTACGGTTTTGGTACGGTTGAGGATTAAACATCTGTAAATGTTGACAATTCCGTCCTTTGACAAACTAAAATGAAGCCATTTGAGAAAAGCGCGCATGTTGGCTTTCGTGACATAATATCAAATATTATGAACAAGATGACATCGTCACGAAACCCCATTAAAGTTTGAGATGCAAAAATATTAGACGTCGTCTACGCTGGGATGATGTAAATACAGTCCAACTCTTGGTGCGCTAACACAAGCAAACTCTTAGCTCGCGAGCTACCAGCTTGCACTACGTCAAATTCAGAAGCGGTTGGGCGTGCGGACAAAACAAAGTCGAACCTGAGCAACGTCCATAATATAGAATCATCAAACAGACTTGCAGGAAATAATCTAGAATCGTAATTTCTTGATGATTAATGGTGGCGCACAAGTCACGCTTCGACCTACTTCTGGCATGAAATGACATCAGCGTTGCCCATATTATAACAGCACGAATATGGTGTCTTGGTATGACGTCATTGTATCGCGTACAGTCAGATTATGTGTAGCTAATAACGCTGGAACAATAGAGGGGTACGTATTCTCAGTTGAGGTGATGCAAATTAATGACAAATACTGCAATGAAATGAAATGTATTGGTACTGAACGAAATTACACGTTTTGACCATATAGAGATCTACAATGTAACATATAACGTTGGCATAATATAACAGTTTAACTAGAATTTACAGAAACAAAAACATAATTCGAACGAACATGAAATTGCATAATATATACAGTCAGCCTTCTGCGACTAGCCACATTGTTCTGGAAGCAAGAGGATGGCGCTTCTCCAAGACAGGTGGTCCGAATACTACAAGTGAAGAGCGAACGTCAGAACGCTCTACTTGCTGCATAATTATCATATCCTCTACCATGTGAATTGAAAGCATATCAACCCGCCTGATAAGCACACTCCCGTTTATCTCTAGTGCCATACAGGGACCTTAACAGTGACAATAAGTTTGAATGGCGCGAAGTCTTATGTGATGAACTATCTTCACATATGAGGTCGATTAGTTGCGATTGTTTCTGAACGCGCTCGAGTAACGTTGCATAATGTGTACTGAAGATCTTTCCTGTTCACTTGACTTTGTCAGGTAAAGCATAGACGGGTCACTACATCTGTCCTTGCATCTCTTCAACGCGTGTCTCCGGCCACTTGGAAAGGTAGCCACATAGCTCGCGCAGAGAGACTTGCATAATGCCGATTAGTGGCCATGACAGGACCGTAAGCACACATTAAAATAACTCTCGGTGTCCCATTAATGGCGTCTTCCGGGGGAAATGTGGTCCATATTCACCTTCAATCTGATGTGTGGAGACACATACTATAAGCAGACACACTAGTTCTTGATCGAATTAAAAATAGTTGGTCAAATCACAGAAGTCTAAATCACTCACACAGTTTATATAAATCCAGCATCCTACGCTTACTACATCCGATCGCCTAAGGATTTGGACTATATCCTGACTATGTAGTTAATAATCTATGCTTTTAGCACAATGACTATGATATTTGCGACTTGGCACACCCGAACGTCGAGCTGTAAAGTATAATAGTAATAATTTATATGAAAACAGTTGAACGAGTTTATGTCCTTACCCGTGGTGACTTGTTCTGTGTAATGAGCCCAGTACGACATCGTATATCAATGCCAGCTATGTAAACAAAGGTAATCAGTTCTCATTTCCACGCTGACTAACTAACTTCTCTCCACATGTTGGCACAGCAGCATTCGCAGAAGATCTTTTCTTATATCAGGTGCGGCAAATGCATAAATCCAAGGGTTTAAAGCGGAATTGCTGTATAAAATTTTATTTATTATATTGATCGCTAATGCATTACTGGCATAAGGTAGTTTTAGAGCAACGCGTATTAGGTACAGTATCGTTTGTGGGAGAGATGTCATTAGGTACACAATAATTACAATAACAACTGCTCGAAATACTGTTTTCTCACGCTGCTCTTTTGATTGGCCAATATTCTCTGACGATTGTCTGGTGACGATGCAATATTTGATTAGATGGAAAACTGCTGTGACTATGAACGGCAATAGAATGAGGACAATACCAATCCAAATATCATTAAGTACCAGCAGATTAGGATGCACACGAAGTATGCACACAGTATAGAGCGTTCCATCAATTGCGGCTTGTTTGCTGGGGACAGTGAACACGGCAAAGGGTATGCCGTTCATCAGTGCAAATAACCACACAGCTACACTGATTCGTGCTATAAATGATGGAGTCACGCGCGCACGCGATGTGATTGGAAACACGAGTTGATAGAATCTGTAAATATAAAGATAAGCATATATGTAATAAATACACAGACAACCGTTGGCTTCACCGTACTCAGAACCGACAACTATAAAGCAGAACGCCACTGCGTAAAGCTACTAAATGTCATACATACCTGTCTAAAGGAAGTAAGGCTTACTACATTGAGTACTTACTCATTGTACCGGCAGAATGTTTTCAAACTACTGCAGCCACCGAGCACATGACATCATCATCATCATCATCATCATCATCATCATCATCATCATCTAGTCAATGCTAGACCATCTGGACATAATATAAAGGCGGGGCACATCTCTTATTAGTAGCCATAGATAGCTTGCAATTTGCTACACATGTGTTTGCTGTGACCTCTTCCACACGTCCTAGACATAGATCATTATGCTGGTATAGTAGTTTACTTAAAGATCATTGCCAGATGTGTATTTTTTTGGACTGACATGAACTCATATGAATCCTCTTCTGACAGCAGGTCTCGACTCGCTTCTAACGTCAGTTCTGGGTCGCATATACTGATGGGGTGAGTCAGTTGCTGGTTATCTTCACATTCCTGGTTTGTTAGTGATTCTTTAACATCGGTAGTGGTATGAAAGATTGGTTCAGATTCGAAACTGAATAGCAGTGGATGCTATAGTTAGTCGAAACTAGATTTAAAAGAGTTGACAGATGGTACATTGCTTTAAACAATATTTATTTTTTTGTTTCAGAGTGAGCACACTAAGACTTAATCTTATTGCCGTGTCTTCCACCCATATATAATTTAATATACAATACATATGTAGGCCTATAGAAATAATATATACGATTATAACAAGAATATAAATCAAATGAAACTAGGCTAAAACTAATAAGAATAGAAGAGAATAGAGTAGAATAGAATAGAACAGAATAGAACAAATGGGCTTATGATGCAGCTTCCCCACTGCCTGCCAGCACCGTCTTGGCTCGCATTGGACAGATCGCTCGTTCAGAGCAGAACAGATGCTATTTAAACCGATTAGTTTCGGCAATATATTTGCAAAGCATAGTAGATACTTGGAGATTAATCTCAGGAGTATCATCGTCATTGCCGTAAATGAGTTGTGTAGCTGTTAATGATGTAAGACTAATATTGTTGGAAACAAGTTCATTGTTAAAAAGAGGGTCTTTGGTAGTTATAGAGTGGACAGTGGTAGAGGTAGTGGTCACAGTTTTCATCATTATGACCACATAGGCAGCCAGGAGCGGCTATCAGAAAATTATCATAGAGATGTCTATTTAGATTACTGCAACCATTTCGAAGCCTGTATGGGGCTATGTTGTTCGGTCTGGTACCTACATAGTACCATGGGAGAGGCAATCGAGTAGGGGACACATCTTTCAATTTGCTTTTAAATTCTGCAAGTGTGATGGACATCTTGACATGAGCAGGAAGGATATTCCAGTCGCGTACAGTAGGCTGAAAAACGGAACCACGGTGAAGCTTAGTACGACATCTAAATGGGGTGTAATTTTATTGGTGGCGGATATTGTAAGGATTTCGTGTTTGTGATAAAGGAGGTAGATAATCGGACAAGCTCACCAATCATACCGTTAAAAACTTTGTAGAAGATCACTAGTTTATGTATGTTTCGCTATGAGAGAGTGTTTCCATGCCCGTTTATGTATACAGGTCAGCAGTACGAACACTGCGCGTAAGACCCGTTATAGTTCCAAGAGCGTCCTTCTGGACGTTTTCCAATCTGGTTACAAGACACTCGGGTATATTATCCCAGACAAAGTCTGCATATTATAGGGACGATCTAATGAAACTTGTATACATGATTTCAAGACATGGTCTGTCTAGTATATACTTAAGGCCCTTAGGAAGCGAGAGTTTACGTTGGGCGTTTGTTAATAGAGATTCCACATTATCTTTCCATTGACCTTTTTATCGAAAGTAATCCCAGGATGGTTATGATAAAGTGAAGAGTGGATTTCGGAATCTTTGAAAGTTATTAGAAAATCAGTAGGATTATTTCGAAGGGAGATAAACATGGTTGTGTTCTAGAGCGTTAAATTCTACAAGCCATGTAGTTGCCCATTGAGTTATCGCCTGAAGGTCATGGCTAATTGCTGGAGACTGCTTCTAAATTGTCAGATATTATATAAAGACACGTGTCATCGGCAAATAATCTAAAGCTATTTAATATATTACTCGGCATGTCGTTAATAAAAATAAGAAATAGAAGTATTCCAAGGACTGATCCCCGGGGCACTCCTGCCTGTAAGAGGATTCTGTACCATTTAAGACAACTCGCTGTTGACGACGATAAAGGTAATCTTTGAGCCAAGAAAGAAGACTTCCAGTAATGCCAAATTGCTTTAATTTCTGAAGAAGGCCACGGTGCCATATACGATCAAAGGCTTTTGAGATGTCAAAAAATAAAAACAATACTTCTTTGTGGTCATCAAGGGCTTATGTAATTACAGTGTAGAGTTCTAAAAGTTGGTTTACTGTGGAGTGCGATGGGAAAAACTGTGACTGATATGGGGTAATAGCATGTTTAATGTGGTTGTATATATACTTAAATACTACTCTCTCCATTACTTTACTTACGCAACTCAACAGTGAGATTGGACGGTAGTTAGAACATATGTTTCGGTCACCTTTTTAAAATATTGGGGTTACATTAGCTATTTTCCAAGGTGTGGGAAATCGAGAGCTGGCAACTAAATGATTAAAGAATTGGACCAAGGTTGGGGCTAGCATATCGCTGCTCACTTTCAATGTCCTTGGCCGTACTTTATCAGGACCGACTGCTTTGGATGTATCCAAGTTAGTAAATATATCCATCACGTCAGTAGTTGTTATCCTTATAGTATCTATAGTGTCTTCAATATATGGAGACAGGGGACGTAGTTGTATATCAGAATCATCCAGCCTGGCAGTGCTAGTAAAATAGCCATTAAGAATATCTGCCTTTTCATCATTAGCATAAGCAAATGAAGAATCGACACTTTTTAAAGGGGGAATTTCGTTAAAGTTAGAGTTGTTGCCGTGTAGGAACGATATTCTTATCTTCCACCATTGCTTAGAACCTATATGGCGGCTTCTTATTTTTCGGCTAAGTTGTTTTTATGGTCTTCTTTAGCTGCTCGAACTAATGTGTTAACATAATTTCTCTGCTTCTTAAAAATTGCCACGTCTTGGTCTAATTTAGTTTTCCTGGATTTTCTGAATGACTTTTCCCAAACTCTCATCTCATGTTTTATTTTATTAGTCATCCTGGGTTTATCATCAGGTTTTATGGTAATTGTTTTAGTTGGTATACAAATGGTGGCAGCACTTATAATATTCGTAGTAATAGTTTGCCACCATGTATCAACATTATCGTCATTGGAAAGATTATCCCTCGGTGAATCAGCAAGTTGGTTGCGAAGTTTGCCTCAATCAGCCTTAGTTTAGTCACATATACATCTATGGTAAGACGTCAGCTTAGGTATTTTAGAGGATAGGACCACATAGGTGGGAATATGGTCGCTACAAATAGGCGCAAAGATGCCACTATCTTGGACTATTCTAATGTTATTAATGATAATCGGATCAAGTAATGTATTAGAGATTGGCCGCGTCGGTTCTTGGATTAGCTGGTGGAACCCAAGTGTATTGATACTGTCACTTAAATTATGCTTAGCTATACCGAATAGATCATCAATGAGGTCGCCAAGTATCATAATAGTTTTATTTGGGTTCAGATAGTTTTGTTTGGGTTCAGATCGCGGACATTATCGATATAATCTAATATAGTCTGCCACTTATCAATGGCTGTATTGGGCTGGTGATAGATAACACATAATAGAATCTCTGAGCGGTCATGAATCTCTATCCAGATCATTTCAATATCTAAGCTTTCGTACTCAGTTCAACGAATAGCAGAGATTTTGTCTGATACATAAATACAATGTATTTTGTGGTACATTGATAATGTATTCAGGTAGTTTGTTCCATTGCTCTGTGCATTGTGGAGGGAATAAGAACTCTGATGTTTAGCCAAGATCTAATTTTCTTAATTTTTAGGCTATAACCTCTTGTAATACTTTTATTGTCATAAAGATTTATAAGGCTTGATGATGGTGGTTGATCAGAATTGTTGTGAGGATTTTTATATTTCGATCATCTCACCACGGAGTCTTCTAAATCTGTGTGCTAGTAGGTTGAGTTCTTTAATTCGAGTCTTTCAATATATGGCAGGTTATGCATACCGGGAATAAGCTTGGTGGCACGCCATGACATTGGACATTTTCTATCGCATTTTCTTAGGAAAGGGGACCCAAACTACATTTGCATATTTGATATGAGTCCTGACAAAAGATTTAAATAGGTGTTTGAAATATGTATGTATGATTACTGTACTATGTGGCTGTAGTAGTAGAAACTTCCTACAGCTGCAATCAGTCCTTCTTCGCTTTTGCCCACTGCGTCTTGTCCTCAGCCAAAATCATTAGCTTCCTCAGGTCCATTCTTGACTTGAGTGCACCTAATCCTGCTTTCTTGAGGTCACCTCGCAGCACGCATTGCAGATTTTTGCAATGGCGTCCTCTCCTGGCTCTGTATTTGCTGGCTCCGAGTAGGGCGAATTCCGTGGCTCTCTGTGCTGGTGTGTCTTCTGGAATCCTTAGCACATGGCCAAACATGGACCATCTTTGCTGGGCGACTTTTACAGACAGCAGCTGGTGTATTACACATCTTGTATAGTGCATCGTTGGAAATTATGCTCTCTGGCCATCGGTGTCCAGTGATGGTACGTAGATGTTTGCGGTTGCAGGAATCAAGTTTGTCTAGATCTGCCTTTGGAGCTGCCCAGCTGTTACATATATACATCATCAAGGATACGCAGGTTGCATTGTATAAACGTAGTCTTTTTACCAAGGACATCTTTGATCTACAAATCAATAGCTTCCAGAAGGACTGGAAAGCTATGTTCCCCATGATGCAGCGTTCCGCAATGTCAACAGTACTGCAAAGCAGTGAGCCCAGTATTTTACTTTTCCTCCATGGTTCGCCGCCACGGAGTGGGTCGTCATTTTCTTTAGTTTCATGCTCTTGTAGATAGATATATGTGGGTGAACTCTGTTTTAGATTCATTCATAAAGAGATTCTAGATTTTTAGTTTGCTTGCAGCTATTGGGAGAAGTTCGTCAAGGGGTTTCTTTTCCTCATCTATAAGGGCCACATCGTCGGCATATTCCAACTCTGGTGGCATGCCCAGTATTGACACCGGGAGGTTTGGTCTTGTGGGGTTTTCCCGCACGGATTTCAATGCAGCAGCCAGGTAACAGGTGAAGAGCACAGGGGGATAGACCATCTCCTTGTGGGGAACCGATTGATGTCTCAAACTCTACAGACTTCACGGACTTGACTCGTACTCTTATCTTGGTGTCTGCAAGCAGTAGTCTCACTAGTCGTAGCTCACCTTCATTGCAACTGGCCTGGCGCAGTACATCTAGGATCTTTGAGCGTTTAATTGTGTCGAAGGCTCGTAACATATCAATGCCCATTTTGTGGAAATCCTAGTGTTTGGACATGACTACAGACACAAGCATGCATTGAGCCCATACAATGTCTGCGCAGCTGCGTTCACGTTTGAAGCCACTTTGATATGATCCGGTGAAGTCGTCGATCTTGTCTCGGATGCGGCATAGAGTAACATTGGATAGGATTTTCTGTATGCTGTTAAGGAGCACAATGGGCCGCAGATTGGCTTGGGGTGGGGGGGGGGGGTGGGGGTGCAGGTGGCTTCTTGGGCTTGGGTAGCGCGATAAGGATGGCTTGGCCTACAGCGTCGATGGGAAGGTGGTGCATAAAAGCTGAATTGATTATGTGCGTGATCGGTTTTGAGATAATGTCACTTGCATATTTGAATAGTTCATTGCTCATGCCATCAGGTCCAGATGCACGTCTATTTTTCAGGGATTTAAGTGCCTTCTCAACCTCTGATGTATTAATTGGTGTTAGTAATGGCCTGGGGTCTCCTAAGAATGGGTGCAAGGGCTCATCATCGTGGTCAGTGAACTGTTTCTTGAACCATTCTCGAATTGCCTCGGCTTTTCCCTAGTCAGTCCCGAAAAAGTGTCCTTCAGAGTTACGTACAGTAAGTGGTGTTGTGTAGTCAGTAACCCTCAAGGCTCGGGCTGCCAGAAACAGTGGCGCAGAATGTTATTGCGTTCCTGGCGTAGTTTGGTGCGATATTCACTTTGGCCACTTTGATAGATGCGCAGACGTAACGCTTTCTGTTCTGCTGACAGTTTTACTACGAGAGGGTCATCAGTATACCTAGTTCTGTTGTTTTTTTAGAACACATATGGTGCTAGTAGCTGATGTCATGGCTTCGTTTGGATCAGAACTGACGTCGATGTTAGCTATCTGCTCCCCGAGGGCCTTTTTGTATGACATTTGAGTGTCAGTGTCGCTGATGAGCTTGGGTAAGTTGTAGGTGACTCTACCCTCTTGCCTGGTATGGCGTTTATACATTAGGTAGAGCTGGTTCATATGGAGGCGTGTAATGACTGGCTTATGGTCAGAATTGAGGTCGGTTCCTCCATAGGAACGTTGCAGTTTGAAATATCTATGTAATTAAATGGGCGTCTAATTAGTCCCATTATTTGGTTGGGCTTTGTTTACTTTTTTAATTTATATGTTGATCAAAACATTTTTTTTTATCAATCACGACACCGATGTCTTTTTCGGTGGTTTGATAATATAAAATATGGCGGGTAGAGTCCGGTGTGTGGGCATGGTGAGCTGTGGATTTTGAAGAGATTTCCATGCTTTTATATGTGTCTGGATGGAGCTTTTGTTGTGAATATCCTGTCTAAAGGCACATAGACATATTTACGAAACAATAATCTTCATTTGAACATCAAATTAGTACAAACTGGAGAGAGAGAGAGAGAGAGAGAGAGAGAGGGGGGGGGGGGGGAGGGAGGAGAGAGAGAAGGGGGGGGGGTTGGGGGTGAAGTTAAATTCCATACCTTAGCATCGCCACCATGGTCATATGATAACAACTCGACACAAAGCCTGTATAAAGGTAAAACGTGGTGAAAGGACACAACCAGACTGGACCAATCAGAAATGGTGACCGGATACTCGTCCAAATAACACTACTACTGCACATGATGACGTCACATAAAGCCAGACTGAGGATGATCGCGAACACTGGCGACCGATAACGACGATATCGTATCAAATAAATCACCAGAATGATGTTCGCTATCATGCCGACAGAGAATAGCAAATCAGGGAGAAATTTGTACAAAGACATTGGTATCGCTCTAAATACTTCAACATATTGGGAAACTACCATATCAGAGTCAGTGACGTTTTGCTGCAATCTCATCGCGTCATCTGTTCTCGCGTGGTCTTCTGATAATGGCGATGACGACATTGTTACAGGTAATATTGGAATTTCTGCATACGGCACAGACAAGACGCTTACTTTTCAAACTGAATTTCTAGTTAGTGTTACTAAATACATCCACATTTATCGCAGCTTAGATGGAGCGAAATGGCTCAATTGATATTACAATACAATACCTGACTGCTAATGAAATCTCATTAATGTCATAGCCAATACACTAGGAGACTAGATTTGTAAAATTACATTAATGGCCCAAACATATGTACCTACACATTTTGACTAGACACGGCCAGACATATATGGCATAACCAATGATAGATTATTTATAGAAGGTTTCGTCTATACTGTGGATCTATACGTTGAAAAGCCTAGCATTGTCTTCTCTTAGTCGCTTTCAGAAGAACCACCGCACATTAAGTACAATGTATATTATTCTATCTTGAGAATATCTTGTTTGTTCGCACATGATAACATTATTTGTTTTACCCTGTCTTTTAGGCGACATAGTACAAAGAGCACCGATTGCTAACAACAGCCCATCAATGTATAGTATTTTATCATTTACATGTTTTGACGTTCAATACAAACTCTTTGAAATGCAAATCGTCGCGTCGCCTATGTGTTATGAACAATCATTTATGCTTACCATCTGAAATGGTATCCAGAGGTCCGATCTCTCAGACTGTCAATAAAAAGATATCGTTTGTCTGAGTTTTATCGGAAGAACTCGATGACGCATAACATGCGATTGACTGATTAATACAATAATATCCTGTTAGTAGGAGCAAATATTTGCTTACTAAACATTTTTGCTACATTCCATGCCGATTGTCACCCGCCTGGGCATGCTAGGTTCGACAGGCCCACGTCATGACGAGTGTCTCGTGGCCCTGACCCAGTGCGGTGGAGGGGGTGGGGGTTGGAGGTGGTGGTTTGGTGGGGAGGGGGGGGGGGGGGTAACGGATTATATCTTAACTGTGTATGTAATGTGTCATGACGGAGGTCGTGTGTCGGGGTAGGGTAGGGGCGTGCCCGATTGACACGTCTTGTGTCATGGCGAGTGTCGCATGTCGGGATGCGAGGGAGCATGCCGAGTATCACGTGTATGGGGTGTTCGTGGGTGCGAGAGCTTTCAGAAACGAAATATTTTGAGACTAAAATATTCTCAAAGTGTCGTCGCGAGACACCGAACGTTTTATCTAGCAGATAATGCGGGAGACCACCGATGGTGATAATTCGACAGCATGCACCACACCCGCCTCAGGCTGACAGGGCGGATCGATGGGTAAATCACTTCATTGCTCAAACTTCGACTATCATCCATTAATAAAGTGCCCACATCCCACCGGATCCATCACCGAATCGGATGGAACTTGCTTGACGAACAGCGGTATGCTTAGATAATGTGTTTCGAGGTCTCCGTACTCAGGAATAGGAGTTCCAGGAGCAGGATAAAAATAAGGTTCACTGGAATCACTGTTGCTATTGTCTTAATTCGGCCACTGTTAGAGATCAAATTCTAATAAATCTATAATATGTAAATATGTCCACCACATTGCTGTTTAAACGGTAGTGGTTAAATTCCAAATGGATATGGGAATCGTCTTCTAATGCTAATACTACGGTACCAACTACCATCCAGGATTCGACTTAACTAGTCACCAGATCTGAATTTAATAACCTTACAAAGGAGGTGCTATTTACTGGTTCTTGATTCTAACCAGATCCTATTATATACGGAGCCGCTAACACCGCGGTGTAGATGCCAACAAGGGCACTTACATACAATACAAAGTTGCTAGTAAAACTCTCTATGTTTATTAAAGTGATCACACATCAGTTCCCAGCCCAAAGGAAGATAATGAATTAAAACGTACGATGACGACGATGACATAGCTTACTATACCACCGACAGCAACAGTAATGATGTTACTGAAGATTATAATAGAAAATACGAGGCCATTGAAAATGACAACAGTAGTGTCGATATGAATATCACTGATCGCTAAAAACAATAGTGACAACGAAGATGATGAGGAGGAAGACAAAGACGATGATGACGACAAGGACAATGATGACGACGAAGCCAAAGATGACGACGTTAACCGACAATGACAACACCAGCAATACAAAAGCAACAACAACGATGGCGAAAAGAACACAAACACCAACGACAAGAACATCAACAAAACAACAACAACAAATAAATAAATAAATAAATAAATAAATAAATAAATAAATAAATAAATAAACAACACCAACAACAACAACAACAACAACAACAACAACAACAACAACAACAACAATGATAATAATAATTATCAGGATCTATGGCATAGATGTATACTGTATCTTGTAAAAAGACAAAATCTAACTGTAAAAATATAATGTGTACCTGCTCCATATAACTATTATGTAAATCCCGCATATACCATCCTGATATGGTCTGCGGTGTAAATAAAACATTTCAATATTTCATAAATCCGGAGATATTAACTCCGCTGTCCAGATACTATAACTGGACATAGATACCGGAGATGCCACTTCAACCTTTTTTATAATAATTTCTGGCGTATTAGCAACTGTTACAATAATTCCTGCTCTTAATCGGTGCGTTGTAGCCTGTCAATGTACATGTTTCGCTTAACACGTGATCTCACAAAGTGCGAGTTTGAAAAAATGCGAAACACATGCTTATTTCAGGGACACTCGTAACCACAAATGCATTTGTATGAAAATTGACCTTGGTGGTGAGTGAGGGAGCTTTCAGAGGTGCTATTTCTTTCAACATTAGAAAATTCTGAAAATCTTAAATGCTCTGTGGGTCTGGATGGTCCTGGTGTGGGGCGGAATTGTGATGTGGCGGGGTGGGTGGGTGTGTTGGGATAGGATGAGATGTGATGGGGTTAGTTGGTTGGTTGGTTGGGTGGGTGGGTGGGTGGGTGGGTGGGTGGGTGGGTGGGTGGGTGGGTGGGTGGGTGGGTGGGTGGGTGGGTAGGGTTGGTTGGTTGGTTGGTTGGGTGGGTGGGTGTGGGTGGGTGGATGAGATTGTGTGGGCTGGAGGCATATGCTAAATTAACTATTCATTGTGATTAACATACGAAATGATAACGCATCGGGTGGGTGGGGGCGAACGGGCAGGAATGGAGGACGCGGGCGCACGGGCAAGCATGCTGGCGGGTGGACAGGCGGACAGTCAGGTGGGCAGGCGAGTGTGTGAACGAGTGAAATGAAATGAAATGATTTGAAATGAAATGATTTATTTACACCGCAGACCACGTGCCATGGTATATGGGGGGATATATACATAGTAGCTATACATGGACTAGTAGCTAGTACATTATATCTGCAATTTTTCTTGTCGAATACAATATACACATATAGATGTTTCGATATTGCTGCTGCTGTTGTTGTTGTTGTTGTTGTTGTTGTTGTTGTTGTTGTTGTTGTTGTTCTTCTTCTTCTTCTTCTTCTTCTTCTTGTTGTTGTTGTTGTTCTTGTTCTTCTTGTTCTTGTTGTTTGTCGTTGTCGTTGTCGTCGTCGTCGTTGCTGTTGCCGTTGTTTTTGTTGGAGTTGTTGTTATTGCATAGTAGTAGTAGTAGTAGTAGTAGTAGTAGTAGTAGTAGTAGTAGCAGTAGTAGTAGTAGTAGTAGTAGTAGTAGTAGTAGTAGTAGTAGTAGTAGTAGTAGTAGTAGTAGTAGTAGTAGTAGTAGTAGTAGTAGTAGTAGTAGTAGTAGTAGTAGCAGCAGTAGCAGCAGCAGCAGCAGCAGCAGCAGCAGTTGTTGTTGTTGTTGTTGTTGTTGTTGTTGTTGGTGTTGTTGTTGTTGTAGATGTTGTTATTGTTGATCTTGTTCTTATTGTTGGTGTTCATGTTGGTGGTGTTCTTGTTGGTGTTGCTCATGTTGTTGATATTCATTTCGTAGTTGTCGTGGTCAATGTCGTGGTCAATGTGAATGAATGAGTTGGGTCATGAGTGAGCGTGTGGGTAAGTGAGTTGGCAGGGGGATGGGCCGGCGATTGAACGAGTGAGCAAGTTACTCATAAATTAATATATGACGTACTTAATTGTCATAATAAAATTTCTTACAACCATCCGGTAGTAATTATTTTAATAAACAACGCACCTGGCAATATGGCGATGAAGTCACCACACAGCCTTACATTAATGAAATACAATGTTATTAAAAAAAATAAATATTCAACATTCTTTTTTAATAATTCAAGCTTATTTAAATAAGCGTGTGAATGACATTCAATTTGTTAGAAAGTTATTTCAGTAGTTTAAAAAGCCACTCCATTTTGTCACTAGTTTGTTCCGGTTGGTTAACAACACGACAATCCTCGTTTTCAATAAAATACAATAATAATTCGGTAGTTATCAATTTTCAATATCTTGGTATTTTACAGCCAGGTGTGGCTGAAATCAGTCCGGCTGAAAGTTGTTAGTGCCGTAGACATCCGCAACATTTAGCCAAATTGTTTTCGATTTTACATCAACGATTTAACTATATGATAATTATTGTATTTACCTATCACTTATTAAGAAGAATTATTCGGTGGGTTAACGTTTGCCTGCCTACTAAGGCTACTGACCGGACAATATTAAGGCGGCGTACTACCTACACAAGGCTTCAACAGCGTGCGAGTTTTTCGCGTGACGATTTACTTACAGTGGAGCGAGATACGACTCCTAACTTCGCTGATCAAAACCCGCTAGAGGTCTAATAATAAAACCGGTTCGACCAGTTTTGCAGGTTATAGCCGACTTCTGTATTGTACACATTATACACTAGAGCAGGTACAGAATGAATAGCTGAGTCTGATTGTTGTGAAAGGCGTGTTTCTATTTAACTGTATTTTGAACAGAAGTTGTAAAGGTAGATTCAGTAGGTTGTGTCCAGACGAATACAACTGTTTAGTTATTCTGGTTTTGGTTTTGTTGGTTGTAGTCCTTCGAACGGTAACATAGAACCTGAGATAAGGGGTAAAGTGGGTAGATAATCTGATACGGCAGTCACGCAATTGGGTCTTGTTGTTAGTTAGATAATTGCTAGTGAATCTACATCAAACTGCTCATCATAATGGCCGACTGCTAGCGTTGTTGACAGATCTCAATCTAAAGTCAGATCTCCAGGAAACTACGAAAAATGGTATGTTAGTTAATTACAATTAATGTAGTCATACGACACCCCTTGGCGGAAAACAACCGTGGCATGTCTGGTTACTAATGAGAAGTAGTACAAGGCAGTTGCCATAGTAAATGTATTTTGCGAGCAAGGCAAATGAATGAATGCATGAATGAACAAAGACACAAACTACAGAATTGACTTAAAAAAGCAGTTCCTTCTAACATTATTACGTGACCATATCGTTTGGATCTCAAACGAAAACTGGTAATATACACACAATTGTTCAAGGTAGCAGTAAGAACAGTGACAACAACAACGACGATGACGACGACGACGACGACGACGACGACGGAGTTTTTCTCATCGTTGTAGTCGGCGGCGGCGGCCACGACCAGGAAGGCGGCAGCAGATGAGTCGGCGAACGACGACCACGAAGGCAAAGACAACGAAGGCAAAGGCGATGAAGGCAAACACAAACATGACGATGTCAAAGACGACGACGACGACGACGACGACGACGACGACGACGACGACGACGACGACGACGACGACGACAACAAGGATCACGACGACGACGACGACGACGACGACGACGACGACGACGACGACGACGACGACGACGACAAGTACAACAAGTAATAGTAGTACTAGTAGTAAGTGATGCTAGTAGTAGTGGTGATAATGGTTGTCAGTCGGTTTGTCGGTCAGTTGGTCGGTGGTTTGGTAGTAGTAGTAGTAGCAGCAGCAGCAGCAGCAGCAGCAGCAGCAGCAGCAGCAGCAGCAGCAGCAGCAGTAGCTACTGGCACCGTAGCTATCACATGGAAATCAATTTTCAAAATGGCCACCTTACAGTCATTTTGAATTTCGCATCGGAAATAATTTTAATAAGGATACTCCCCATATGTCAACGATTGAATATCCAAAGTTCGCTGAGCAAAGTAATAATGTACTGAAGAGTAATGCCAACAATTTTTATTTATAAAATATCTGTCTTGGTTTTAATAAAGTGTTCAAAGCTACAGCTTGCTAAAGCGACCCCCCCCCACCCATCCACAACCCCCACCCACGTACCCCACCCACCAACATCACACCTAACAGATGGAGGAATGTATTTCTAGCTATGCCCCGCCCATTTCTATGTAAGCTCCACCCACTTTCCAGCGCATTGGAATAGATTTATATACGTTGAATCCTGAATTGCTAGAATTCGAATTTAAATGTAACTATACGGGTAAGCTGTTGGATATTTCGAAAATAATTTGACTGTGTGCTGTTGCTGCATATGATATCAACAGCTCCCAGTCAAATGAGTTTCAAGATATTCAACAGAATATTGATCAAATTGTAACTCCATTAAATAGATACAATTCATACACTTGATGGACTTTTCCATCTCCATGACGGATAATCCTACGTCATTATGAGTGTTACGCCAACTACCTAGCGACGGCGTTATTGATTATGACGTCATGCACTTGAGTAACAGATCTGACCAGTTCATTGTCAGTGTTTGCATCATTCTCTCCAATTGGATTGTTTCATAAATATAATGCTTCCCTAAATTGAAAACTCATACGCACACACGAGTTTCCAGAAAACTCCCAAATAATAACAAATATGTGTGACGGGGTCCGAATTTATGTATAAAAAGTAGTATGTACTAATAATACAGCGAGACCATTATATTGCAGCAGAAAAATACTGATAATTTCCAACTTTATTTATATCTCGGGGGGGGGGGGGCGGGTGTTGGGGGGGGGGGGCGGGGCGGGCAGTTAATGCATCTTTAAAGCTATGGAGAGACCTTCCATGAAAATAAATTTGCAAGATGGCCGCTTGGGAGCTATGATTGATTTTGTATCCAGACTAATCTTGGGAGACATACCGTACCATGGGAGACATCTTTCCTATACCGTACCACAACAAATCAATTTCCAAAATGGCTGCTTGGTTGCCATGTCGGATTTCGCATCCAGATAAAATTTAGACTGTGATTCTCCCCATAACACATTCAATTGATTTTCAAAGTATAAATCGATCTAGGATGTGTCCTACTGACAACTACTAATTACTTTTTTATTTGTTATATTGGGAAAATTCACCTTTCACTAACCAAACCTTCCCAACTGCCACATTTCGTGCAAATCCATAAAAGATTTTAAAACAAATATTAGCATTGTCCGAATTTTATTATGGGCCCCACTACTTAAAATAAAGTGCAATGGCTCTGTAATACCTTAATATATTAAAACGATTCTGACTATGCTGGTCCATCTTGCTTATTTATTGAAATACATTCAAATATAGGATCCATTTCTGGCTATGCCCCGCCCATTATTAGCTATGCCCCCATCATTTCTAGCTATGCCCCGCACATTTCTAGCTATACCCCGTCCATTTCTACCCATGCCTCGTCCATTTCTAGCTATGCACCGCCCATTTCTAGCTATGCCCGACCATTTCTAGCTACAGCGCCCAGTCAAATAAGATTCACAATATTGGACAGAATCAATGTTTATTCAATAGTAAAGACGTACAATTCGTACAACGTGTCGGACTATTAGGCGTTTAAGACGGACTAAATGGAGTCATTCGTGACGTAATGATTATGACGTCAGCATACACGTCACATAGTTGATACAGTCTTATGACGTCTTATGCTTGACTGAGGAAATGGATTCATAAATTTTATTGAGAGATTAAAGACGTATGATTGTCAAGCTACTGATAACAATGCGCATTGATGAGCCAATGTGTGCATGGCTAAGTTTGAAGGCGTTGATTGTGGTTTGGTGTGTGGCGGGAGCCATGGAATGACTCCACACCCGGGAGTAGTTGGTTTAGCGAAACACGGTTCAAAGGTTATTATCATATATACTACTTGGGCTTACAATACAGCCCAAGAAATAACTTAACATATTTCCAAAACAAAATAAAATGTACTGGTGGGTATTTTGAAAAATAATTGTATTGAAATCCTTTGCTGCCTACATGTTCAAAGTATTCAATAGAGCATTTTTACACCTGTTTCTGTTTTAGTTTTGCAAAGATTTTACCTTATTTGTTATCTGTACTGTATATGGATAGAAGGCTACAGACACAAAACAAACCATCGACTTAAAGGTGCATATTCACACCAGAATGATTGAAAATAATATTGTTAAAATTACATACTTTTATAAGCTTAAATTATGTGCCTATGTGTAATGAAACGAAATAAATCTTAACATATGATGATTCCATTCCATATAAATTAATATAATTTTTAAAGTTGCGAAATTGAAATAGAGGCCCGTGTCAATTTCGCAACTTAAAAAATTATATTAATTTATATGGAATGGAATCATCATATGTTAAGATTTATTTCGTTTCATTACACATAGGCACATAATTTAAGCCTCTAAAAGTGCATAATTTAAAAAAAATCTATTTTCAGAAATTTTACTGTGAATAACACATTGACATCGGACATTAAATCATATATTCTCGTCCTCGTTCGCTAATTATATGACAAATTACTACAATATATATACTATTATGCAAGAAATAGACTGTACATTGTTTTGAAACTGATTTGACTAAAGGCTTATAGACAGAAACATCTCCAAGTCAAATTAGTCTCAAATTATTCAACAACTTATAAATTTTCAAATTCAGATACTGGGATTATACATGTAGGGTTGAAAGATAACTCCCTTCTTCCCGAATACGATATCCTCTTCACTAATTGATACAAAAATTCTGATTGCGTACACGCACTGTGTTACCCTATGCCCCGGGGGGGTGGGGGTGGGGGGGGGGGGGGGGGTGGGGGGGGGGGGTGGCTGTGACTAGCAACTAGTCATACATTAACAAGAGCGAGTACGTTATGCGTATTCAGTCACGCGTTAGTCTTAACCTTCATTTCTTACATGTCTTCATTTACCTAGAAAGGTGTTCATCTCTTCATCCCAAATACTAATCGCTGCTTTCAATAGGGGGATCTATCTTTATCTATGTCCCGCCCATTTCTAGCTAAGCTAGAACCCCTTTAACACTTGAAACCTTGAATTCCCAGAATTCGAATTTCAAGGTAACAATACAGCTCCTATTCAAATCAGTTCAAAATATTCAACACCATGTTTATTAAATTATAAATTCATCAAAGGCACAATTCAGACACTTTCGTGATGGACCATTACCACTTTAATTATGACGTCATGCACTTGAGTGACATATCTGATCCCTCGATTGTGCGACCGGAACATTAATAACGCGGAGTAGTAAATAGTCTAACTACCTAGTGTATATCCACGATTCATTCGCACGCGGCGAATTATTAATTAGTAAGGGGATGCGAGTTCCACGCTTTCACTCCACACCTCTCCATCGACGATGTCCCCACACATAAAACACACACAAGTCAATTCCGCACCCTCGATCGCCGACTGGCAATAGAAACACGAAAATGGATTGGTATTGAGAGAAACGAGCGTCTTTACCCTAAAAGTTTAATGTAATGGAAGATGAAAATCACTTTCTGTTTAAATGTGAATTATATAATATACAACGAAATAAGTTCATACCACTATATTATTCAAATCAAAATAATGAAGAAAAGACCTGTGGACTTGTGTCAACATGCAACAAACACTACTACTACTACTACTACTACTACTACTACTACTACTACTACTACTACTACTACTACTACTACTACTACTACTACTACTACCACCACCACCACCACCACCACCACCACCACTACTACTACTACTACTACTACTATTGCTGTTACTACTATTGCTGTTACTACTACTACTACCACTACTACTACTACTACTACTACTACTACTACTACTACTACTACTACTACTACTACTACTACTACTACTTGTCGCGGCGACGACGATGTAATGCTACCACTAAATGCTTACTCTGCTACCATTACGAAGATGACTACCAAAATGTCGTGGCGACGACGATGTAATGCTACCACTAAATGCTTACTCTGCTACCATTACGAAGATGTTGCTGTATTGTTATTTCTTTTTAAACTTACTTGCTTTACTTGATGATATTCACTTAGTATCCGGTTATCCAACAGTGGGAAATATAATCCAAAAAGAATGGTTCACAAATAAACGGATGAGTAAATGTATCCAATAATGAAGTGACAAGCGAACGAACGAATAACACATATACATGTACATGTAGTCAGAGTATAGATATGTCCGTATATATTTAGTCCGATTGTGACCGATTATGTCACAACACTGCTACGAAATTCAGCAGTCAATCTATTACTTAGCTATAACGGTTGTACTGGCACTGTCCTATAACGATAAAACCTGACCAAGTCTAAAACAACTTCAACTCTCACTCTGCTGATCCTATCTGCGTTCTAAACTTCTCTCTCCTCTCCATCTCCAAAATTAATGTCTGGCCCAGGTGTAGGGTCACTGTAATTCTATAGCCGTGGGTTGACCAGAAACAGCTATAAATTTCCTTTATGGTAAAGACTCCTATCAGAGAGGCAAAGTTTATGAGGTGCCAAGCATGTGAAAGCTTGACAGGCCGAATAGAGGAATTTTAGAAGCAAATGTATTCTCCAAAACATTCTCCCCTTTCTCGATAAGTCCCAGCTTATCGAAACTAGTAAGCAAATGTTAATGTGTATCCAGGTTGTCAACTTGCAAATTTAGTCCATAGTCACGAAGCAACAAATATTATATGTACACCAGTTCGAGTCTATTTACAAGAGTTGTCCATTGGTATTAGGTGTCCACAATGAATGGCGCACTACTAGTCTCAATAGCACATAGTCTGGAAATAGGGCGCACAAATGTGTTCTTTCCGATCTGAACTTTGGCCACACGTACATGACCGTCTTTCCCAGGATATGTTTCCAAAACACGGCCTAATGGCCATTGACCACGAGGAGAATCTGGAGATATGACTAGGACGACATCACCGATTTCGAAATCCTTCTCCGATCGTTGCCATTTTCTCCTTACATTAAGACCAGGAAGCCACTCCCGTAGCCATCGATGCCAGAAGTGCTTCACAAGTTCCTGAATCCGTCTCCACCGCTTACGTGGATTAAAATGTGTGTAGTCAACCGATGTTGGAGCGAACTGACCTCCAACTTGTCCATGCAAAAAATGGTTGGGAGTCAAAGGAGTGTCATCCTCTGGGTTAGCCGTTTGATATGTCAATGGTCTGGAATTTATAAGCGCTTCCGCTCCTGTAAACGCTGTCATTAACTCTTCATCTGTGACATCAGCATTTCCCAATATGGCATAAATTGCCCTTTTGGCTGACTTTATCATTGACTCATGTACACCACCGAAATGTGGTGCCAGTGGAGGATTAAAATGCCATCGTATACCTTGATTTGCTGTGCATTCCTCTAGTTTGTTAGCATCAAGTGCAGCAACTAATCCACGAAGTTCTTTAATTGCTCCAATGAAGTTTGTACCATTATCGGATATTACTTCTAAAGGCAGTCCTCTGCGATTCACCATCCGATAAAATGCATTTAGAAAGGAATCTGTATCCAGTCCAAAGGCTACCTCAAGGTGAACGGCTCTCGATACAAGACATGTGAACAGACAGAGGTAGCGTTTTAGGCGATGCTTACCTCGTCCTTGCTTGGTAATGAACGGCCCTCCAAAATCAACTGCAACTCGAGCAAAGGCATGTAACGGAGTTTCTAGCCGTACTCGTGGGAGTGGTGCCATGATCTGCGTACTAACTTTAGCTTTCCGTCGTCGACATCCACTACATTCTTTTTCCCACTCTCGAATCTCTTCCCGACCAGAAATAATCCAATATCGTGATGATAAATCAGCCAGCACCTGATTTGTTCCACCATGCTGCTGCTTCTCATGATGGTATTTGACGATGAGTTTTGTTACGTGATTCTTTCGTGGTAATATTACTGGGAATCGTACATCATATGATAAGAACTCGGCATGTTTCAACCTCCCATCACACCTCATAAGACCATCTTCATCGATCCGAGGATTCAATGGAAGCAGCTTACTGCTGTGACTAAGTCCTCTTCCATGTACAAGATCTTTGTACTCATCAGGAAATGCATGCTGTTGAATTGTCTGTATAATCTGTATCTCTGCATTGATATTCTCTGCTGGAGTCAGTTCACCAGATTTCCGATCAGACTTATGTGCATGACAGTTATCGATGAAGCGAGTAACCCATGCAGTTACCCGTACGAGGCGCAACCAACCTGAATAACGAAGAGGGTTCAAGCGGCTATCTTCTAATTTCTGAATTGTCATGAGTGACACAGCTGAGTATGGTCCATCTGCTACTATTGATGACTGACATCTTTTAGATTCATCGTTTACATGTGCCCCCTTCTCCACACGATTCTGAGGCCAATCTTGTTCCGTTTTCAGAAGGAACTTTGGTCCTGTCCACCACATGTCATCAGTCGACAGTTTCATTACTGATACCCCTCGTGAAGCCTGGTCAGCAGGATTCTTCTGTGTGGGAACATAGCGCCACTGCTCCGGTGATGTCAAACTTTGGATTTCGCCAACACGATTTGCTACAAATGGTTTCAAGTTCCTACTTCGACTTCGAATCCACCACAATACATTCATGCTATCAGACCAGAATATAACATTCTTCATGGAGATCTCTAGGGCAGCAGTCACAGATGCTGTCAGCCGTAAACCTAGAATAGCGGCCATCATCTCTAGGCGTGGTATGCTTGTCGATGTCAATGGAGCAACACGTGTCTTCGATGCAACAATACGACATGATATTTGTCCATTGATATAAACCGATCTGTAGTAAACAACAGCTCCATATGCATCCTGAGACGCGTCAACAAATGTGTGTAACATTGCCTCAGTCACCTCTGCTCCAACAGTCATCTGCAGACATCTATGGACTCGAATATTGGCTAGCTTGTCCAACTCCATGAACCACGTCTGAGACTTGGTAGTAAGGCTGTCATTAAGCATGTCATCCCAGTCCAAACCAGCAGACCACATTTCTTGCAACATGATCTTTGCACGAATTGTGAATGGCGATAGAAAGCCCAACGGATCAAACAGCGATGCAATCTTTTTCAGGAAGTTTCTTTTAGTATACTGAAACTTGTCATCAACTGTACTAAAGCGAAAGCCAAACACGTCATCTTCTGCTTGCCACATTACTCCAAGAGTTTTGATCGATGGTAGATGATTGTCCAGATCCATCTCTGATGCTCTGTTTTCGATTGGTATTTTTTCTAGCACAGCCACTGAGTTAGATAACCATTTATGTGCCTTCATTCCTGCACTGGCCCATAATTCTGATAACTGATGGTACAGCTCAATCCCCTGGCTTGCACTCATAACTGAGTCCATGCTGTCGTCCATGTATGTCGATTTTAATACAGTGTCAGCTGCCATGGGATATTTCTCTCTATTTGATTTTGCATGTTCTTGAGTTACAAATTGGGCTAGAAATGGCGAAGAATTTATCCCAAATACGATGCGATTGAATTCATATTCATCTGGAGGCTGGTGTTGACATAAGTCTCTCCATAGAAATCTATGAAAAGGCCGATCGTCTGGCGCTATTTCGATCTGCAGATACATTTCAGAAATGTCACATACCAATGCTATTGGTTTCTTCCGGAAACGAAGTAGGACATCTATAAGATCTCGCTGTAACTTTGGGCCTTGATGGATAACATCATTGAGCGAAACGTCGGCCGATTTTGCAGATGCATCAAAGACAATGCGTACCTTCGTTGTCTCCTTGTCCGGTCTAACAACTGCGAAGTGTGGTATGTACCACATGTTTGTCGGTTTCTCCTCTGTTTTTGCGACTTTACGAACATAGCCTTTCTCTATGTATTTGCTAATTGTGTTGGCATATGCTGTTCCAACATCTCGTACCTTTAGCAGACGTTTCTCAGTATTTTCAAGTCGCTGCAGTGCCATTTTGTAGTTTGGCTGCAAGGTTGGTGCACCATCTACCCAAGGTATTCCGATTTGATAACGCATATTCTTGTATTGTAGCGAGCTTTTCACCTTCTCGAGCACATCCTTGTCCTCCAGTGTAACTGCATTGGCATCAGAAACAACTCCACTTGATTCAGTTTCCCAAAACCTCTGTAGAGTCTCATTCAGACCTCGATCGTCAATGAAGTATGTTTGAATAAAATTGGTACGAATAACTGACCCGATCTTTCCATCTGGACTCCCGATGCATGTCCATCCTAACGGAGTCAACCGTGCCACTGGTTCTCCTGGCTGTCCACGAATATCTCTATACGAATAATGTAAGTCCAGGTGGTCTATGCCAATTAATATGTCGATTGAAGGTTTCTGTCCACGAACTGGAAACATGATGCCTTTTAGGTGATTCCACTCACGACCGTGCTTGCTCCAGTCGATTGCTTGCAAGTTTCCTGTTACTTGACTGGTTGTAAATGCACTTATCTTCGCTTTCACCTGTCCATTGACACTTTCTAAATCAAATTCTACTGGCATTGTCTCGAATGTTTCTGTTTTTCCATTTATGACATTAATGTTTACCTTCTGAAACTGTCCTTGAAGTCCTAATTCAGCTGCAACATCTGAATTCAAGTAAGTCTTTGTACTGGCATCGTCCAGTAAGGCATTAACCTTTACACTGCGATTACCGTTTTTCAAAATCACTGGTACGGTACGAAGTGTTACATAATCATGCAGTGTATTTACTTCTGCAGCCATTGTTGTGGTATGTGACCTTTCACTAGATTTGCGAAGCTCCCCTTTCGTGGCAGAAGTGTCCATTTTGATTCTATCACGATCTTGATCGATATGCGATTGTTCATTGTTATCTTTGCTAGTTGCTGATTGATGTGAATTCAGACTACTCTTCTCTTGATGAAGCAAACGATTATGCGTCTGCGGGCATGAGTCAATGTCACATGTTCTCGATCGTGTACATGTTTGTCCTCGATGGTCATCTCCAAGACAACGAAAGCACAGACCATGTTGTTTAGCAGCCACCCAACGTTGTGAAACGTCCATCTCTCGAAACTTCTGACATCTCCAAACTCCATGATCATCTTGGCAGACTCGGCATGCACGTCTAGCATTAATATTTCTCTTTGAGTTGCTGCCAGCATTAAACAATGTCCTTGGTTTTCGTGTCCAATTAGGAGTACTAGTACGACTTGGAACCGATGCCATCATGCCACTCAGACCTCTAACAGTTTCCGACGCAACAGTAGAAAATTCTGCTTCTTGAATAATCCACTCGCGTAATGGCTCTATCGATTCTGGCTTGTTGTTTTCAAAGGCCCATCGCTGATATCGAATGATCATTTGTTCAGGCAACTTTTTCAAAAATGCAGTAAAAAGCAATGTATTATCTATTGTCTCAAATTGGTTCAAGTCGGTGAAGTTTATTATCATTACATCTAAGAGATCTGCAAATTTCTCAATGTCCTCTGCATTTCCAAGTCTAACTGGATGAAATTGTTCTAGTTCTTCCAGCTGTCGAGAAACTTGACGACGTTTCCCGCCAAATTTTCTATCTAACCGGTCCTTGGCGGCTTGATAAGCACATGCTGAAAAGCCCAATTTCTCAACTGCCTTAAGAGCCTCACCAGATAGATACTGACGCAATTGTAGCAACTTATATTCTGATGTTGCCGGTACTTGGTCTATACACGCCATGAATGCCGCTTTCCAATTCTCATACACCTGCTTATCACCGTTAAATATAGGAATTGAAACACGTTTTAGTTGCTTTCCGATGTCATGTCCCAAAGCGGTTAAATATGGATTCATTTTCTCTGGTGGAGACGGCAGTGGATCCGGTAGTGAATGTGGAGGTACGGCTGGCTGTGGTCCCGGTATTGGTGGTTGCGATGCGGGATGCGATGGCCTGAAAGTGGGGACGTCTGGCAGTCTATTATCGGCTGGTACTATCTTATTTCGTTCTGCTATTTCGCTTGGTGAAACTGAACTTAATACATCTCTTTTGATGTCTAGAAAATTCTGCATGCGATTGGTTATCTCTGTATATTCAGCTTCAACAACCTCTAGCTCACTGTTGGTTTTAAGTTTGTTTTCTTGATCAGCTATCTTGCGAAACTCATCTGACAACGTATCCATTGTTTCGATAACATGTTCCTGAGCTGCATCAAGCTTTTTAGAGGCTTCACGAATTAAATGTCGCGATGGCGCATTGTCAGTGTCATCATCGATTAATAAGTGTAATTGATTTTTACAGCGAGTAAATGATGATTTGGCTTTGATTTTCTCCTTCTTTAAATCATCAATCCGATTGTAATTCTCTGTCAAAATGCTTGCAGCTGCTTCAATACTATTAGCCATTTTGACACATATAACAGGTGGTCTTTTAATACAGGTGCAAGAATCACTCACATTAATCGATGTTCAAATCGGGGTTTTTTCTATGGGATTGTTCACCGAGTCAAATTGTTGTAACCCGACGATTTGCTCAATAACTGTCTTGCTTGTTACGGTAAAACGACGAATTAATAAGTTTGTGAATAAGCAATTGAATGAGTTAGTCCGATTATGTAATTCTGTTAAATATTCACTTTATATAAGAAGGGAAATATCAAGCTTATGCGTGATAACACGAGACAGTCCTCTCTGGATTACGATTAAAATAACTGTTATTGATCAATCACGTTATTGTTTAACCACGATAGTGTCTGACCACAATATTATCCAACCATGATATGGTCCAACCACGATATTATCCAAACACGATATTGTTCAACCACGATATTGTCCAAACACGATATTGTCCAAACACGATATTGTCCAACCACGATACTGAACCACGCTAATGTCCAACTATGCTATTGTTCATTGGCACTCTTGAACCACGCTATTGAACCACGCTATTGAACCACGCTCTGAACCACGCTCTGCTACCAAAATGTCGCGGCGACGACGATGTAATGCTACCACTAAATGCTTACTCTGCTACCATTACGAAGATGACTACCAAAATGTCGTGGCGACGACGATGTAATGCTACCACTAAATGCTTACTCTGCTACCATTACGAAGATGTTGCTGTATTGTTATTTCTTTTTAAACTTACTTGCTTTACTTGATGATATTCACTTAGTATCCGGTTATCCAACAGTGGGAAATATAATCCAAAAAGAATGGTTCACAAATAAACGGATGAGTAAATGTATCCAATAATGAAGTGACAAGCGAACGAACGAATAACACATATACATGTACATGTAGTCCGAGTATAGATATGTCCGTATATATTTAGTCCGATTGTGACCGATTATGTCACAACACTGCTACGAAATTCAGCAGTCAATCTATTACTTAGCTATAACGGTTGTACTGGCACTGTCCTATAACGATAAAACCTGACCAAGTCTAAAACAACTTCAACTCTCACTCTGCTGATCCTATCTGCGTTCTAAACTTCTCTCTCCTCTCCATCTCCAAAATTAATGTCTGGCCCAGGTGTAGGGTCACTGTAATTCTATAGCCGTGGGTTGACCAGAAACAGCTATAAATTTCCTTTATGGTAAAGACTCCTATCAGAGAGGCAAAGTTTATGAGGTGCCAAGCATGTGAAAGCTTGACAGGCCGAATAGAGGAATTTTAGAAGCAAATGTATTCTCCAAAACACTACTACTATACTACTACTATACTACTACTACTACCATTGCTGTTACTACTACTATCACTACTACTGCTATTGCAACACCTATTGCTGTTACTGCTACTACTACTTCTACGTAATCGCTCTTATTACTACCGCCAAATGTATAAATGATAAACCGACCTCATATGCCATTACAACAATGGCCTGCGTGAAATAAAGAAGACTGAAACCGAAACTATATTTAGTCCTAACTTAGGTCAAGTTCGACTCCTAACCATAGTTAGCTATAGCTAACTAGAATACCAGTCGAACTTCAAATACTTAACTAGCTAGTCAATGGCGGACACCGATCGCTTGCCACGAATAAATGCACAAAATGTGTAAATATTTCACTAAATAACTTAGGTTTGGTGAAATTATGCTTTCCCGTTGTATGGCAATGTTCCTAAGCCCATATTCCTTCCCACTTTATGTCACATGGACGCTTTTTGACGTCTTAGCGGACAAAAATAACCCATTTTCGTAGGTCATCAAAACAGACGACAGAAAGGGTTAATGGAGACTGGCACCCGGCTCCAAATTTTCGGCAATAGTAATTCAATGCGGAACCGGGTACCAACGAACTATAGTTAACTATTCACCGTTCGGCTTGGCATAGTGACCGCGCATGTTCAGTAAACCATGAAACTGACTATGGTTAGCGAGTCGAACTTGACCTTAGTCATGCCTGCACACACACACACACACGCACACGCACACGCACACACACACACACACACACACACACACACACACACGCACACGCACACGCACACGCACACGCACACGCACACGCACACGCACACGCACACGCACCCCGCCTGCCTGTCTAACCACTTGCTCGCTCGCATGTCTGCCTGCATACCTGCCAGCAAGCAAACAAGCGGGCAGTTCTCGTTCTTGTTTATTCAAAATGGCGGCTTTTCCTGGTGATCCAGATATGTCTGAGATCACCCGTTTTGTCACATTTAGAGCATTGAAACCAAAAGCCCACTTAAAACATAATCTCTATAAAAATGGCGACCTGAAGTGGGACGACTCATGAATGACTTGTTTTAAAACTATTTTAAAGTGTCAGATCAATCAATCAAAATGACACCCTTCTTGACTCTTCCAAAGTCTGGTGTAATACTATCAGCCTAGAACGTCACATAGGCCCTACAGTAAGTACACGAATAATGAAATATTCACGGCACCAACAATAATAAAGGAGGGGATAGCTTATTGATCTTGTTGCGGCAATATGCATGTCGCTTACTATTTAACGAAAGCTAATCCGATCCATTATGACCGCAAATCAGTATCTGCCAAGAATCGTGGTCTCGCCATTGAAGACACACATCAGGAAAACCACGCCAATACCAAAGGTGAACCGCGCACGAGCTGCGTCATAACTAGACGTACCATTAATGAGTGCTTCCAAAGCACATTGCTATGCATGTGCACACGATAAAAAGACTTATAATGATATAGGGTATCCATTACCAATAGCTTAGCTGGCGTAGCTTAGCTAGGAATTGTCAGTGAATAGGTAGAAATGAATTCCCCTACTTTATAATTTGAATCCTGAGGTTCCAGACAAACAAATAAGACATATACCAATATTCATATGAAAGTACTGTGCTAAAAATGATGGGATAATGGACCATTCCAGCTTCAGCTATGCCCTGTCCATCCCTAGCTAAGCTCTAACCACACCTCCATCGGGTTGGGGTCGATCGATCTCTGAACACCCTGACTATCAATTTCCCAAAAAAACTACACAGGTAAGCTGTTGAATAGTTTAAAACTAATTTGACTGGGTGCTGTTGCTGCAAATTAGTTTCAAAATATTCAACAGCATGTTTATTAAATAGCAAAGAAGTACAAAGACATACAATTCATACAACGTGTCGGACTCTGAGATTTGATGACGATCTATATGGAACCCTTTGTAACGTAATGGTTACCATTACGCGTGCTGAGCTTATTATGACGTCATACGAGGTCAGATGGTGGATGGATACTCTGGAAAGTTGATTTGAAATGGGTCGGCCCCTCCTGTCGATGAGACAACCCAGTAATGTGAATGCCATCGTGTATGGTCTTGAATGTATATCTACGCTACAGAGTGACGGCAGAACAAGAAGATCTGAAGCCAGATACCATCATTCCCAGAAAATCAGCAGATGTTCAGAGACATCCATTCCTACCATTAGCATATGTTCATAGACATCCATTCCTGCCATCAGCCACAATCTTCAAAACTATCCTGACCATAACTAAAGTACCGTAACCTGCCATCATTCAAATCGTGGTCTGGCATCTAGGCTAATCAAATTATTGTATATATACCTGCACATAAATCAAGTTTAATGTAATCTAATCTGCCGAAGAGCACTACGGAACATATTTGTTTTTTGCTGTAAAGGAAATAAGAAGACGGAGAAGAGGGGATAGAAAGAAATAGACGGAGAGGAGGAGGCGGAGTAGGAGGGGGAGGAGGAGGAGGAGGATGAGGATGAGGACGACGACTGGGTTTACGTGTGGGTGTGTGTGGGGGGAAAGACGAAGAAGAAGAATGATATGGTTTAAAACATGCAGGTCTATGTTGCCACGTTTTATCATGCACCTTACGTTTTTGTATTGCTAATTAGCTCTGCCCATGCCAATAATATGCTAAAATGCGTCTCGTTTCTCTCGAGGCATCCTGTCTGTTGGTTGTTCTCGCCCACATGGCATTAATAAAAGCAGAGATTATTGTGCAAATAGCATGATATGTGATAACGGATCACTCACTGTCACAGCGAACAATCAGAATGCGTAATTTGTCGGAGGAAGCCGACGAATGATGACGTACACTATTCGTTACTCATTGCGAAAACAGTGGCGCTATAACTATGGGGTATATATGAATTAAACATAACGATGAACAATTAATTATTGGATTGTACTAAGCTATATTCAGCTGGTTGATAACCACTAGCTGATGTTTGTTTTGAAAACGATCTTGGCCAAAGCTATTTCTATCATAGTCATCATTTTTACTGATCTTCAGAAGACGTCCATCTACCATGACCACTGAATTAACATAAGCGTGGTCGATATGATTTGTGACAATTATAGTGCGGCTATTATTTGTCGTGTAGATATGACTTAGTTATTCATATTTCCTTCGCGATCTATTCTGTCATACATATACGCCTGCATATATAATCAGGCAACAGCGTATTTGACATTATAAATGCATTTTATTTACCTTGTCGCATGTCTCTAATTAGAGGCAGAGCAGCGCTGTAGGCCCGCTGTTGTCAGGTCAAACTATTTTGGCTCTCTCGTATCTGCCCCATAGGGACAGATACCCTGTTTCATAGGGAAAACACTCCAGAACGCGCTTGCACGTGCAAAATCGGCTTTTCTCGCTATGTATATTTTATGATCTAATTAATGCGAAAACAGCAGATTGTCAATATAGTTTGCGGATTAGTAAGACGTTTTGGATTGTTTTCCCTATGTAGGGATAACCCGTCACCTTTATTTTGTACGCTAATCATATATTATGATATAAGCATACGACCAGATACCAGCCACCAGATACATATGAAAATAATAAATTAAAAGAATGATTAAAAACTCTAAATCTTACTCTGTATGTTAGGCTGTACCCATGCACAACGATGTATTTGTTCGCATTTTGCAGCTTTTGAATCGTGGATTTATGTGCCATTGATTAGAATAAATAGGCCCCTACATCGCGAACTTGTCGAGAAGGCAAGAAAATGAGGGCAAAAAAACAACAATCAACCACGCCTTGCTCATCCAATCAGTCCAATCTCGGGTCGGAGCATGTCAACGACAGTACGTACTTTCTTCCAGTCGATGAAACAAATTTCCGCGAATAATGGTTCCCGAATCCTTAGAGGTGGAACCTACAGCAACGCTCAGAGATGATCTGTTTCCCAAGCGAAAACATAAACATGTTAGTTAGTACCGCACAATATTTAACACGGTGGAAGAAATATTTTGTTGGATATTTTGGACATGATTGGATTATGTAAGGTAGAAACTTTCTATCCAATTATGTTTAAAATATTCTTTATTAGTATGTTTTATTTTGTTTTTGGAGCATCTTAAGTTATTACTAAGCTGTACTGTACGGGAAAACAGCATGTTAAGTTATTACTAAGCTGTACTGTACGGGAAAACAGCATGTTAAGTTATTACTAAGCTGTACTGTACGGGAAAACAGCATGTTAAGTTATTACTAAGCTGTACTGTACGGGAAAACAGCATGTTAAGTTATTACTAAGCTGTACTGTACGGGAAAACAGCATGTTAAGTTATTACTAAGCTGTACTGTACGGGAAAACAGCATGTTAAGTTATTACTAAGCTGTACTGTACGGGAAAACAGCATGTTAAGTTATTACTAAGCTGTACTGTACGGGAAAACAGCATGTTAAGTTATTACTAAGCTGTACTGTACGGGAAAACAGCATGTTAAGTTATTACTAAGCTGTACTGTACGGGAAAACAGCATGTTAAGTTATTACTAAGCTGTACTGTACGGGAAAACAGCATGTTAAGTTATTACTAAGCTGTACTGTACGGGAAAACAGCATGTTAAGTTATTACTAAGCTGTACTGTACGGGAAAACAGCATGTTAAGTTATTACTAAGCTGTACTGTACGGGAAAACAGCATGTTAAGTTATTACTAAGCTGTACTGTACGGGAAAACAGCTCCGGCGAAAGACACAGTAATGAGAGCCATGCTATGCCTAGTCATCCCATGGACGTCTATCAGTTTTCCTCTAGGCATGTTCATTATATCATCTGATAACATGAGTATGTTCTTCTGATAACATGAGTATGTTCTTCTGATAACATGAGTATGTTCTTCTGATAACAAGTAACTAATTTAACCCCTATATAGCCGAACCTGTTCAGTTTTAGCTATGCCCCGCCCATCTCTATCTAAGATCCACCCACACCTTGCTCGTGTTGGGATCGATCGATCTCTGAACTGCCTGACTATCAATTTCCAGAAAACTATAAGGTAAGCTATTGGATATTTTGGAACTAATTTGACTTGGCGCTGTTGCTGCCTATGGCAGCAACAGCGTCCAGTAAAATTGGTTTCAAAATATTCAACAGCATGTTTATTAAATATTAGAGATATACAATTCGTAGAACGTGTCGGACTATTAAGAGTTAAAGACGGGCCATATAGAATAATTTGTGACGTAATGATTATGACGTCGTCTTAACTATTTGGCTGACCCGTTCACTGTTATGTGTCCGGCTGCCACCTCCAAACTTTACGTATGCATTACATATAATGAACCTTTCCAGTTTTACATCCATCATATGATGTCATAATCAACTACGCCATGTGTATGATGATGTCATAATTAATGACGTCATGAATGACGTAGATAATGTTCGTCAAGAACGCTTAATTGATGACGGGCTAAGCGTTGTTGTACGGATTGTATGTATCTACTATTTAATAATGATGCTGTTTAATATTTTGAAACTAATTTGACTTGCTGCCATAGGCAGCAACAGCACCCAGTCAAATTAGAATTAAAATATTCAACAGCGTGTCTGCATAGTTTTCTGGAAATTGATAGTCAGGCAGTTCAGGGATCGATCGATCCCAACACTGCTAAGTATGGGTGGAGCTTAGCTAAAGATAGGCGGGGCATAGCTAAATTTGGTAATTTTAAATGTGATATATGGGCAATAAGTGCAAAGAAAACGTCGATCTTATGGCGAACAAACAATAAGCTAATAATAAAGGTAGTCCCCTGATACAACCCTGATAACGCAGGTTACTGGGCCGATGCTGGGCCGATACCGGGCAGACATCGGCCCAGCATCGGCCCAGTAAGCTGCGTTATCTGGGAAGTGACTTGATGTGTGAGCACATACATTATAATAGTTCGTTAAGACAGGGGATCCTTAGAGCGCATGTCTTAAATTACCACCATCTATGGGCTGCAAAGGCAGGTGGTCTTTTGAAGGGGTTGCTAGATTGCAGCCTACATAGTTTTCTGGCGCATTATGTTTAGTCATATTAATATTGTTATTTTCCAGACTGTCAGCGGAATGTCGGTTCTGCTCTTTACTCTAGCAGCCTCGTGCTCCGTGGTACAGGGTCTCATGACGTGTTCAAGTAGCACAGGATGCCGTAGTTCTGATGTGGCCATTTTCCCACCTGCCAATCAAGCTATGAACCAGTATTTTTATATCGGAGGTATGTTCGGCGTGCATGAGCAGGGATCAGACGCGAAAACGTGTGGTGCAGTCAGAGAAAGAGGATTTCAGAATATGATGATGATGTTCTGGACTATAAGAACGTTTAATTCTAGACGCGATTATGGCACACGACCACAAGTTTCAGTGGGCGCTATCGCATTCGATTCTTGCTCAAGACAGGAGAAAACAATAGAGAATATTGTATCTTTTGAGACCGGGAAAATAAGCTATGGTAGACAAATTGAGGGAGCCATAGTAATCGTTCAACCGAAGGATGTTCTGGCATACGTTGGTCCGGACAGAAGTTCAGAAGCAATGCTAACAGGTGAACTACTTCGTGACCTGAGTAGGACCCAGGTGTCGCACGCTGCTTCGTCTTCTCAGTTAGATAGGCCTGATGTGTACAGCTACTTCTTAAGGACTGTACCATCTGATGAAAATGACGTCAATGGTATTATTGCCGTATTGGACAATCAAAATTGGGCATACGTAATCGTTGTGTACACTGATAATGTTTTTGGTGCGGCATTGTATAGCAAGTTCAAAGAAAAGGCGGAAAGATCAGGGATCTTTATCGTTCTTACTGAAAAGATATCACGGGAACCTAATCAAGATGAAATGGATACCTTAGTGTCTCGAGCGGTGGAAAAAGAGTTAGCTTATGCAGTGGTGGTATTGTCAGATGCATATAATGCCAAAATCTTACTCGATGCCTTTGAGCGCAAAGTGCCGAATGTACGTGGTAAATTCGGGTTCATCGGTCTATCTTCCTGGGGCGACACAAAGAGTGTAGTATCCGATTCTGGGACCATAGCACACGGTGCTTTGACATTCAGACTCGCGAATGATGTACAGAGGTACGTCGATAATTTTAAAACATGGTTCATGGATCTCACACCTTGGAAAACTAATGAAGCATCAGTCACAGGTAATCCGTGGTTCAACAATTACTGGGAAAAGAGATTAGGTTGTAAACTGTCTGGAATTGGCGGTGCAAACTGTAGTGAAACAGATAACCTACCACCTACCGATATGGATGTGTATTTGGCTAATACGTTTGTCGCGACCGAGGCGGTTCTTGCAGGTGTTGAGGAGGCCAGAGTACAAGTTTGCACAACAACCGGTACATCTGGAGGCGTGTGCACCAGACTCACCAATGTTGACAGCGAAGGCGGGAGAATCTATCAAGAAATCAGCACGGTAGGCAACAGGCTTATTGATAATGGACCGTTCCATTTTTAGCTATGCCCCGCCCATCACTAACTAAGCTCCACCCACACCTCGCCGTGTTGGGATTGATCGATCCCAGAATGCCCTAGCTATCAATTTCCTGAAAACTATAGAGGGAAGCTGTTGAATATTTTGTAACTAATTTGACTGGGTGCTGTTGCTGCCTATGGCAGCAACAGCGCCCAGTCAAATTAGTTTCAAAATATTCAACAGAATATTTATTAAATAGTAAAAGCAAACAATTTGTACAACAACGCATAGACCGTCTTCAAATGTGCGTTCGTGACGTACTTATCGACGTAATTCATGACGTCATTCATTATGATGTCATTCTACATATCACGCAGTTCATTATGACGTCATATGATGAGTGGGTACTCTGGAAAGGTGAATTGATGAATAATGACGTCGTAATTAATTACGTCAAATGTAGGTTGACGGCACAATCATAATTGACAGAAATACTCAGTCAGTTGTACGAACTGTATGTTTTACCATTTAACACACATTCTGTTCGATATTCTGAAACTAATTTGACTGGGGGCTGTTGCTGCCAAATATTCAACTTGTTAGATGACCTTGAAATTGGTATTGTGTGAATTCAGGATTCAAAAATCGACCCCAAAGCATGGGTGGAGCCTAGCTAGAGATGGGCGGGGCATAGCTAAAAGTCAATTCGTCCATTATCATGAATTATAAGGAGCAAACATGTCGTATATACAACGATGTATTTCAAACGTTGCATGCAACACGTTGCATCCAGCAAGTTGGTTCCAAAAACTTTGTGATACACATAGTCCAACAATGTGACGTAAATCAAGTGTATTAGATTTGACAAGATTATTGGTCGCAAAACAGTTATACGAAAAAGTAAACTTGCCAACTTGTTATTGTTAACTTATTTGTTGTAAAAGTTGAATGAAAATGTCAGATGAAAACAAGGTTAATGATAATGGCGGTTTCTACTGATAACATGGCAGTTTCTAGAGATAAACATGGCAGTTTCTAGAGATAAACGTGACCGTTTCTGGCTTTAAACATGACGGTTTCTAGAGACAAACATGGCAGTTTCTAGAGATAAACGTGACCGTTTCTGGGTTTAAACATGACGGTTTCTAAGGATAAACATGGCAATTTCTAGAGATAAAGATGGCAGTTTCTAGTGCAAGAGACATTGTTTCCTAGGGATAGAAATGGTGGTTTATAGGAATAAATATGGCTGTTTCTAGGGCTAAAGATGGCGGTTTCTAGGGATAAAGATGGCGGTTTCTAGGGATAAATATTGCTGTTTCTAGGGATGAATATGGCTGTTTCTAGGGATGAATATGGCTGTTTCTAGGGATAAATAAGGCAGTTTCTAGGGATAAATAAGGCAGTTTCTATGGATAAATATGGCTGTTTCTAGGGATAAATTTGTCTGTTTCTAAGGATAAATAAGACAGTTTTTAGGGATAAATATGGCTGTTTTGGGGATAAATATGGCGATTTCTAGGGATACAGATGGTGGGTTCTAGGGATAAAGATGGTGGTGGTAGGGCTGGGGTGCGATAGAACAGATTACGGTTGATGCACGACTGTGTAGCTGTTATGGCTGACAAAGGGGTAACAATTTAAAGCCTTGTCAAGAATGTTCATGAAAATTATTAACGCTTGTCTTCGAAGGTTGAATTAAATGGCCGACGTGTGTTCAACAGCTCCAACGGACCCATGGCATGGCGTTATGACGTGTTGAGTTGGTCACCTGATTCGGGCATAGCCGGCGGATCGTATTTAAAGGTCAGTGCTACTGCCAGAAGAACAATACTGCTGCTGCTGCTGCTGCTGCTGCTACTACTACTATCACTACTACTACTACTACTACTACTACTACTACTACTACTACTACTACTACTACTACTACTACTACTACTACTACTACTACTACTACTACTACTACTACTACTACTACTAGTAGTAGTAGTAGTAGTAGTAGTAGTACTACTACTACTACTACTACTACTACTACTACTACTACTACTACTACTACTACTACTACTACTTACTACTACTACTACTACTACTACTACTACTACTACTACTACTACTACTACTACTACTTACTGAAAATAGTGCCATTGAAATTTCCATAGGCCAAGCCGAATAACTGTCCATGGAACCATTACCCATTATTAGTCAGGATGCTGACGTCATGATGTCAACAGATATTTACATGATTTATAATCAAATACAACCTAAACATCAGAAATATTATAAGATGACAGATGAAGGACTTTGATAATATAACTTGTGAATCCATTTCAAGCTACATTTTTAACGATGCTACGCCCACGTTTTGCGCGTGTTGGAATTGATTTTTATACTTCGAACACTGAATTCTCAGAATCCCTTTTTCAAGGTTATATAGGTAAGCTGATGAATATTTTGAAACTACTTTGACTGGGGTTTTGTCTATCTATAGTAGCACCAGCGCCCAGTCAAACTAATTAAAAAAATATTCAGCAGAATGTGTACGGTATTAAACAGTCAATCCATTAAAGACAAGTTCGTACACTTGACGGACATATCAATTTTCATGACGGAGCTAGATACGTCATTCATTCTATTATTGTGACGTCACGACACAATTCTCTCCGTTGTAGTTCATTGAAAGGCTCTATAATAACCTCCCACAAGCCACCTATCTGTGTATGCAAAGACATTCCAAAACAACGTAAGCCTACCTTTGAATATATGTATACAATTCGTACAACATGTCGAACTAGACTAGCCTTTAAAATGAACTAAATCGAGCCAGTCATGACGTAATGGTTATGACGTCACCCTATACGCCACGTAGTTGATCATGACGTCATATGATGGATGGGTAAATTGGGAAGGTCCATTAACATACCATAGAATAATAACAATAATGCATGTTGAGAGAATTATATATATAGTCGTAGCATGCTTACCAGATTTATGCAATGACGTATTCTCCTTGCTTTGTATTTGCTGGCTCCCAGTATGGACAATTCCAAGGCTCTCTGTGCTGGTGTGTCCCCTGGCATCCTTAGCACATGGCCAAACATGGACCACCTTTGCTTGGCGACTTTTGTGGACAGCGGCGATGTATAGTGACTCATTGGAAATTATGCTGTCTGGCCATCAGTGTCCAGTGATTGTGAGTAGATGTGTGCGGTGGCAGGCATCAAGTTTGTCTAGAGCTGCCTTTGGAGCTACCCAGCTGTTATAGCTATACAGTATCAAGGATACGCAGGTTGCATTGTATAAACGTAGTCTTTTTGTCAAGGGCATCTTTGATCTACGAATCCATAGCTTCCAGAAAGACTGGAAAGCTATGTTCCCCACGATGCAGCGTGAAGCAATACCAGCAGTACTATAACCCAGTGAGCCCCGGATCTTACTTTTCCTCCATGGTTCGCCGCCATGACGTGGATCGTCAGTTTCTTTAGTTTCCTGCTTTGTAGATAGGTATATGTGGGTCAACTCTGTTTTGGATTCATTCATAAAGAAATTCTCAATTTTTAGTTTACTTGCAGCTATTGGGAGAAGTTCGTCAAGGGGTTCTCATGTAGTAGTCTCACTAGTCGTAGCCCACCCTCATTGCAACTGACCTGGCGTAGTATATCTAAGGATCTTTGAGCGTTTAATTGTGTCGAAGGCTGGTGACCTGTCAATGCCCATTTTGTGGAAATACCAGTGGTTGGACATGGGCTTTCACAATGGAACTACGTCATATAGGAGGCTCGCGATGATGAGTTAATGAGAAATGTACATTCATCAAAGACATGCCTAAAAGAGGCACCGGTTTATAGGTCCAAAATACATTGATTATTACGTTCTGTGAGGTTTTTCGTCAAATGTCCAGATACCAAGAAAGTGAAGAAACCCATGAAAGAGTAAAATTGATATTAGAGATTCATACGGGTATATCACAGAACGTAATACCCAATGCAATCAAGAAGAGGTTTAACAATTGCAAACACCAAACAAAAATTTGTAAATATGAGTCTCCCGGGGTGTGTGAGGTCACGTGATATGGACTCGAATCTGGAAGGTGTGGATTTTAATCAAAAACATGTTCTTGCGTCTTTATTACTATAATGGCATGATATTACAGACTGGAAAACATTTCTCGTTTATCGATGCACATTTTGTAAACGGATTTGAGTCCGATTTTAACACTTTAAACCCTGAATTCCTAGAACCTCATTTTCAATGTTACTATACAGGTAAGCTGTTACTTAATTTAAAAAAATAATTTGACTGGGAGTAAGGCAACAATATTTCCCAGTTAAATCAGTTTCAAAATTTATTCAACAGAATGTTTAGTAAATTTGTGAAATCATAAGACATATAAATCAGACGATTACTTTCTGACCTTTCTCATTTTCACGATGGACCTGCGTCTTTTGAAACGTGTCAGCTTACGAGTGACGTATTTGGCCTATGACATCAGCTACTTGAGTGCCAGATCTGATTCGTCTATGACAGTGTGTACTTACAATAATCATGCACACGCACATAATTATAAGCAACATCTCATTGATTCCAGGTTGGTGAGTACTCAAGTGAAGGCTTAAGATGGATGCCAGACGTAAACAAACTCCTCTTCTATCTTCCTGATGGCACCTCAGTCAGCAGCCGGGAGAGCCTGTGCCCGCCCAACAGTGGCTGTACTCCGATCCCGTCGACCGATCCTCCCACTACCGCCAGGAGCACCACACCCCGTGACGTCACAGACGGTGGTCGATACGTTCAAATCACCGTGCAGACTGGTATGGAACTGACTGGCGTTGGACGCCTAGAGCCTCGTAGCGAGTCCGAATATGGAACGCGGTTTGACTTGGGATATAATTGGATTATTGCTCTGGGTGTTCTAGCAGGATTGGGCATTCTAGCAGTGATAGTTTTTGAGATTCACATTATGTATTTGCTGTTGCCTGATAAGGAGAACCGTCAGTTCAGGACCATGTGGCTTGGTCAGTTGCTATTGTTCGGGATCTTCCTCAGGTATGTCGCCACACTATCATACCGCGCATACATTTATTAATGCCATAGAAGGGTGGGGGGGGGCGTAGGGAGGGGGAATAGCCACCCACCATCACACACTTGCAAACTGGTATGCTTAAGAGACAACGTACATTACACATCTATTACATTTACGTGGTAGTTTACCGCTGTACAATTTGATATAGTTAATAATGCCTACCGCTACCAGTACGTATTTAAAATGCAGGCTAGTGTCCGATTGACTTAGTGAAACTGGGCAAAATAGTATATTTTAAATCTGTAATTAATTCGGTTAAAACTGTGCTAAAATAAATAAACTAATATATTAATGCGTAGAAAATTTGATGAGCTTTCACATGAGGCATGACTTCAACACCAGTGCGATATTAGTTGATCAAATTTGACGAGCTTGCTCGTGATGCAAGGTCTATGACTTCAATACTGATTATCTTAATTAGTTGATCATACGCGTTAAAATCATGCTGTTAAAATGCATTGTCTCACACTCTAAAGCGATGCTAATCTCATTTCAAATGTGGTATTGCATCGATAGGTTCCGGTGTATAGATTCCATATCATTCATATTCTGTCGCATTCCCTTATCTGTATCACAATTATCTGCTTTTGTAATATCGAGTAAATGTTAAACAGTGATCTCCGCCATGTTGTCTCCTCTAGGGATAGTGTGTTATGTCATATAAGTGCCAATGCATTACGTTATTTCTTATGTAATAATCATCTTGTTGAATATTTTGAAACTAATTTGACTGGAGGTCGTTGTTGCCCAAGGCAGCAACACAAGGCAGCAACAACTTCCCGTCAAATTAGTTTCAAAATAGTCAACTGCTTGCTTGTATGGTTGCTTTTACACCATATTGTCAAGCTATAGATGGCACTGAGCGCATATACCAAGGCAGATACGCCAGGTTTTTCTGATTAGTTGAAAAGTAAATCATGACAGTCATCATAAGCTATAGAAATGTATCAACATTTAGCTACTAAAGCCTGAATATCCTTTTTTGACTGGGTGATAAAAAAAACCTTAAAATTCCATGCATCGTTTATAAGTGGTCTATTAGATCAGCTGTATAGATATCGTGAGATGAGGTTCGTTATCCTTTGATATTATGAACTAAAACACAGCCAGATTACCAGTTTTACCGACCAGGTGCCGAGTTTTGTGTGTAGTATTTGCGCAGAATGGCGGCAATAGTAGGCCTATAAAGAAGTGTTGGCGTAGAACATGTGTTTGAGGCATAGGCTTAACGATTGTATGTTCAAGAAAAATAGCTTTTCGGCTACTCGAGGCTGTCGATAAACTATTTGTGTAGAAAATATAACCATTAGTGCATAAGAGCCATCATAATTTCTCCGAAAGGACAAGTCTGTCTCTCAGCAAGTAGGCTATGTCTGTTCTAAGACTTAATGCCAATATAATGTTAAAAATTTTAATTTGAAAATTACATCAGTTTAAGTAATAGGTTTTTTTGGTCTCTACTTTAGCTACCTGACACTGTTCGCATTCATGCCGATACCTACCAAGGCGACTTGTGGGATTATCCGGTTCGGCGTGGGAACCTCGTACGGCATCTGCTTCAGCGTGCTGCTGGTCAAGTTAATGGTCATACTAGCGTCCAGACCACCATCTGCTCACTACATTTCAGGAGATGAAGGTTCCAATAACTACCTGAAGGGCAGCTACCAGTTCCTGTTATTCATGTTCTGTTTGGGCGTCCAGCTCGTTATCAACATTCAATGGCTTATACAGGTGTGTAGAATAAGCACTACATCACTTAGTCTTTTCAACCGTGGGGAAGTCTGGTCTAAATTTCAACACAGCGATACAAAGTATGTGACTGTCAAATAATCAATATTTTGAAACTGTTTTGATTTGACGTTGTCACTTGTGAAATTAGACGTCAAGAATTATAGCTAGGTATGCGATTGCTATAGTATAACGACAACAACATGCATATTGTGGGTCACAGAATGCCGTTTCTTTTTATGGCACATGGATGAAAAAACATTGAATAGACGTATTATAAGCTGTAACTACCCTTCTTAGGGCATCTAAAGATGTAAATCCAGATCTTGTTGAAGGTAGAGCTTTCAATGGGAAATTAACATAATATTGAACTTCTGACATCATTTGAGATCAAAGGTCATTGTGAAAACGTGCTCTCTGAAAAGCTGTGCTCAGTTCACAGGTCATGTTTTATGATCTACATTAAGCCCACATTCATACTGTTACTATGAATTGGAACCGATTAGTAACGGCGGCCATTGGCTTGAAAGCATTGCACATTAACACTTTCACCCGGGAAATGGCAATATCTCAATTCACATTTCCAGAGTATGCACCCATCATATGGCGTCATAATCATATACGTGATGTGTAGAATGACATCATAATGGATGACGTCATGGATGATGTCGATAAGCCTTTACTATTTAATAAATATTCTGTTGAATATTCAACAGCTTCCCTGTAGTTTTCAGGAAATTGATAGCTAGGGCATTCAGGGATTGATCAAGCCCAACACGGCGAGGTGTGGGTGGAGCTTAGCTAGTGATGGGCGGGGCATAGCTAAAAATAGAAAGGTTCATTACAAGACGAATATACAGGAAAACCTTTTGATTGGCAAGAACCATGGACAGCAACCGCTCCCCGTCAAATTACCTTCAACATTACCAACAGCATATTTCTTACATTACACGATTGCGTCATTACAGGTTTGTAATGTTAAGCAATTGCTCAACAGCATATCAATAACATTTCATTTTAACATAATCTCTAACACGCTACTATACATGCATGTGTATTATTATTAATATTATTCAGAACAATTATTTGCATGTCGTTAGGGCAGTAGATGACGTCAGCTGAATAATGACGGTTCTGCTCCATGAATTAACGCTTTATTAGTAATGGACATTTCCAAGTTTATCCATCCATCATACGACGTCATAATCAACTACGTGACGTGTGAGATGACGTCATAATCATGACGCCATGAATGACTCGATATAATCCGTCTTTAACCCTTAATAGTCTGATAGGTTGTACGAATTGTCTTTACCATTTAATAATCATTCTGTTGAAAATTTTGAAACTAATTTGACTGGACTCTGTTGCAGCGCCCAGTCAAATTAATTTCAAAATATTTAACAGCTTACCCGTTTTCTGGAAATTGATAGTCAGTGAGTTCAGAGATCGATCGATCCCAACACGGACGAGGTGTGGGTGGGGCTTAGATAGAGATGGGCGGGGCATAGCTAAAACTGGAAAGGCCAATTATCTGACTTCCATGAGATGAACATTGTCTCCCGTGACAGTGTTTTACATATGCACGCACGCACGAACCCTCGCACCAAAGCGCGCCTTGTTACCGTATGCTAACTCTCACTTTCGTTCATACCAGGTGCCACCAGAAGCTGTCAAGGTGACAACCATCGGCGGTCAGAAGGCGTGGATGTGTAATCATTATACCTGGAGCACAGCTATAGTGGATGGTGACATTATTGTGGCGAGCTTTGTGAGAACTGCGTTTGAGAATCATCTCATCTCTCTCACCTACATGATGGCCCTCATCCTCGTTGTCACATTTATCGCTTTGAAGGTAAGGTGACTAAGCTTCCTGAGAAAGTTACTGCGGGAAACTAATGACTGGTGTAAGTGCGTATGTATGTGCATGCGCGTGCATAGATGACCAATATGGATGGATGGATGGATGGATGGATGGGTGCGTGCGTGCGTGCGTGCGTGCGTGCGTGCGTGCGTGCGTGCGTGCGTGCGTGCGTGCGTGCGTGCGTGCGTGCGTGCGTGCGTGCGTGCGTGCGTGCGTGCGTGCGTGCGTGCGTGCGTGCGTGCGTGCGTGCGTGCGTGCGTAGGTGTGGATGCTTGGGTGGGTCGGTGGGTAAGTCGGTGAGTGGATGGGTGGGTGGGTGGATGGGTGGGTGGATGGGTGGGTGGGTGGGTGGGTGGATGGGTGGGTGGGTGGGTGGGTGGGTGGGTGGGTGGGTGGGTGGATGGATGGATGGATCTTATCTGTTCATGAATATGTCTACTCTGTGTTTTGCTAGGCTCATGGCATCATTACAAACCATCGTGAGAGCGTCTTCATTGGCATTGCGGCCGGTTTCAGTATTCCTATATGGTTGGCGTGGGCTCTAGTCGGAGGACTTAACAAGGACAAGGTAACTCATATACCTTCGTAGTACACCATTTTCTTTCATACTATATGCTGAACATTTTCCTACTTAATTTCAGATTACGTGGGTGGGTTGGATCGGCGGTGGCAATTCGTTTTAAAGGAATTGCGGATTCACAGAAGCTAGATGAATATTGTTTGAAAACTTCAACCATCATCCGTTTGAAATCTAAATTGCATAAATATGGTGTGTCAAAAAGTTGTATTGGTTCATTCTTAACGGATCGCAAACAATGTGTGGTAGTAGATGGTGCTAAATCAAACGTTGATGAGGTTGTGTCTGGTGTACATCAAGGAACTGTTCTAGGCCTGTTACTGTTTTCAGTCCACATGAATGATATAGTCCAAGACATTTTCCCAGAGATCAGGCTATTCCCTAATAATTGTGTATACTACCAGGATTAATGACACTAGGGGCGGCGAAGCACTCCACCAAGACATAAACAGGTTAGATAACTGGGCTACCGATTGAGGAATGTCCTTCCATCCAACAAAATGCAACATGATGTGCCTCACCAGAAAAAAGTCCCAATGAAACAACCAAATTTCAGTAAAGTATTTGGGTGCCAACTTCATTTGAACCATTGAATGCGCTCACAACCCATAAATATAGGATTACACCTATCGGTGTAACGGACCTTTACAGTTTTAGCTATGCCCCACCCATCTCTAGCTAGGCTCCACCCACACCTCGCTCGTGGTGGGATCGACTATCAATTTCCAGAAAAGTACAGGTAAGCTGTTGAATATTTTGAAACTAATTTGACTGACTGATGTTGCTGCCTATATGTTTATTAAATAGTAAAGGCATACAATTCGTACAACAACGCTTACTCCGTCACCACTTATGCGTTCTTGACGAGCTTATCTACGTCATTCATGAGGCCATTGATTATGAACTCATCCTACGCGTCACGTAGTTGATTATGACGTCAGATACTGGATGGATAAAATGGAACGGTCCATTACTACCGGTACATTCTGCGCTTATTGCACGCTTAGTCCAAATATCAAAGGTCAAAGTTACCCTGAAGCATTAAGATTAGTAAATATTTAGAAACATTCAGTGGAGATCTTCGAAACCACAATTTTATTTCAATGATATTTGCAGGTGCCATTATTTTGGAACCTCTTGGTCTCACTGTTGCTCTAATTCTAGTCATGTACTGTTGGCCTCCAGCGTGAGAAGAGCTAGCTCGATAGTGCATATAGTAAGGGTACAGTAGTTTGATTCTAATTCTGTATTTCCGATGGTGAAACGTGCTAGCCTAGATGGGCCTTTTATTATAACAATTTGACTGAAACTTGTTGCCGGCAGGATAGATATATTGCCATAGACGAGTAGATTATCCAGGTACATGCACGCTCTGACATGCAGTGACATGCTCATCTACTGATTGGGCGATTTCCAACATATTCCACACGGGATCATGATCACGTGTATGACATAGGCCTAACGAATTGTAGATTCATTTGTTAGCGAACGATATGGAAAGTCTGACAAAAGATTAGTCTGTGAAGAAATTGATAAGGGTGTTGATGTCGATCGAAATGCTCGAAATATTTTAGAACATGTTTCTACGTTGACCGTACTGTTGATTAATTTGAAAATAATTTGATTTAAAGCCGTTGCAGCAACAATTTTCGATCATATCGTTTTCAAAACGTAACACATGCATGCAATTTCTGTTGTTTATTTCGCGATCAATTTGAATGAAAGTTATTGCTGCTATAACCAGCACCAATGTAAATTGTTATTAAAAAATATGTAGCTTAGCACATCTCGCCCTACCATAGGATGGACACAATTAGAATAGAAATACTCTGCTCTTATAATACCCTATCTAGGTAGCTCTGCTTATGTTGGAGGCCAACCGCGCAATGACTATTACGATTAGCGTTACGGGAATGGTTTTATATAGAGCATCGCGCAACAGCGAAAACATCCCAAATAATGGCAGCTACAAATATCAGACTAAAATGGCGGCCGCGAAGCAGACCACCGTCAATGAATTTTTCTTAATATTTCATAATGTTATGGCTTCAGGATAACTTTAAGGTCGTTGAGTAAAAACATAAATTTTCAGGATGTCTCATTAATGCCTACTGTGGCGCGGTCTATTTTCAGTCTGAGGCGCACGAATATGGGGACGCCAGTATAGCATTCGGTTTGTTCATCGTGGCCACTCTAATGCTGTTTGCGATGTTTCTGCCAAAAGTCAGAAAGTTGGTCAATATGGGTGTAGAGGGAGTTTACCTGGAGGACGACAGGTATGGTTATCACACCCACACATACACACGCGCGCGTACGCGCCATGCCCACCTAGACTGCATACGCGCGAATGCACACACGCACGCGCGCGCGCACGTACGCGCGCTCACATCTACTCCGCTCGTACAATCATACTTCAATCAATGACAACAATTTACAGTCTCTTAATACACACCATTTGTCAGGAGGTGTATTTTGATTCATTAAGATTGTTTAATGTTATATTATTAAGCATGCGACAGTTAATTCGTAAAATACAAATGTATGCTTGGAGCTAACATGAATGCTGATATTTGTGCGTACAGGGAAACCGTTTATGGAGGAAGTGTGTATGGCGGTGCTCCACCAAGTTATAAGAGCAAAACAGCCTCAGGACCCATGCTATACGTAAATAATTCCGGAATTTACTCTGAGCCTGTAGTCCCTCTCAGCGTTGTGCCATCGCAGATTTATAGCGTGCATAGCCAAAATGGCGGCTATAACACAGGTAAAGGAACATATCTAATTAAAGTTCTCATATATTCATATAGTACTTGAACCTTAGATACGATATACGACATTTGTTGATTTCTGTAGGCCCTACTCCTTCGCTCACCGGAATTGCTTATCATTTTAGTTATACTACTACTACTACTACTACTACTACTACTACTACTACTACTACTACTACTACTACTACTACTGCCGCTGCCGCTGCCGCTGCCGCTGCCGCTGCCGCTGCCGCTGCCGCTGCCGCTACCGCTACTACTACTACTACTACTACTACTACTACTACTACTACTACTACTACTACTACTACTACTACTACTACTACTACTACTACTACTACTACTACTATAGTCTATTACTACGCCTATTGCAACGCCTACTACTTGACGTTTACATTATTTTCCAGGTTCTTTGCACTTGAAGCACCCAGGCAGTAAGAGCGTGAGTGTCTACAGCGCGCCATCCAACATAAACTTTGTTCGACGACCTGATTCCATGTACAGCACTGTTGGAACAGCAAATGGAACTAAAGTGTTGCGCGTAACAGGCGACCTAACCGGTAAATATCCATCCGAGCAGCGGCGACCACGATCAGAGGCGGGATACAACACCGTGAGGTCCTCTCGCTCAGAAGTATCAGTCAGATCCATTAAATCCGGAAATATGAGACGTAAGTTAACAATAAATAAATATTTATAAAATAACCAAACCTATCTATCGAGAATAGCCATGTTTAACGGGCAGATGACCAGTCTTTAGAACGAATGATGAAAGAATACCTGTATTCGCTGATCATCCAATATCCTAGATTCCAGTGCAAAGTAGCTACACGATCATCTTGGATGCTTGCTTTCTGATTGATAAAGAACTGATGAATGACCAATCAGAATGCAGAGATCGGAACATGAACTGATAAGGGATTCGGATTCTGCAATAATAATAGCTTTCCTGGGAATTTTCAAATTACACTCCTTTAGCGCCTCCCCCACCAAATTTAGCGTCAGAAGTTTGTGATTGGCAAATTCCCAGATCAGATCCCGGAATGCATTGTGGTAATATCAAATCTAAAAACAATGGACTTGGGATATTGCTGCAATGCGGGTTAAAGTAGGTCATTGTGATCTACTTTTCACAGTTCACTAAACATCAAATAAAAATGATGGTTTTCCAAAAGGTTTCCACGCACACAAGTATATGCACAGATTAGGCTAATGACCAAAGCTATGTGTAACGACCATGAATAACTGCCCTACCATAATTACACCGTTCACAATAGAGAAACACAGGGATGTGATCCCAAAACATTTTCACGTTCTATAGCCAGCCTTAGAGTGCGATTGTCGCTAAAGATGTGAGGTGTTTCACGTTCTGTAGCCAACCTTAGACTGTGATTGTAGCTAAAGATGTGAGGTGTTTCACGTTCTGTAGCCAACCTTAGACTGTGATTGTAGCTAAAGATGCGAGGTGTTTCACGTTCTGTAGCCAACCTTAGACTGTGATTGTAGCTAAACATGCGAGGTGTTTCACGTTTTGTAGCCAACCTTAGAGTGCGATTGTAGCTAATGATATGAGGTGTTTCACGTTCTGTAGCCAACCTAATAGTGCGATTGTAACTAAAGATGTGAGTTGTTTCACGTTCTGTAGCCAACCTTAGACTGTGATTGTAGCTAATGATGTGAGGTGTTTCACGTTCTGTAGCCAACCTTAGAGTGCGATTTTAGCTAATGATGTGAGGTATTTTACGTTCTGTAGCGAACATTAGAGTGAGATTGTAGCTAAAGATGTGAGGTGTTTCACGTCCTGTAGCAAGCCTTAGAGTGTGATTGGAGCTAAAGATGTTTCACGTTGTGTAGCCAGCCTTAAGAGTGCGATTGTAGCTAAAGATGTAAGGTGTATCACGTTCTGTAGCCAGCCTTAGAGTGCTAAAGATGTGAGGTGTTTCGTGTTCAGTAGCCAACCTTAGAGTGCGATTGCAGCTAAAGATGTGAGGTGTATCACGTTCAGTAGCCAACTTTAGAGTGCGATTGTAGCTAATGATGTGAGGTGTTTCACGTTCTGTAGCCAACCTTAGAGGGCGGGTGGGGTGGGTGTGTGTGTGTGGCTGTTTGTCATCTCTGAAACTGAGATGATGATGATGATGATGATGAGGATTATTATTATCATTATTATTATTATTATTATTATTATTATTATTATTATTATTATTGTTGTTGTTGTTGCAGGATCGAGATCGTCGCAGGAGCTAGGAGCGCTATGATGACATAGTGCTAGATCACATCGAGGCTCATAGCATCGATAACAGTCCATGTTAACAAGAGTAAATCTATCTGGGAAATCCATGCTTTTACAACGTACACTATGCTGCTAATGTGATTAAAATGGCTACAGCTACTAAGATATGCATCTTTTTTTGTCTAAAATGACGATGTTCAACTCTCAAACGAGGTTCTGGCTCATTTTGAAACGGGCGTGGCTAAAAGCTATTACTGTAATAGACAACGGCATATAATGACACAATTTTCATACTTAATGCATGTTTAGCATGTCAACTGACAGTCAATAATTGAATCACGCTAATAATTGATTAATCCAACCTATCAATCAATCAATCAATCATATGACGTCATAATTACTACATCATATGTAGGCTGACGTCATTATCAATTACGTCATGAATGATGCGATTAAATAGTCCGTCATGAATGCTTAACAGTCTGTCAAGTTGTACGAATTGTACGTCTTTAATATTTAATAAACGTTCTGTTCAATATTTTGAAACTAATTTTACCGGGCGACGCTACTGCCAGAGGCAACAGCACCCAGTCAAATTAGCTTCAAAATATTCAGCAGCTTACCAGCATAGTTTTCTGGAAATTGGGATTCAGGGATGGATCGATCCTAACACGGACACGGCGTGTATGGAGCTTAGCTAGAAAGGTACGGGGCATAGCTAAAACTGGACTCATCCATTGAATTAAGATAATAATTTTGTTGTAAGAGGCTTACTTAATTAATGACATAATTAATAGGAATGCGCTCTGTTTATTTATAGTGTGAATGAAGTTAACTTAAAGCTGAACGGTCCCAATATATATAACAAAAGAAATCGAGGGAAGTAAATTTGCATTGTCAACTGAGCACTATCATTAATGCCAATGAAAGAATTATTATTATTATTATTATTATTATTATTATTATTATTATTATTATTATTATTATTATTATTTATTATTATTATTATTATTATTATTATTATTATTATTATTATTATTATTATTTTTAAATGATAGGTGTATGTTGAAGTTTAGTGCTAGAAAACTAGTAGGCAATGAATACAAGCAAATCGATCGATCACGATAATGCTACTCACAGCAAAGTCTATTGATATTTAACAGTTACCTTTAGAAGACCGTATTAGATGACCATTGTCTACAAGGATTTATACGCTAACATCGAAATTTTAAAGCCAAAGATAAAGCGACCTCACAATAGACTAGGAATGCATAATTATGTATAGCGTTTGCATACAAATACTAATTCTATTAATTGACATTTTTATACGTAATTATTGTTACTGTGAATATTGATAATTTACTTTATTTGATAATTTAAGTCATGTGATCTGTATATTTGTTCAATTCAACACGCAGAAGGAACCACCTAGCATTAGTTCTATAAGACGGTTGTTCATTCAGACACGATGTAGATGAACCACCCGCATAGACAACCACCATCTTGTCGTCCAAAATCCATTTCTTATAACAACTGACTCGTATTAAATGTCTCGATGCTGCAAGCCACGAGACAATAATTTCAATAAGCAAAACTCCTGACTTCTTGAATATTTTGAAAACAATTTGACTGATAGTTGTTAGTGGCTTAGCCACCAATAAATTTCAGTCTAATTGTTTTCAAAATATTTACTAAACGACCAACAACTGTCAAGTCTAATTGTTTTCAAAATATTTAGCAGGTCCATTGATATAACCTCTGGAATGTGTCGTCTGCAAAGACTCCACAGTTAGACTGTTAAGAAAGCACGTGTTTTAGTCGCCATGTTTGTTGTTCCTGAGATGGTGATGATAGGCGGCGTTTACTGTTTGCGTATATTCCCTATTGTACATTAAGCCAATGACCAAAGGTTTTAAGAGCTGTTTGTATCACTCCAAACGTAGGAGAGATTTCTGTAAGACGTATCTTCGTGCTGTAATCATATATTGGTTTGCTATGAGGTCATTATAGTAGACTGTTGAAATATCATGGGGAAATAATTATAATCAATTAACGCGTTCATTGTATTGTAAATATTAAACCCGTACTAACCAAATAACCACGCGTGTAAATCAGTATGGGTGGAGTTATTGAGAATGGTAAGGAAGAATTTTGGGTAGACGCGATGCTAGTATAATATCTCACAGATCCAATAGGTTCTAAAACCTAAACAAGTAGGAAGGTAAACATGAGTAGCTTGGAGGTAGTGGTCAATACACTGGACTACTTAACCGGTAAACCCGGTTCGTGCCTCAGTGGTTTACACCGCTTTCATTGGAAACATGAGAAATCTCATTGACGCTCGTTGCCCCCCCCCCCCCCCCCACATCGGCCCACCCCACCCCCATCGCAATAGTTTAGTGACACTATAGTGATTAAAAATAGGGGCATGCTAAATGTCAAACATATTGATAAATACATACTGAATGTAAACCCAAACTATTATACATTGTCTTATTTCATATTTGTTTCGTTTTCGCAGATTGGCGGGGTTATAGGTGAATAGACACGCTCTAGCCCAAATGGTAATGATTAAAGAAGCAGACAAGAAATGTTTTGAACTCTAGATGCTCCCCATCTCTGTAATAACACATTGTATAAGTGTGTATTATTGTAAAATGCTTCGCGTGTGGTTTCGCCATATGTAAAAGTCACATATGCCGCCTAGTGATTGACAGAGGTCATCTCACGCATTCCTGATGCTAACTATAGACTTTCGTTTGGCTGTAGGGGCATACTACTGTTAAACATTTTTGCCTGAGTAAAGTGTAGGGCCTTACACCACAACTTACCTTCTAGGAAAGGTGTTGTTCAAATTTGATGGAGAGTGTGGTTGATAGAGCATCATTACACAAATAAACCGGTGTTGCGGCCACAGGCTACACCCCATATTTCCCGTTCCCTAAAAACGAGCACCATAGACAGGGCCCTGTTCGCATATGGCTTGAGCCGTTTTCGGCAAACTCCACACATTGACAACGCGTTGACAGCAACCCCACCACCCTCACCAATCCCACCAACAGCTAAGACAATAATGAAGAGAAATAGAAATTTACCATGCTCCGCCAGCATTTATGGAGATGACGGAATTAACTCCCTTTCGCTGAGATCCTGAAAACAATGTTTACGTAGGCCTCGTTTATCTCCCCTTAATTGGAGCTACGCTTGATCCGGAAACGCAAACATCAAAACACTGCGCAACTTCCGATAACACTATCTCCAGTTATGTTGCTAATTTAAATATTGGTCCAGCTAAAATTGTGGATACAATCACATTGGAGGAGTGGGGTTGGAGCGAAAAACGGTATGCCAACGCCAAGTCTAACACACGACTCAGAGCACATGAATATCTGCTTTATTGATTCATTTTAATGTACAGGTCACTACCGATGATATAACTATACGGATAATTATAGAAATGTGGAAGACAAACAAATCGTGATTCTGAAGCAACACGTAAATGTTCAGTTGCTTTATAACACATTACTTCATAAGCATAAGCTGTATTGTGATATGAAACAGAATGAGTGAGATTTCTCATGCGCATGCGTTATATGATCGATCTCGGGTCGACAATTAAACTGTTCTCTTTCCACGTTTTCCTACCAACCCCATGTGTATTTCAAATCTCGCCATTTCCCGTTAATTATCGCGAAAAGTGTTGTATATAACTGTTTGCTCAAATGGCGTAGTAAGTACGTCAGGAGGAATACCCTAATGCTGTTCACATATATATCTGTATCCATATGGATACCACTAAATTGTATTGATGTCTCACATCCACGCTGTATAAACCTATTCACCTGTATATACGTATACATACATAATATCTACATAGTATGTAAAGTTGCTATTATGTGTATATTATTGTTATGATTAAATTTATTTTATAACATATTTGATTTGTCGTTTGCCCTGAGGTATTTGAGTTCGTCTGCAGATGGTGAATGTAGTGGTGTGGGCACAATTATAATAAGAGATCACGAGTTGAACCATTTACGCGTGAAATAACAGTGTCTCAATTTCAAGACAGCTATACAGGGGTGGGGTGGGTGGGTGTTGACTATTTTGAAACTATTATGACTGGGCGCTAGGTTGTTGCGAAAACAGATTACCACTTAATACAAGTCGTTTGACATTTGAAATGTAGTTGGGGCTACGAGATCGTGGTTATTTAACCGCCCTTCTTGAAGAACCACCGTCATGTGCCCCCCCCCCCCCAAAACCCCCAAAAAACCCAAAACAAACAACCACCAGTGTTTGACTATAGATATGATTGCATATAGTTATAGTAGGGGGCACTACGTACGATTTTAAGCTCCTGCTAGCTTTGTGTGCCAAAATTGATTTTTTGGTCTTATTTTGTTCATAACCAACTACAGAATACACAAATATTGGGCGCAATTTTTTCTGACCCATTTTAAGGTAGATATGGTTGAAATACCGTAAATCACTTAAAATTTGCATTTTGTTCGACACCGTCTTACATAAATTAATAGGTTATGTAGAGAAGTTGACAGAAACTTGACATACATGTTTAGACATATATCTCAACAAATTAAAAACAATTTCGAGTTAGGCAGACATGTATCAGGTTAAAAATATATACATTTTACCGTAAAATTCAAAATCTTTATATTTTTGCATGTTACAAGAGGAAATTAAAATTCTGAAAGGAATTTAACAACAGACCCTAACCATCACACAATACCTGATGCCAGTCCCTAAACTGATAAATTTATCTCGAACAAGTATAATATGAAAGTAGTATAGTAGCATATTGCAGGAACAAGAGTAGCCCTTTCAGTCCTGTAGACCACCATATTGTGAAATGAAGTTGACTGGAATCTGTTATTTACTGCTTAGGTTAGCAATGCATTCAGCTTAAATTATTAAAAGAAATATTCAGATTTCCCTGTATTGGTGCCTCCAAATCATGAGCCTAGACTATCAGCGATGGATGGGTTATGTCTTTAAATGTTATACAATCAAACCTGTCTATTGCGACCGCCTGTCTTGGGACCATGAGATGGTGGTTCTTTAATATAAGTTGTCGTATGACCACATGTCTTAGAGAACCGGTAGCTTGTGGTCCAGTATGGTCCGAGAATCCCTCGATTGATACTTTTTGATTGCACCAGCGCTTACACCACTGGTTAATGAATTTAAGCAAAGCTACTTACTGGATCAATAGCAGTTCGGGTAATTAATAATGCTGCGAAAATGAAAGAATATATCAGAGAACACTGGAGGAAATCCGTTTGCAACAGATATCAACCTTATGAACATTTCATCAACAATGGCCGTACCAGAACCAGCTAGAAATGACATTCTTTACTGAGATGAGATGGGTCAGCCCAGATTTAAGGAATTTGTCAATTCCCGTATGGTAACTAGTACTACAGATAAGTCATTCAGCACATGTCACAAGAAATCTGTCTGTAAAGCGCAGAACAAGCGAGTAAAGTTGTGAGAGGATCGGCAACTCTTGGCGTGATTCCTTGTAATCCAACAGTCACGGTCTAATCTGGTACAAAACTTTGGTAATACCATTGGACGATACAAGTTTCGTCATTCCACGGTCATTGTTCTTTTCTGATGGGCTCTTGCTTCTACCAACTGACAACAGTTTCTTCATAAAGGTGATTGAAGACTATAGTCAGGATAACCAAGATGCCAAGCAAATATGTACAGCAGGCACAAATAGGCAGAGAGTATGTATAACTGATGCTATGGCTGTTGTCCAGGCCATCAAGAAGGCCCCTAAAATGTCAACATGTGCAGACTTTGCAGCTGCTTTTGTTCTTGCTATTAAACCACTGTTGTCTGGTTATTCTGAATGGAGTAATTTTGACAGGTATACTGAAGATTCTCTGAAAGCCCAGACAACAAGTAAACAAGTACACATATTGATGCAAGGCATCATTGGCAAACAGCGTGGCCGGAGATTATTATAATTCAAGTTGAGCTCCAAATTCATTTTTATATATAATATACAATTTCCAGTAGCACAACAGGTTGTCCACCAAAGACAGTGACTATATCTAGACCTTGGACCCCTACATAGAAAAAAAATAAATTATACATGTAGAACTGGTACATGCACTATATAATATAGGAAGACCTGGGCTTCAAGTTAAAGTCAATGTTCTATAAAGATATATCCATTAGACATGTGATAAATTGACAACATATTTGCAGGACAGAGAGAAATGTGTTATCTTGTTATATTAACATTCACTATTATATAGGTTCTTACTATCATTTACAGTTTCTTACCTGCCCCATGTAGTGCTGATGGTGGTTGAGATTGTAATAATGATAGTTTCTTGGTAGTGTCATATCTTTAAGATGGTTGTAATGGCATCGGTCTTGGATAGGATTAGCTATGGGCTATAGGAAAGAAGATTATATTTTGTGGCAGTCCGTCCATCTTTCCATTCATCTTGTTGGCCATATCCGGAAATTCTGGGGTTTTTGTTTGATAATTCAGATTCTATCTGGAGCTAAATTATATGACATGTAGAAGATTTTCACATCATTGCAAGAAATATTTGATGATAGAATTATGTAATATCTAGTGAGTTCTAGATGGTGTTATGTTCGAAAGCTTGGTTACAAACCGAGTACAGAGATTCTGATACTGAATATATGGTAAATTATTAGCATTTGAAAACTTAGTTGCGACTAAATTGCGTATTTCGAAATTACTCCATAGTAGAATTTTTTTAAACTCCATCCTTTATTAGCACATTCATATATATCTATGTAAACATATGGGTGAAATTCTGGAGCTGAACCTATTATAACCGATATGCCAGGACATATTGACCTCTATCCGATTGTGGGTAATGTGAACCAATTATCTTTCATGGTATGCAATTTGGCACTGCTCAAGATCATTGTAGGGGCCGATCTGACCAGCTATGCCATGAGGCGGTTAAAATACAATAAGAGATGATGATAGGCCTATATTCATAGCCGTCGGCATTGTGATGTATATACTTTCAACTGTGACTTCGCAGAATCCCATTTCCAAGGTAACTATAGAGGTGAGCTGTTGAATATTTTAAAAATAAATTATAGCAGCAGCACAGTTAAATTAGTTTCAAAATATTCAACAGAATGTTTATTAAATAGTAAAGACATACAATTCGCACAGCTTACGGACTTTCCAACGTTCCTGATAGCCATAGCTACGTCATTTATTACATGTTTTGACTGTGACGTCAGCCTACATGTGACATAATTGATTATGACGTCAACACTTGAGTGACAGATTGGATAACTTATACCCTCTTTCCGTAATAGAATCGGTGCATTGTGATTGGGTCTACATGCATCCGGCAGGGCAAAGCTAACTATCTGAATGCTCTTGCTAAACTATGTGGTCAATTATTACAAGTTGTCCATGTTGGGTGGACCACACATTACTAAGTGTTATTGGCCGTTTAATGATCAAGTTTGTTATGAATGACAATTTCAAAGGTGGGATCCATTTCTAGCCAAGCTCTGTCCGTTCTTTCGGCGTGTTGGACTCAATTTATATACTTTGATTCATGACTTCCAAGAATCCCAATTTCAAGGTAACTATACAGATAAGGTGTTGAATATCCTGAAACTAATTTGACTCGGTGCTTTTGCTGCCTATGGCCGTAACAGTGCATGGTCAAATTAAGTTCAAAATATTCAACAGAATCTTGATTAAAAAGTAAAAAACATCAAATTTGTACCCTTGACGGACTATTCAATATTCACGACGGAGCCAGACATGTCATTCACTAAGCATTTTGACTATGACGCCTGTAAAGCTTGTATAGGACACAATTGATAATAGTAAAGACATACACAACTCCAGGGAAAATTAGTTTCATATTTTGAACATAATTTTTGATTAAATAGTAAGGTCATACAATTCGTACAGTGCCCAGTCAAATTAGTATCAAAATATTCAACAGGATGTTGAATATTGTCTGTATGGCCACATGTTGGATTTGGCAACAAAGAGTGTTTGTTTGCTTGCTTGCTTGCTTGCTTGCTTGCTTGCTTGCTTGCTTGCTTGGTAGGTAGGTATAGGTAGGTAAGTATGCTTAGTTTTTTAATGCACCGACAACGCGAAGACTTCGATTTCTGTGCTAACTGCGGAGTGCACCTGTTAGTTTACTTTGTTGATCATCATTTCCCTGGTTAGGGATCGAACCGGGCATCATCCTGCAATTCCGCATAGAATAAGCAACCCAGACATCTTTCCGCTGGACAACCGCACCAAGACAAGAATTTTGGTTTAGTGAACCAACTGTCACATGTCGGCTATACTAATACACTGGCGAATTCATATGAGACTATCTTTTGGGTACACACCATGTGGTGTATGCTCTGCTCTCACCAGGTCTCCATTGCGACACTGGCAGTAGTTGATTGTTTGATTGCTTGATTGATTGATTGATTGATTGATTGATTGAATTACGGGGATTAAATCGTAAAGACATACAATTCGTACACTTAATGGACTATTCAATGTTCCTGATGAAGCTATTTGCATCATTCATCACGTATTTTTTATTGTGACGTCATCCTACATATGCCCTAATGACAAGAATCTCTCACTTGACACAATCCCGGACTGCCACTTCCCCATTGTGGGAGACTTTAATAGCCAGTCCCAGAGCTGGGGATACAGAACACTTGGTAAACGAGGAGAAGACATTGAAGCATGGCAAGATGAAAAGCACCTTTTACTTGTCAACGATCCCACAGATCACTCTACTTTCTACTCGCGCCGGTGGCACTCGACAACATCGCCCGACTTGGCATTTTGTACGGAAGACATTCACAGAAACCTCAGTAGAGTGGTCGGATCGCAGTTAGGAGGAGCGACCACCGCCCAGTCCTCCTCTCTCTTTCTGGAAGTATTTCGACAAGTTCACCTCAACATCCAAGGTGGAACTACAAAAAGGCAAATTGGAGTCTGTTCGGCATTCGTTCCAATGAGCTTACCCAAAATATAGCAGTAGAAGGGAGAAACATCAACAATGTGGTCAAGGAATTTAATTCAAGTATCCTCAATGCTGCCAACGAAGCGATTCCTCGAGGGTTCAGGAAAAACTACCGCCCCTACTGGACAACAGAACTGCAAGCAGCACATGATAAACTAGACAAGGCCAGAGAAGATGCAGAGGGTAATCCCTGTCATGAAAACCACTTCACGCTACAACAAGCTAAAGCCAGGTATCTAAAGACCAAGCTGGATGCCAAAAGAAAAAGCTGGAGGCCAAAAGAAGAAGCTGGAGGGAAAAGACGGCAGGGTTTAATTTAGAGAGAGACACCACAAAGCTATGGAGACTGACTAAAGCACTGAATGATGAGGGTGTCGGGGGAGAGAAGATTACTCTTGAAGAAGATGGACAAACACTGACAGGAAAGATGGCTGCAGATGCCTTTGCAAGGGCATATGCAAAAGAAAGCAACATTTCTATACCACGAATGCGTCAAAAAGAGGTTAGAAAAGAGCAAATGGAAAGAACAGACACCAACACTCACGTGAATGAATGTTGACATTAGTTTAGCAGAACTGAAGAAAGCTATCCGCCAATTGAAGAAGAAGAAATCTCCCGGGCCAGATGGCATTACGAATGAAATGATCCAACACCTTGGTAATGCATCTCTTCGCAAGTTGCTAGACAACTTTCAACTCAGTTGGACCAATGGAGAGGTATCTCAGTGCTGGAAGGAAGCCAGAATGACTCCTATTCTGAAAAAAGGGAAGAACAAGACGAAAGTGCTGAGCTACCATCCTATCAATCTTACAAGCTGCATATGCAAGACCATGGAGCGCATCATCAACCAGCGGTTGCAGTGGTACCTCGGAGAACATTATAGTTTCAGAGCAGGCCGGGTTCAGAAGATACAAGAGCACAGAAGATCAAACAACACATCTTGCACAGGTAATAGAGGACACTTTTCAAGCCAAGAAGGTGATGCTAGCTACCTTTATCGATCTGCAGAAGGCATTTGACAAGTTGTGGAAGGATGGCCTCCTCGTGAAGCTTCGGCGCACAGGCATCGGAGGCAACGTTCCGATGGACCAAGTCATACCTGCACAATCGCAGAGCTAGGGTGCTGGTGGATGGACAATCTGGACAGAATATATTGCTGAGACAAGGGGTGCCACAAGGCGGAGTATTATCACCAACTCTGGTCATACTTTTCATTAATGGCATTGTAGCAGAGCTTCCCAATGGGATCCAAGCAGCCCTCTATGCAGATGACCTTGTACTCTGGTGCACCGAGGAGTACACAACGACTGCCACATACAGAATGCAGCTCGCCTTGGACAGAATTACAGCATGGGCCAATCGCTGGTGTATTACCATCAACAAAGAAAAATCATCAGCCATGTTATTCTCACTGTCCACCAAAACCAAGGCTGGCAATATGACACTGGGCGGTACTCCACTCGAGTATGAGGACCAGCAGACAAACCTGGGAGTCACCTATGACAGAAGATTAAAATGGAAGGAGCACATCCAGAACGCAGAGACAAAGGCCAGAAGAAAGCTAAACATCGTGCCAATGAAAGGATCCTCAATACCATCTACCTATGTGCCGTACGACCACACCTTGAGTATGGATCCAGCTCATGGATGACAGCAGCTAAATCTCATCAACAGAACCTCGACAGAGTACAAAACCAGGCACTGCGCATCATCACTGGTGGAATTAGATCAACACCAATAGAAAAAATTGAGCAGACAGCAGGCATCCCCCCACTTAGCAAAGGAAGGGAATGCAAAGCACTGATCCAAGCTGCAACGTTAAAATCGTTCAACAACCGCCCGATGAAGATCAGGCAAGCACAGCTGTCATCAGGAAGACTTAAAAGATCAGGTTTTGTGAAAGAGACAAAAGCACTTCAAAGGAAACACCAAGAAATGTTGCCAGCACAAATAGAAGACCCAAACCACACCCTTGATCCTCCACTCTGGGAAAACAAACTAGGGAGCATAGCTATTCGCACCACAGTACCTCATCTCACAACCAAAGATGAACACAGTGATGTGAGCAAGAAGGCCCTGACCCTAGCCATGCTGGAAGAAATGTACCCTCAGGAGACATGGATAAGGATCTACACAGATGGATCTGCCAAAGATGCAATTAGGAGCGGAGGTGCCGGACTGCACATACAGTATCCAAACGGACAACATAAGTCAGCTGCAATACCGACAGGCAAACACTGCACAAACTACAGAGCTGAAGTCGAAGCACTGGTTCATGCAGCTAATACCATCAGTAGAACAGCAGACCCTATTGCACAGATTGTCTTTTTATCTGATGCCCGCTCCGTCCTTAAGGCTATCACTAAAGGTAAGCTGCCACAACTTGAAGAAGCACTACAAACCATCAAATGCTTTCGGATAGCACTGCAGTGGATCCCCTCATATTGTGGAGTCCAAGGAAATGAGGAAGCAGACAAGATGGCAAACGTGGGTGCAGAAGAGAATCAGACAGAAAACATGGTTTACAGAGATGAAGACTATCATCAAGTCACTCTATAGAACACCTCAATAAGAAGATGCCTACCATCATCTCTCGAGGCCAGAGCAAGTGACAATCTTTCGTCTCAGAACTGGACACAACAGATTAAACCAACACATGTACAGGCGGTTCCGCCTTACGACATCGCCCGCTTGTCCTTGTGGAGAAGCAGAACAGACCACAGAGCACATACTTCAATGTTGCAGTACGTATCAGCTGCTGAGAGAAGAGATCTGGCCTTTGTCAACCTCTTTTCTTGAAAAGCTGTATGGGCCTGTGGAAGAACTGCAGAAAACCACAGATTTCATCTTGAGAACGGCTCTCCAAGTGTGATACCAGCGATCGAAAAGAAGAAGATCACGTATTTTGACTGTGACGTCATCCTACATATGACGTAAATAATTATGACGTCATATGCTTGGGTGACAGATCAGACCCATCTATTATCATAGAGCTACCCTATGCCCATTCGCAGACCAAGAGACCGTTGTTTCTTTGGCACTTTACCATTGGAATGATAGGCTTGGTTATCGAGCCAGTCATTCCAGTGGTAAGCTTTCAAAAATGTCTACCTGTTAGATGTAAATGGTAGTTTCTCAAGATTACTACAGAAGCCATTTTGTCTAGTTTGATCGGGACGAGTTTTGAAGCAGAGATTAAGAGATGTACGTGGGTATAGCGGGACAGATCACGATGCCATTTTATTTCTAATGCAAATGTACAGTCAGTAATTAGCCCAGGCCACCAGCGGTAGGTACAACTAGCCCCAGTAGTGAGGGTATGCGCTTAATGCGCAGGAGAGATCTAGACAATATATCCTAAATCTACGATTCCAATCTAAATAGAGGCGAGCTACCTCATTCTCGTAAAAAAAAAAATAGCGTTAGCGGTAGGAGATCTGACGTGAATCACCGCATTCCCTTGCGCAAAATGGCACCGCCTATAGGTAATTGACCTTTCGAGTTTTAGCTATGCCCCGCTTACCTCTAGACACGCTCCACCTACACTTTGCAGTGTTGGGATCGATCAATCCCCGCGAATGCCCTGACTATCAATTTCCTGACATCTGTACAGATACGCCGTTTAATATTTTTGTAACTAATTTGACTGGGTGCTGTTGCTGCCTATGGCAGCAACAGTGCCCAGTCAAATTAGTTTCAAAATATTCAACAATATGTATTAGATAGTAGACATGCAATTCTTAGAACAACTCATAGTCCGTCTTCAATGGACCTTTCCAGTTTTATCCTTCGATTATATGACATCATATGATGTCATAGTTAACTAAGTGACGTGCATGCTGACATCATACTCATTACGTCATAAATGATTCTATTTGGCCCGTCTTTAACTCTTAATCGTCCAACACGTTGTAAGAATTGTATGTCTGCTATTTAATAAACATGTTGCTAAATATTTTGAAACTGATTTGACTTGGCGCTGTTGCTGCCGTAACAGCACTCAGTCAAATTAGTTTCAGAATATTTGACAGCTTACCTGTATAGTTTTCTGGAAATTGATAGTCAGGTATTTCAGGGATCGATCGATCCCAACACGAGCGAGGTGTGGGTGGAGCTGCGCTAGAGGTGGGTGGGGATTAGCAAAAACTGGAAAGGTCCATCGTTCATTTGCAGGTCAATAGAAGATATTAAATTTGGCAGACATATATTATTCTTGACATCTGTGCAAGTTGGAAAAAATTGTGTATGTTACGCAAAGTATTCGGTTATAGACGAAATTGTCTGCCAGATATTTAGTGGATTTGTAAATGATTCATGGTGTTTCTCTAATATGAATGTCAAAATAGCTCCGAATATATGACAAAAATAGTTTTCTTGCATTTTATGAATGATGGTGAGCAAAATAAGGAACAGAGTCGATTTTGAAACCAAAGGCAATAGGTGTGTTTCACAAAATGGATTAAAAATTTGTAATATTTACGGTAACAAGGGAAATAACAACAATGAATCGTGTCTGTCTAGCTCCAACCTTTTTCTAGTTTGTTGGAAGATATTTCTATGCATCTATGCCAAGGTTTGTCCGCTTCTCTACATAACTTATTTAGTTACATTAGATGGTGTGGAGCCAAAAAGCTGATTTTAAGTGATTTACGGTATTTCATCCATATCTATCTTAAAACATTTGCATTCTGTATATGGTAATGAACAAAGCGAGCGGGATGACATAGTGCCCCTTACTATTATGTATACTATTGGCTCGCGATGACTATGTCCCAACTTATTGGATGATATTGGATGACATGGTTTATTCTCTGAACTGTACACAGTTATGGATACATAATATTATAATATTAAAATATTATATATATATATATATATATATATATATATATATATATATATATATATAAAATTCTCTCAGCATTCATTATTGTTATTATTCTATGGTATGTTAATGGACCTTCCCAATTCATCCATCCATCATATGACGTCATGATCAACTACGTGGCGTATAGGGTGACGTCATAATCATTACGTCATGACTGGCTCGATTTAGTTCATTTTAAATGCTAGTCTAGTTCGACATGTACGAATTGTATGTCTTCACCATTCAATATACATTCTGCTGGATATTTGGAAACCAACTTGGCTGGGTGCCGTTGCTGCTATGGCAGCAACTGCATCCAGTCAAACTAGACCCAAAACACCCAACAGCTTACCTATATAGTCTTCTGGAAATTGAGAGTTAGGGCGTTCGAGGATCTACCGATCCCAACATGGGCGAAGCGTGGGTGGCCCATTATAATTTAATTTAATGTGGTTTGAGCAGAATTTCACTTTGTCTAAACATAAATACATGCTAGACAACATACTAAGGAAATCGAGTGGGTGATTGACGGCAATATAAATATTAACCCGTCAAATTTTAAACCTCACACATTTTATTATATGATTCGAAAGCTAAACACATGACGCTTACAGCACCCTATAACAAGCAATACAAACAATGACATCAGCATTAACAATAGAGGAGTATTATAATGGACCTTTCCAAGTTTATCTACCCATCATATGACGTCATAATTAACTATGTAACGTAAGATGACATAATAAACAATGACATCATTATCACGTCATGAGTGACGTAGATAAGTACGTCACGAGCACATAATTGAAGACGGACTATGCGTTGTTGTACGAATTGAAATTAACTATTTAATAAATATTCGGTTGAATATTTTAAAACTAATTTGACTGGGCTCTGCTGCTGCTTATGGCAACAGCACCGAGTCAAATTAGTTTCAAAATAGTCAACATGTTTATTAAATGGTAAATACATACAATTCGTACAACAGCGCTTATTCCATCATCACCAGTTAAACGTTCATGACGAACTTAACTACGTCATTCATGACGTGATTCATTGTGACGTCATCCTACGCCACGTTGTTGATTATGACGTCATATGATTGATGGATAAACTGGAATCCTCCATTTCACTGGAATCCGCTCTTACCAAATTCAGCAGAAGATTCCAATTAAATTAATTTCCTAAATCTTCAGCAGAATATCTTCTCGATCAGAAAGAAAGTGTCATATCTGGTACGGAAATGTTCACAATCTAGAAGTAATACAAGTGTGGAATTTTTGCTTTTTTGGGAATATAAATAATTGAACATTTTAATCGATCACTCTTCTTCGGAAAGCAGTCACAAAGTTAGAGATTCATCTCTAGCTATGCATCGCCTATTCCGAGAAGAAAGACACATTGCAGAATGAAGCCTGTCTGTAAGCTGACACGCGCTCTCCAAGACCTGAAGCCAGAACTATGTTCTGGCATCAACATAAGAGATGATGTAATGCTATGAATCTCATCGTTACTCTTATTTTTCTTACCGCCATACTCGCTAATACGTATTTTCCTATTATTGTCACGGGCCTTCCCTTTGACTAGTTCTCGTTGAGGAAGGTACATCTCTGCTGGTTGATTCGATATGGACGCTTTTGTGTCTGCTGTTCTGGAAATTCTCTTTCTATTCTTTAATAATTGTTTGTTGGGAATCTTTCTATATTTATCCGACCTATTAGTAGGTGTGTCTTCTTTGCCAATTTCAGCAATATTGGTAATGTCTATCGAGGGCAAGGTCCTTTCACTACTAGGCTTTTGTTGTTGAATTTGATGTACACTGTCAGTATTGTTGGAACTTTCAGCATTGCTAGAGTCTCTATCTTCTATAGCTATATTATGACTAGAGCTTGCAGTCGTTAGTTGCTGGTCATGAGTGATGGGGCTTGGTGAGGCTAGCACTGTTCTAACCACAGTTTTCGGTTTCTGATCCTCAGAAAGCGGCGCCATTCTTGTACCATCGTAATGGGATGGACCAGCATCCCAATCTGAATACGCCTCTGTAGGCCTACTATATGCTGTGTTAAGCTCATCCGCGTTACTGCTACCGTTGTAATACGTATCAGTCTGACCTGATACATGTCGGCTAACACTGTCCTCGTGCTCTGTTTGTACAGTATGTTGTGTGAAGGCGTATGTGTGATCTTTACTATGTGCGTCATCTCCGCGTGATGTAGCATTGAATACAGTGGTCACACCAAGCGGCGTACTGGAGCGCGGCGTTACGGGAGAATAGTAGTTAACCTCCTCCAATGCTAAATCATCACGCGGTACGACATGTTTGTGAAAACGCTCGGCTAGTTTCTCTACAATCTCTGGTCCAGTGGCTGCAAGTACAGCTACCGATTCTGGAGCTGGTGGGAAGTGTAGATTAGGGATACGAGCCTGAAGTTCCGGTGCAGGACCTCGTCCAAAGAGCACTGTTCCTGACGCAATCTGTTCATCACGAGGCTCGCCATACGCGCGGTTGAGAAGGTCACTAACGTTCTCCCATACTTCCATCATCTGGGCCATCAGCCAGGGTGGTACGGGTGGCGGGGACAGGATGTCCGGTGGTCCAGTTGTTTTGGGTATGTCAGTGCAGCTTGCTTGGACATGTTTGTCATTCTGAGTGACTTTGGGCGAGTTAAAAGACGACAAAGACCCTGTTCCATCGTCAGTTCTGTTTTCTGAGAAAGGATTTAATACATTCAGCAAAGTAATATAAGTAACAAATCTGGTTCATTTAGTTTCTGAGAATTAAGAAATAAAATGTATATAGATAATATGAGCCTGATAGTATTAGTCACAACCGAAACAGTTATATACAAATAAATACCATGGAATTGAAAGCGCACATAAGTTGTATATTATGGAGACCGTACGGTACCGCACATGCATGTCTTAAAATTAATGTACGTTTTACTCCCAATTGCCTCAGCATTTACTAGGGTTAAGTGTAGTAGAGCATTAGGAAGTCAGCACGTATAAGTGGGTGTGGAATCTGAGCCGGTGTTACAGTGCACAACGACAGTTATTATACGATACAGGAAATAAGAAACACAGATTCACATGACCTATATCGCTTATTGTATAATCATAATGCTAATGAATGTTTTTAATTATTTTTACTTATGTGGTGTATGCGTTCGTTGCGCGTGTGTGAGTGCGTGCGTGCGTGCGTGCGTGCGTGCGTGCGTGCGTGCGTGCGTGCGTGCGTGCGTGCGTGCGTGCGTGCGTGCGTGAGTGAGTGAGTGAGTGAGTGAGTGAGTGCGTGCGTGCGTGTGTGCGTGCTTGTGACGGATCCTTCCAACTAAACATATTTTTTAGCACTTTAAGTTAAGACAATTCAAGTAATTAAAGAATAGTGTATATAGAATAGTGTTAGAGGTAGTCGAAAGATCTTGTGTTTCAGATGGACGGTTAATTAATTATGCAATATTTGCAAATTCGTGATCACTGTATCATTGACCTATTATTATGGACTTTCCATATATACACCGACGAAATTATCTGCACGCTCCAGTATTTGAAATCATGTAGTATAAGATGAATGAAATGACCCTATAACAAATAGGGCGGAAGATAACATTGCTACGTATGAATGGATTCCACTGAATCACAATATCAAGTCAAATATGAGATATAGGCATAGCTCTGGAAAATGTAGATATATCTCACTGAACTGGGATATGGTAAACGGTCTTATATTTGATCTCTCAAACATACATACTAGATACGACAAATCCTTTGTTATGGTGAATATTTTGAAGCCAGTTTGACTGGATGTGTTTGATGCAAAAGGCCGGTTCCAACCAAAATTGTTGCAAAATATCGAACATATTAACGGTATGGACAATTTAAAACTGATATAGTAAGAATTGGTGGATGACACTCTGTACAGCTTATGCCTATAACACTAGCGTAATATTTGGTTCAGCAGTGCCTGCAGATTCCAATGCCTTGAGTGAAAGTTGTGTGCTAAGAATATTCGTTTCTACAATTGTTCAATGTTTCTGTCCTTCTTATTAGAGAATACTCTGTGTACTGTTAGCCAAGTCTAGACGATGTTTGTGGACCAATTTCCTGGTCTTGTGTCGCAACCTGAGGATCTGTCGGCGCGTCAGCCGGCCTTTGCGACGCGACTTCATGCGTGTGTTAGCGTAAGCTGCCAGGGCGGTCAACAGCGTGCTTTTGTCTGACCGCTCTAGAACTTCTGTGGAATAACAGGGAGAAAGCCTGGGGTAGAGGAGGTAGCAATGATGCAAACATGATAGGTTTCTTGTTAGGTAGCAATGATGCAAATATCATAGGCTTATTATTATGGGTACTTAGGGCTAATTTATCAGAAATCTAGCTTTAGAGAAGCTCATCGTCTATCGCCTAGCCCGATCATCTATATAATTCTGAACTGTTCCACTGCTACAGCAAGTGAGCAAGTCTTCATCAATCATAATTAACATCACCACCCCGAAATAATGTGTTCTCTTATCCCATCATTAGAGTTCAAATTATCTATTATTTTGATAGCATGGCCATATGGACCCGATTATACTGTTCCTAATCGACCTTTCCTGGCTTTTTCTAAGCCCCACCCAACACTAGCTAAGCTCCACCCACACCTCCCTGGTTTTGAGATCGATCTCTGAACTATCGGACTTTCAATTTACAGATAACTATACAGGTAAGATATTGAATATTTTGGAACTAATTTGACTGGTCGCTATTGCTGCCTATGGCAGCAACAGCGTCCAGTCAAATTAGTTTCAAAATATTCAACAGAATGTTTATTAAATAGTAAAAGCATACAATTCGTACGTGTCCAACTATTAGGCGTTAAAAACGGGCTCAATCGAATCATTCATAAACGTCATGATTATGACGTCAGCATGCACGTCACGTAGTTGATTATGACGTCATATGATTAAGTGAGTAAATGGATTCATGGATTGGTCCACATCGTCATAACAGTGATAGTAAGAATACTGTTTTATTACTGCATTATGATCAATCAGTAAGAATCGTTGTAGCGTAGTGGCAGTACTGGAATCACACCTGTCCATCAGATTGCTCTCTTTGAGCTACAGTTGTTACAATGCGCGGGCTCATCTCCAGCTAAGCTCCGCCCATTTTTAGCTACGCTCCGCCTATTTCTAGCTAAGCTCTCCCCATTTCTAGCTATACCTGGCCCATTTCTAGCCATGCCGCGCCCATTTCTAACTATGTCTCGCCCATTTCTAACTAAGCTCTGCTCATTTCTAGCTAAGCCCCGCACATTTTGTGCGCGCATTTGACACGATTTTAATATTGTGAATCATGAATTTCCAGAGGCTCCATTTCAAGGTAACAATACAGCAAAGCTGTTGAATATTTGAAACCAATTTGATTAGATTAGTTTCAAAATATTCAACAGAATGTTTATTAAATTGTAAATTCCCCAACGACACACAATTGAGAATGTTTTTTATTATGACGTCAGATACTTGACTAACAGATCTGATCCCTCCATTGTTACAACAACCAATCAAAATTCAATTATACAATATGTGTTACCAGTTGTGTTGACAATGGAGCAGTCAACAATGGGACTAAGTCAAGACAGTATAATGGTGATGACTTATCAGAACAGAGTGTTAGTCAGAGTTGTAAAGTTGTAGTAAGTTCACGATTTTGGACCCCTATAGCGAGCCATTATCTACATATATCCCAGGAAATGCTTGGTAAACAATGTGAATTAAAGTATCGTCAGACATCGACATTTAGCAATGGTGAGTGTGTTGTGCTGGTCATGCTTAGTTATAAAGCATAGGTCTAATATATGTCCTTTACAACATATAGAATACATTTGTTTAATTAGGAGAGGTATATATGTGGACATGCGTTCAACATGCAGTTTATGCTCGGTGTTGAAATGTAACAGGATCCAGACCAGCATGAACAAAGGGGCATTGCATTACACATTTAATAAAGGATTGATATATTAGTAATATACATCCAGGGGCAAGGTAGTTATAGGTGATCAGACCACAATATCGGGTAAGTTCTGAATTCACACGGCATGGAAAATGTCACATATAGGGTAACAATTAATATGACTAGCCTGTGAAAATGGTATACATCCGTATGTGACCATATTACGTCATGGGCATATGTGATCAGTTTAATAACTACTATGGATCGATGTATGACTTCTTATCAATATACTTGTGTGTCTTACTATTAAACCACCATACCTGAGAACAGAGGTAACAGCTCTTCCAATATTCTGACTCTCGCCGTGAGTAAGTCCACGTCTTTAGCTAGAGATCTATATGTGGTGACTTCAGTTATCAGAGAGCTAACGTTCTTTTCCAACACCTGCAAATACAGGTCACAAAATAAGAACAGATTATTACTGCGCATGGGGGTGTTCCGCCAGTTGGGGGGGGGGGGGGTGTGTGGGGTGGGGGCCTCATCCCCTACAACATTTAAATCTAGATGTTCGAAGATGGCATCTCATGCAATTCTGGAGATAAATATGAACAATTAGTTGGCTGTGAGCTTATCCTATCTACCCATGTTTTACTAAACGAAAAACACATTAACTACTATCATTGAGATAGCATTGTGAATAGTAATACTTTTTTAGACATGGTTTATCACCATGATCACTGCACATTTTGGTGTAAACACTTCACATTTAAACTCATTTGCTGCGCATGAGAGGAGATGCGCATTCAAGACCGAGGCCAGGAGCCACTCGAGGTCCGCCCAACCATACTCCAGCATTTAGTAAATTTTGTAAGCGAGAAATGTGTAATCAATCTGGTGGCCCGTTTTAAACAGACTACTGATAGTAATCATCTCTACCTCCAACCTTGAATAATTAGTATAAGATCTGTAAGAGGAACACATGGTAACCCTTTCATGGCGAAAACGGCCAGAACCGGCTTCTGCAATGATCTCGATGAATGCCCATTTGCAGGACAAGAGAAGCATATTTTCCCCAAATTTCCACCGGAATGACTGGCTTGAATGGTTTATATAGCGCATTGTCACTCTTACTTTGGGTAACACTAAAGAACTGTACACGCTATATAATGACGTTCAAGATAAGCTAGGAGTTGCCTACAAGATCCGTGCATTTTTACCTTGTAGGTTGATCAACACTTAAGTACGGGTCCTTGACAAGGTAATTGATAAAAGCTTTGTTCTGACATTCTATCTTGGGTACCAGTTAACTGCATGTTGTTTATTGGGCATTTTTCACTACCAATTACGCTCAAGCTCTATGTTGGCATATACCTCCACTACTGCTTAGGTACAGGGCGTGATTGTCATGTTACCTTGGAAACCACTTGGCTGATTATGTTGCAGTATTCTACATTTAATAATCATTATGCGCAAGAATGTTATTGCTATACTAACTGGATTAATATTTGAGTGAAAACATATGGTGACAGTGTACATTGGCTAACGTTAATTCCTCTATTGGCATTCATACTTAATGTAGATGCTCAGTATACTCCTTTAAGTACAGATAATATCATTGGTAGTGTATGTAGATACTTCGCAGTAGCGTGTATGAAAATCTTACCTTGATTTGTTTCATCACAGTAGACAGATCCACCTGTTCAGAAACCTTATCTTCTGAAAGGAAACAACAGAACAATTACAAAGTAATATCAATATGTTCAGATACCCGTGAATCAATGATTAGGATCAGGTATGAAACAGCGACTGATGTTTGAATTGACCTAATTCATTAGGCATTCTGTTTTCCATCAGTATCAATCCATTTATTGAGGTTGCCACACTATCTACACACACCTAACACACAAGCGGACTTAAATATCCTTACAGTAGAATTAGTCATCACTATATTTAGATGTAATGAGAAAAATTGAGATGGAACAATATAGTCTCCTATTAAACTTAAGTATGATGAATTGAATTGAGAATTGCAATGCATTTGCGGCAAGGCTAGCTTTACATACTTGCGTCTGGAATGGCAGAATCATCAGATCTACTGGCTTTGTCAGCGTGCCCGGATGCTCCTGCTGGTCCAGGTGGGCCAGGCAAACCAACCGGTCCACGCTCTCCATCTGCCCCAGGTTCTCCTTGCGCGCCATTCATGCCTGCTTTACCTCGGACACCAACTTGCCCAGGCTCACCACGTAGACCGCGAAATCCTGGTTCACCCGGCGCACCCATTAAGCCATATTCGCCTGGGGGTCCAGAAAGTCCTATATCGCCTAGAACAGAATAACATGGGACAGCAAGCGTGTATACATTATAAGTGCCACCTAGTCTGCTGTGTAAGAAATGACACACATTTGAGAGCTCTACAAGCAGATCGACAGACTGACTTTCTAGGTGCTTGTCGCTACTAGAACACAGTTCTTGAAAAGGTACCAACAATAACAACCCCTTCAAAGGCGAAGTAGACTAACCATTCTTTCACTTGCAAATCCTAGCAACATGTGTAAAATTTCCGTACAATACAATAGCGGATTAACTGTTAAAGTTGATGCTAATTAGTAGCTGCAGTTTTATCATATCCAAAGACAAATTTGAACAAACAAGAGCCAATGAGAGATTGTAGACCGTCATCTCCTATTTTTTTGTCACATTGTAAAAAGTTTTAGGAATTTCTGGATTTTTTCGAATTAAACGAATTTTCAGATTTTGTCAGATTTTCCGGATTTTGTTGGCTCATGCATACAGCTGTGTATGATTTATGGAAATGCTCTTCCACCGCCAGTTCCTTCCTGTTACAATTTTAGCCAAATCAGATCAGCAGTATTTGAACTACAGCTCCAGACAGACAGACCGACCGACGGATGGACGGGCTGGAGCGCGGGTGGGCGGGCGTGCGGGCGGGCCTACTAGCCTTGCGATCATGTTACTGTACTATGTCTGACCACCACACTAAATATAGCATTGCATTCGCAGAACCAACCTTTTGGTCCGTGAAGCCCGGGTCTCCCACGTTGTCCAGGCGCACCCGGTGGTCCAATGGGTCCCCTTAGCAGGATGCCTTTATCTTCAACTTTGTATACATCATGCACACTGACGTCACCACGCGGTTTTCTTGGCTTAGGTTCGTGGGCGGTGTCCTGCATCTGTATCGCTGGTACATGTATGATCGTGGTATTACCTGGCATACCCGGTGTACCTGGAGACCCTTTGGTACCACGGAGACCTTGCTCACCTCGATCACCTGAAATAGTGTAATTACTGGGTAATGATTAAAATATTCAATTAGTTAATACAATGTCGGTGTCATGCATGTATCAACATGAATAATTAAAAGTGAATATTGACACCAAAATGGTTGAAAATAAAATTGTTAAAATTGTATACTTTTAGAGGCTTAATTTGTGTGCCAAGATGTAATAAAACGAAATAAATCTTAACATGTTATGATTTCATTCCATATATATATATATATATATATATATATATATATATATAAAAATTAACATAATCTTTTTATTTGTGAATTTGAATTAGGGGCTAGTGTCTCTAATTTAACTTTATAACTTTAAAAAAATTTGAAGGAAGAAAACATCATATGTTAAGATTTATTTCGTCTCATTAAATCTAGGCGCACAATTTAACCCTCTAAAAGCACACAATTTCAACAATTTTATTTTCAACCACTCTTGTGTGAATATGCACTTTTAATGGTTGAGTCTTGATATTGTCTTCTGACGTATTTCACCTGTCTAGACCTAAGTACCATTGGATATGATTACCTCCTTTTATCTCCCTTTGGTTTGAATGACGGAGGTTATAGTCTTAATTAAGATAATTGGTTTAACAGATAACGGAGTAATCAAGTTTTAGCTATGCCCCGCCCATTCCTAGCTAAGCTTACCCACACCCCGTTCGTGTTGGGGTCGATTGATCCATGAACTCCCTGACTATCAATTTCCAGAAAACTATACAGGTAAGCTGTTGAATATTTTGAAACTAATTTGACTGGGATTAAACTATATGGCCAGTAGTGAGGCAGCGAGTTTGTGTCAACTGTCACAGTTGTGTATCACTATTGATCCGCATGCAGCAACGTATAGGTGCATCTTAATATTAATGAGAATAGGTGAGCCACGAACCCACAGCTTCCAGAAGACCTGGAAAGCAATGTCTGTTACACAGCGAATGGCAATGTTGGTTTGAACATTGGAGGAGTGAATCAACCATTCCATTACCTACTCCATCCCTAGCGGCATTTCTAGATTTGAGATTGGATGTTTGGTCTCTAACAGATGATAGAGCTGCCAAGAGATACTAGCTATGCCCTGCCCATCACTAGCTAAGATTACCCACAGCTCGCTCGTGTTGGGATAGATCGATCCCTGAACTCCCTGACTATCAATTTCCAGAAAGCTATGCAGGTAAGCTGCTGAATATTTAGTAACTAATTTGACTTGGTGCTGTTGTTGCCTATGGCAGCAACAGTCCCGTCAAATTAGTTTCAAAATATTCAACCGCATGTTTCTTAAATAGTAAAGACATACAATTCGTACAGCACCACTTAGTCATCAATTAAGCGTTCGTAACGAATTTATCTACGTCATCCATGACGTCATTGATTATGACGTCATCCTGCACGTTGATAGTTGATTATGAGGTCATTTGATTGATGGATACACTGTAAAGGTCCATGTCACGAGCGTCGGGAGTGGTTGGTGCGGATGCTAGGTATGGTAGCAATGTGTCATATATCAGAAGTAGGTGAATGTGACGTACCTTTTCACGGCCCACTAAACACTATATCTAAACGATCCTATTAAAGCTTTTCACGTATATTCACCAAACCTCGTCTATGGGTGCATCATCGCGTAACGGTACGACATATTGTAGATATGGGATTGTCTTGTGGGAAGTCATGACCCCGCTGGACATCTTATATGTACGAGTAAGTCCCGAGTAAAAATTCAAAATTCAGATGTGAATACCAGGCGAGCTAATAGACTAGGTCACCATGTATATTAAGATGTACCGATCAGCGGTTACTAGCAATGATCATCATCATCTATACTTAGATGCATTACCAGCATCTTATTATTTGGATATATATTTATTATTTGGATATATATTATTAGCACTGGATAACTGGTACCGTCCATAGCGTCCTTGTAAGAGGAATACGTACATTATCAGCGTGGGATATGCATACATTGTCAGACGGTGTACGTACATTATCAAAATTGGCAAGATGATTAGCGTCTAGCCGGAATCAGATGAAATATGACATACGGAAGCAGTTAGTTACAATGGCGATCTATATTCTCACGAAAGCTTGAGAAAATGAACCGAGAAGTAAACAATCAGGATAAGGAGAATGGTAACTTGTTTACCGATCATTCGTCATTTGGACAGATTCATAAGCAGTAGCCGAAAAGTAATCACTCAAGACTAAGAAGAATGGTAACTTGTTTACCGGTCATTCGTCATTCTGACAGATTCATAGATGTTAGGTACACAAATCGAAACTTGTCATCAAACCCATCATTCGTCACTCTGACAGATTCATGGATGTTGGGTACACAAATCAAAACTTGTCATCAAACCCATCATTCGTCATTCTGACAGATTCATGGATGTTGGGTACACAAATCGATACTTGGTATCAAACCGACCATTCGTCATTCGGACAGATTCATAGGCGTAGATACACAAATCGAGACTTGTCGTCAAACAAGATAAGTCATTCTGTCATAAAAGGCAGCTGGAATTTTAGAGAACAACAAGATATTAAAAACTAAGATTGTATATAAGCGGGACTTTAACTTTCAGTCGGGGTTCGGTCCGGTCTCTAACGTTGAAGGTTCAGAAAAAGATTGGTCTGAAGAAAGCCTAGCCTCGAGTCCGCATAGTTCCGTGGAACTGACTTTGTCGAGATTCAAATGAATTCTTGGTGAATGGCTTTAAGTAGCCAAGAACAGTATTTGACGAAACTGCCTAGCGAATCGTGAAACGCAACTCTTAAATGATAGAATAACCAGTATTCGTATCGCGTAAATATCGGTTGTTTCTGTAGTCATTGGTGGCAGTATAAGTCACCCAAAGTAGTCGGGCTAGTATAAGTACAATATTAATTATTTAACATCGCTGGTGGCAGTATAAGCCACTTATATTTACTTAGAGTTTTATTTTAACTTCTATCGTGACAGCATAAGTCACACATATTCATGGTCATATCAGACAGTCAAACTTCAGAGAATATATTATCACTTCGATATCCTCGAAGCAAGAGTTTGGGTTATTTATTGTCCAGTCTGGAAGCGACGGAAGACCACCGTCCCGAGCCACCATCTTTTACCCGAGTCAGATCAGGCCCAGATTATCGAGTATAAATATCGTCACCATCACCGTCGACGAGGCGAGCAGATAATCGTGCTACTGCATCTTTGATAAGAGGTTGTCGCAGCAACCGTTACATCATATTCTTATCAGAGGTGTGGTAGATATATTTCTAAATTAGACCCGAAGATCGAAAATCTTCAGTGGCTTCGCCGTGCCAGGATTTATATATTCCAGGATTGGACACTGTGTGAACCGTGAGTACAATATATCAAAGTAACGACTGAGATAGACTGCCCAGAATGGCCCAACCACAAAACCCTACCAACCCGGGACTACCGCCAACCGACCGACAATTGAGACCCGACACAGTGGCAGCCATGCGGGAAATGGGGACGGCAATGGCGGGAGCCATAGTACAAGGCGGGGACCGACGCGAGACCGAGAGAATATACAGGCGAGAAATCCGGGACGCTATAGAACGCATCCAACCCTGTGACGGAGTGGTACCGGAAGAGGTACGAGAGTTTTTGGACGCCACAAGGAGGGCGTGGGCGGCCAACGAGGGGCGACTTGAAGGCGTACCTGTCTACGTCGTTACCCGAGCAGCCCGGGGACCATTAGCACGGGCACTGGACGGATTCCTTGCGGGGAAGGCGAGGGAGGACGTCACCTTCGAAGAGTTGCGGCAATACGTCACACTAAATTTTATATCCGCAAATGAAGGAGAGCGGATCAAATTCGATTTGGAGGGGACACATCAACGCCGAAACGAGACAGTGGTCACGTTTAACAGACGGTATTTGGAGGCAAGCGTGCGCGCCTACCCTGAGGCGAACGCAGATAATCGCCGCACCGTCCTGGGCATTTATTTACGTGCCCTGAACGATAAAAACTTAAGCAAACGCATCGTCCGGAAAAGGACGACGACATTGGCGCGGGCCATCGAAATTGCCGAGGAGGAGGAGACCTGCAACGACCTGCTACGGGCAATGAAAATTGACGGCGGCAGGCGTGAAGAGCGGATGGAGATAGATATGTTGGAGCCAGCGGAGGAAAAAGAGGTGTGGAAAGTAGTGAGGGGGTTAAAAAGCCAAATGGCGCAGCAGACTAAAATGATCGAGCAGCTGTGCGGGTTAGTGCAGGATTTGCAAGCAGCGCAAGAACGACCTAAACCGGCAGCCCAACGCGCTGCACCCACGCGAAAAACAGCAACCCCGCCACCCAAGCAACTTAATCCGGGAGCGGGATGCAGATCGCCGAGAAGCGCCGCAAACATTACCTGCTACAATTGTGGACAAATCGGTCACTATAAAAGTGACTGCCGTCAGGCAGTGCAACCAACCGCACGACGACTACAACCGCGACCACAACGGCCACCCATGACCTGTTCCCAGTGCGGGAGAGAAGGACACATGGCCCAGAATTGTTTTGGGGTATACATGACCCGACAGACGACTCCGACCGTAACGACGAAATGTTTTGGGTGTAATCAGAATGGACACTTCGTTAAGGATTGTCCGCATGGCGTGCGCGGCCAGCGCAGAGAACCACCGACCGGACAGATAGATCGACCGTTGGAACGACGAGCGGTGAAGCGTCCACGTGAAGAAGAGAATTGGGACATGGAAATCGACGCAATAAACGACCGACAGACGAACGTACGAACGACACCACGAGAATGTTCCCGCATCTACAGAAAGGACATAAACAATCAGATGCGCGTGGGAGAAGATTATATTGATCGTGACGGTTTTATTTTAACGAGTGAAAATACCGATGCACATGGCCGTTATTCAGACGGTATCAGAAATAATGCATCGAATCATAGGCACAGTTACGCCGAAGTGGTTAATGGACGAAGGAGCCCGGGAAACGACGACGGAGAGAGCCGTTGGTGAGATCACCGACCGAGCGGTTCTTAATCCGTCTTCGTATAGATAAAAACGGTCCAACGGATCAGGGTGAGTACCTGCATGCCTTAGTGGATACTGGTGCTAGCACATCCTTGATTCGTAAAGATATATGGCGTAGCATGTTGGATGCTAGGCCATTGAAAAGAGCAAAAACGCTCTTAGCTGTAAATGGTTCCCCGATAAAACTTTTGGGGGAAACACAAGTAAAATTCAAGAACGCCCGACCCATCCCTAGTACGATTGTGGCCAGAATGAGGCATGAATGTTTACTTGGAGCGGACGCTTTGCACCTGGGAAATGCAAAGATTGACTATCAGGCCAAAATTGTAGTATGGTTTGGCCAGATATATCCCTTTAGATATCCCTATAGGGAACAGACAAATTACGTCCATGCAAGTTGTAAGGAAACGACCGGATATAAAGATATCGACAAAGTCATGGCAGACTTTGCGGATATTTTTGATACGGCTCGTCCAAATACTTTAGGATTGGTTCCCAAAGTCAAGTGTACGGTACCGACAGGGGATGCCTATCCTATTAGGCAGAAAGCGTACCATCTACCGCTAGCCAAGCAATATATAGTCAAGAATCAAGTGGCTGAGATGCTGGCAGCGGGCGTCATAAGACCGTCGTCATCCCCATGGGCGTCACCCATTACGTTGGTCCCTAAGAAGGACGGGGGGACGAGATTTTGCATTGACTATAGGAAATTGAACTCCGTTTGTCGTAAGGATAGCTATCCTTTGCCGAATATATCAGACATTTTTGATTCTATGGGCGGCGCTATGATATTTTCGACTATGGACTTGAAGTCTGGCTATTGGCAGATACCAATGGACAGCCAAGACATAGCGAAAACAGCGTTCGTTTGCAGCCAAGGTTTGTTTGAATTTCTTCGGATGCCGTTCGGTTTTGCGAACTCAGGTGCCGTATTTCAGAGCGCAATGAACGATGTTTTTGTCGATGATGTAGTCATATATTCAAGAAATCCGGCTGAGCATGCACAACATTTGCGTACGGTTATGCGTAGAATTCGAGAATATAATTTGCAAGTGAAAAAATCTAAATGCGATTTCGCCCAAACATCAGTTGATTTGTTAGGATATCGTATTTCAGCACAGGGAGTGGCTCCTCAGGTCCAGAAGGTCAAGGTCATAAGAGAAATGTCACCGCCACGCGACGTGGGTGAGGTGAGAAGTTTCCTGGGTGCTACAGGGTATTACCGCTCTTGTGTGCAAGGCTATGCCGAAATTGCTAAGCCGTTGATAGAATTGACTAAGAAATATAAACGTTTTGAATGGGGTCAGGAGGAACAGCAAGCGTCTAAGAAATTGCAAAACTTGCTGTGTAGTGAGACGGTTCTCACATATCCAAATTTGAATGCTCCATATAAGTTATATACTGATGCGTCTAGCTATGCGATAGGTGTGATACTGGTACAGGTAGATGACAAGGGTATTGAGCGGGTAATTCAGTATGTTAGCTCTACTCTTAAAGACAGTCAGTTGAATTGGCCTGTGATAGAAAAGGAAGCTTATGCGGTAATATACGCGCTAAAGAAGCTTAGACCTTATCTATTTGGCGCGCAGTTTACCGTGTATACCGACCACAAACCCCTAAAGAGTTTGTTTGTGGGCGAAGTTAAAAACACGAAAGTGCAGCGCTGGGCAGTACTGATTGCCGAGTACGGATGTAAGATTGAATACATCCAAGGCTCGAAGAATATTCGAGCGGACATGTCCAGATTACGTCGTCCGGTGGAAGTCGCGACGTTGGATATGGGCGACTTTGTAATACCAGACGTCGACGACGGAGTATTACCTCACGTCCCTCTGGAAGCGTTCGACATACCATGTGACGAATTGTGTGCCGAGCAGACCAAGGAATACCCGGAGTTGTTCAAGGTCACCCCGGAGGAGTACATGGTCAAGAACGGTATTTTATATTCTTTAATTACGCCTTCAGCATTGGACGCTGAGTACTCCAGAATTGTCTTACCCACCCTGTTCCGTGAGAAAGTGCTCCGGATGGCTCATGAACGAGCTGGTCACCAAGGTCTGCAGAAGACCATCGGCATGGTAAGAGATTCGTCTGTATGGACGTCTTTAAGAAAAGACATAATTCGTATGCTTGAAACGTGTACGAAGTGCCAGGTCAACCGACCTGTCACTACCCGACCCAGGTATAGTGAAATGCCCATGGCCAATTATCCGGGTCAGATAATTGGAATGGATTTGATCGGTCCACTATTAGAATCGGGTAAGGGTAACGTATATATCATGATGGTGATTGATCACTGTTCTGCGTGGGCAGAAGCATATCCAATCGCTGCGAAAACATCTCAAAATGTATATCGCGCGTGATGGTGTCCCTGAGATTGTAATAACCGATCAGGGTAAAGAATTTTGTTCCTATTCTCTGGAGGAGCGGTTTGAGGAACACGGTATCGACCATAGACGGTCTAGCCCATACCATCCGCAGACCAATGGACGTACCGAGAGATTCAACCACACTCTTAAGGAGTTGATCCAGAAAGGGGTGAACAACGCCTCGCGGGCGTGGGAAGACGAGTTGGGAGCAGCTTTGACAGCGTACCGCAGTACTCATCATGCGATGACCGGATATACGCCATTTTATTTGACGTATGGGCGACGGGCGAGATTGCCAATGGCCGTTCCAATCAATGCGTCGCAAGACCTTGGTGAGAGACTAACGTATCTCAACAACGCCTTGCTACGTGCTCGGGAGGGAACAGCTAGATCTCGAGAGATTCACAGGGAACAGGTTAATAAGCGTGCGAACGCTGGTGAGTTTAAAGTGGGGGATTCGGTGGTCGTCAAAGCTGAAGAGAGGATGAAATTGACCTCTCGCAGTGACCCCGAGTATGAGATCTTCAAAATTAACGGACCTGTGGCCCATGTCCGCCATCAAAGGTCCGGGAGAATGCGTGTGCTTAATATATGTAAGCTGCGCGTAGTCGACTCGGAAATGTGCTGGGACGGGGTGCGACCACGCCCCATTCATAACCCTACCAAGGGGACGAAAGCTAGCCATCACCCCAGGGCGATGTTGCCCGAGCCAGAACCAATGGTCACCGACGCCGATACGACATCCCAGGCTCGTAAGAAGCGGCCAACTTCGGATATAGAGCCAGAGGTGCGTACAGGTGGTAAGAGGGCTGACCGGAAAAGGGTGCAACCCAGTACGAATCGCAGTCGAAACCATGAGTCACCAAGTGACGTCATCGAAACTCCTAGGCCCATGGTGATTGATGCTCCGGAGGCGGCACCAGAGCCGCCCCCTGAACCAATGGAGACGCTTCCATCGCATCCTTATATGCTGCGCAAGCGCAGACATACACAGGATGACGATTTTGACAGCAAGCAACTCCGGCTGGATATGAAGCGGAAACACGGGCATAGGCAGGAGGACGAAGAGGGTAACAAGCGACTCCGTATTGGCATAGTAGACTCCGCCCTTTACGATGACGTGCTATACGCTGATTTCATCAGTCGTATAAATGCCGTTATTCGGCGGCACAGCCGCCAGTAGTGTGTATTGTATCGCTATACTATAACATCGCGAATAGCCGATACGTAAAGTATCATAACAATTAAAACTAAATTCGTTCGCAAGATACAAAAATTTATTCGTTTAAATTGTGAGTTTTAGCTTTGTACCAGTAAGCATCACAGAGCGTGGAATCATGTATATTTTACGATTAAGTATGGTGGTAACCCTAGTATGTTTAATAAACGGATTGTGTAAGACGTCTAGTGTACATAGATTACCAAACGGGGTAATGACAACTAAACCAGAGGATATATCCATTATCCGGGCTGAATGGACCGTAGTGGTGTCTATTGACCACCCTTATTTACCTCCCCAATTTCTTCAACGGTTAGCGCAGTTTCGTGCTCTGATTGTGGACATCGGTCAAAAGACTTCGTTAAGCAGTCAAGACATTTTTTGTTTACAACATCGTGTTAACAACATTAAGAAAACCGCTGTTGAGACACAACAAACTATGGTGCGTAAGGACAGTATACGACGCAAACGTGGTTTGTTTAACTTTGTCGGGGATATCGCCTCGTCTCTATTTGGTACAGCTACCTCTGGTGATATAGATGCAATTAAGGGGGTGGTTGAGGTTGCTTCAAGGAACGTAAATCGTTTGGTATATTTCTCCAACAAACTAGCCTCTCACGTGAAACTGGCATTCGTAGGCATCAATACCAACGTTAACCGTATCAACGAAATTACCACCGGCCTAGTGGAATTAACTAGGAATGTGAGCAATATATTTAAAGCGCACGCCGCCCGACAAGCCGATTTGTACGCTTTAGTACGGCTTGGGCATATTATTGACTCTGCCGAGAGTGTGGTATATAGTTACCAGAAGGCAGCAGCACGATTTCATAGACAAACTGCGTCCCTAGAGTTAGGAAGACTAACCGAGGAAATATTCGGTCCCGCCGATCTGACATCAGTATCAGAACACGTCAGAGTAGGGAACCAGCTGATACGTCCGTACCAGTGGTACTACCGGAATGTGATAGTTTACCCGTGGTGGGAGAACGACAATATGTTACACTACGTGGCGAAGTTGCCATTGATCGACGATGGCAATTATATAGAGTACGGTTTGCATTCATGGCCCGAACCGTTAGCTACCGTGGGGTATTACGTGCAAATAGTGGTAGGCCGGACTAGCATTGGTCTCGATACAAAGACTGGATGGTACTTCACGACGTCTGGGTGTCGCGGTACCGGTCCTAGGGTATGTCAGGGACAGTTAGAGGTCGATAAGACCCACGTGCCCTGCATAGTGAGCCTGTTAACAAATACCACAGATGGTACGTGTAGCGTGCATCTTTCGGAATCCAACGTAACCGCTAGCAAATTATTCGCCCATAAGAAAGTAGGCGTTGTGTTGCAAACGTTCGGTGAAACAATGGATGTACACTGCGATGGACGACTGACCAACCAGTGTGTGGTGAGTAATGGAGTGTATGCACTAATGTCGGGTGAATGTGGTTATAGTGGAAAGGGCTGGCGATTCGAGCCTGTTGCGTCTTACAGTCGGACGTACACTCGGGTTAGCCTGGCCATCGACATGCCCCAATCGGATGTGACCGGAATTCTTAACCAGTCCGTGATTGTGAATCATTTGAAAATGCAACCATGGAACCATTTACAAAAGTCCAAGTATGTGCCGCTAGCACCGTTATCCATGATCGACCCAGTGGCAGTCGATGGCATTGGGGTACGCTCTTTTGTATCATATTCAACGAGTTCCTTCGTAGTTGTGTTAGTAATTGTGCTTATATTATACAAATGTGGCGTGTTATCACGCATGTGGAATGCGCTTAAATGCGAGCCACGTGCGGCCCAAAAATTCAAGCCACATGCGGCCCATAGTAGTGAATCGCATAGCATTGCATCAACTGTTCAGACCCAGCAGCCCCGGAGACCTGCAGCTCTACTGGAGCCGCTGCTGCTGGCAGCCGGGTCGTCGCCTAATGCTAATGCCAGGACTGAGATCGACCCGACGGCTGCCGACTGGATAGAAATGGAGACGTACGTTGACATGGTGGATCCTAACGTGAGCATAGACCGCTTGGAGGTATCACCGTGACATTTTGGCACTAACTTTATGTGTTTCTACTGGAACAGTAATTGGTGACTATTAATAATTGTGGCACGAACTTTATCATGATACCATACTGTGTACTGTTTTGTTTAAATAGGAAAAATTCACATGATCTGTAATGATATTTGCACTGTAGGATTAAGGACTGACATTTATGGTGACGTCGTCACGATTAGATGGCATCATTAGAACAATTGATTGTGGTGTATTATACTATTGTATTGCTTGATTAATCGTATTGTTTTCTATGTTAAGTTACGCGTGGATCGAGGTTATCGACCACGGTTTAATGATGCTATTAATGTGTTTCCGGGGATGGTAATTTCAGCCCGATATTCCATTATCCGGACAAGTTTGCATTTTGTATAGAATTATGCTGTGTTCCTATGTTTCCGGGGACAGTCGATTGCGCCCGATATTCCGTTACCCGGACATGTTTAGTTAACATTGTTGGAGTTAAGATATGATGTAGTCGGATGTATGACATGGTCTGGAGGACTCTGGTAGGGCGTGGTTTAGGTTGTTGATGGTGCACAACAAGTTAATTATCACTCTCTTTAGGCCTCAAGAGACGGCTAATTAACTTCGGTTGAGTGGCATGTGTAGATATGGGATTGTCTTGTGGGAAGTCATGACCCCGCTGGACATCTTATATGTACGAGTAAGTCCCGAGTAAAAATTCAAAATTCAGATGTGAATACCAGGCGAGCTAATAGACTATGTCACCATGTATATTAAGATGTACCGATCAGCGGTTACTAGCAATGATCATCATCATCTATACTTAGATGCATTACCAGCATCTTATTATTTGGATATATATTTATTATTTGGATATATATTATTAGCACTGGATAACTGGTACCGTCCATAGCGTCCTTGTAAGAGGAATACGTACATTATCAGCGTGGGATATGCATACATTGTCAGACGGTGTACGTACATTATCAAAATTGGCAAGATGATTAGCGTCTAGCCGGAATCAGATGAAATATGACATACGGAAGCAGTTAGTTACAATGGCGATCTATATTCTCACGAAAGCTTGAGAAAATGAACCGAGAAGTAAACAATCAGGATAAGGAGAATGGTAACTTGTTTACCGATCATTCGTCATTTGGACAGATTCATAAGCAGTAGCCGAAAAGTAATCACTCAAGACTAAGAAGAATGGTAACTTGTTTACCGGTCATTCGTCATTCTGACAGATTCATAGATGTTAGGTACACAAATCGAAACTTGTCATCAAACCCATCATTCGTCACTCTGACAGATTCATGGATGTTGGGTACACAAATCAAAACTTGTCATCAAACCCATCATTCGTCATTCTGACAGATTCATGGATGTTGGGTACACAAATCGATACTTGGTATCAAACCGACCATTCGTCATTCGGACAGATTCATAGGCGTAGATACACAAATCGAGACTTGTCGTCAAACAAGATAAGTCATTCTGTCATAAAAGGCAGCTGGAATTTTAGAGAACAACAAGATATTAAAAACTAAGATTGTATATAAGCGGGACTTTAACTTTCAGTCGGGGTTCGGTCCGGTCTCTAACGTTGAAGGTTCAGAAAAAGATTGGTCTGAAGAAAGCCTAGCCTCGAGTCCGCATAGTTCCGTGGAACTGACTTTGTCGAGATTCAAATGAATTCTTGGTGAATGGCTTTAAGTAGCCAAGAACAGTATTTGACGAAACTGCCTAGCGAATCGTGAAACGCAACTCTTAAATGATAGAATAACCAGTATTCGTATCGCGTAAATATCGGTTGTTTCTGTAGTCATTGGTGGCAGTATAAGTCACCCAAAGTAGTCGGGCTAGTATAAGTACAATATTAATTATTTAACATCGCTGGTGGCAGTATAAGCCACTTATATTTACTTAGAGTTTTATTTTAACTTCTATCGTGACAGCATAAGTCACACATATTCATGGTCATATCAGACAGTCAAACTTCAGAGAATATATTATCACTTCGATATCCTCGAAGCAAGAGTTTGGGTTATTTATTGTCCAGTCTGGAAGCGACGGAAGACCACCGTCCCGAGCCACCATCTTTTACCCGAGTCAGATCAGGCCCAGATTATCGAGTATAAATATCGTCACCATCACCGTCGACGAGGCGAGCAGATAATCGTGCTACTGCATCTTTGATAAGAGGTTGTCGCAGCAACCGTTACATCATATTCTTATCAGAGGTGTGGTAGATATATTTCTAAATTAGACCCGAAGATCGAAAATCTTCAATATGTCAAAAACAGTTCAGCGTGACCTCCTTTTCATGGTTCACTGAATGTCCTGGATGTAAGTTCATCATCATGTAATATCTTGGGCTAAAGATATGTCATGTATCAAGATTAGGTTACTGTGACATATATTTCATGGTTCTATGAACATCAAATAAATTGTTGTCAAGACTGCATTCTAAAAACTCTTCCACCTATATCACAAAGCTTGAAGTATTCTTGCAATAATGCTAAAGGTGTATCAAAAGTCATGTATCTTTCATGGTCCATGAACTGTTATTGCGGGTGGTGGATGGTATAGTCCTACCTGCCTACTCACCTACCTGCCTATCTACTTACATACCTGCCTATTTGCCGGTCTACCTGACAATTTTGAGGTGTGAATCGCAACTAGTATATCTCACTCAGTTGGTCGGTCAGTCGGTTGGTTAGGTTGTTAAACTTTTGATATTGTTGGCTTAGTCGCCAATGGCGCCATTATTTCAAGCGTTTTTCAAGCGTTTTGGTGGGAAAAGAAAAATAAAGCTGTGTCCATAATATACATAAGATGGATTGCGTGTGCATACGATTGATCCACGTATATATGGCTGGTGCTACTCCGTTATCGTCGGCTATCTTCCCAGGTTTCGGACCCTCCTGTCAATATTTGAATACATGGAAAGACTAACTCTACACAGTAGTGTCCACGTTTGCAATACATTCTAAACACATAAACTCAGGAACTTCCTGGGTAATATTTTTGTGAGTCTAAGCAGGAATCGTTCAACTTTAAAATGGTTCACATACGTGTGATTTGCTTAAAATAATTGCTTAAGTTGTGTCAGAAGAAACAAATAGGAAGTCCAGGACTTCCTTGATATTTGTCTTGGGAGTCCAATAATACACCTTATGAGTGTAACACTAGTGGACGCCTTACATACAGTATACACACGCTGCCCAGAAAAGACGAAAGATCTATGTTACGGCTAATGTCCTGTCACCACTGAAAACTCTCAGTAGTTAGATAGTAATAGTATAACCATGAAATGTAATCACATGAAATACAACTCGCTATAACATAAAACGCTAATTATGTAAATAATCATATTATTATTAATAACAAATGTAAGTATATTTTGAAATTAAAGAAAAGGTTAAAAGCAAAAGTTTATACGTGTAACATGACAACATGTTAAAATTAACTGCTTTGACCTTGCCTTTATGACCTCGAGGTCCCTTCGTCCCTCTAGTCCCTCTGGCACCAGGCATTCCTGGAGGGCATATGCACTGCGCTGGTATAGGGATTGGCGTCTCTGTTGCCGAGGACATGGTGGTAGTAGACATAGTTGTAGACCTGATTGTAGTTGATGCAGTAGCGAAAGGGTTGCTGGCTTGTAGTGATGAACGCGCAGTAGAGGGATCTTCATCCGATTGCGCTTCTTCGCGATATCTATGTACCTAGAAACAAGAAACATAAATTACAACCAGATGATAATTACTACCAGATGATATATACAAGAAATGATTAAAGAAGTTATTCTACTTGACACTCCAATAAAATGTCATGCACAATAAAACCTGATGTGTGCGATTGATTGATTGGTTGGTTAGTTGGTTGGGTTGGGTTGGGTTGGGTTGGGTTGGGTTGGGTTGGGTTGGGTTTGTTGGGTAGGTAGGTAGGTAGGTAGGTAGGTAGGTAGGTAGGTAGGTAGGTAGGTAGGTAAGTAGGGAGGTACATTGGCGGGCGGGCGGGCTGCTGGGTGGGTGGTTGTTGTGCGTGCGTGCGTGGGCAGGCGGGCGGATGGGTGATGTGCGTGCGTGCGTGCGTGCGTGCGTGCGTGTGGGTGGGTTGGTAAATGGATGGATGGATGTATGGATGGATGTAAATGACGGATGGATGAATCGATGGATGGACGATTATGTCTATCTAGCAATGCATCGTGGTAGGGTGTACGTCACCCATCTCTGGGCGAAGAGGCGTGACCGCTCGTTGACGGCATCAAGAAGTGACAAACTATTACTTCCACATGTTGATATTTTGACAATTCATTATGAGTGCTCCACCGTGCCAGGCTATTTGTGTTGCCGATGTTATATTTTCAGCGGATTGGGTAGCGGCTGAGACAGAAGTCAACCAGCCAGTCAGTCAGACAGACAGACAGACAGACGGACAGAAAGACAGACAGACAGATAGACAGACAGCGTTATGTGAGCGGCGTGATTATGCTCGCGTATGTAGGGAATGCCTGTGAATGGTGTATGATTTCTTACCGCGTATTTAAGGTGTTCTATCTCGTCCTCTAATAACCTGATGCTTGTACAATTGAAACACTCTGAGACAGAACATAAATGATGCATATAGTTAAACATTTTCATGAGACAAGTCTATATATAAATCAAGAATCAGAAATTGAGATGGTGAGACAAAGACTGATATCTATTGTGAAAAGAAGGGCTACAGAAAGCTGTTGTTGTTGTTTTAGACACCAGCAATTAACAGAAATGTATCAATTTATCGAAATTTGGATGTATTGCATGGCTGAAATGGGAATTTAATGATACGCCAGATAGGCATATTTCTCTCTCCGATAGCAGATCACTACATCGACAGCTATAAGTACTACGTCGTTATGCACAATGTTCCCTCAAGAGGCTTAGCACATTCATTTAATCTCTTGGATATTCTGAAATTAATTTGACTGGACGACGGCAGCAACGGCTTCCAGTCAAATTAATATCAAAAAATTCAACAGTGTTCCTGTATGGTAACATTGAAAATGAGATATGGGCGATTCATCGGGGAAAGGGTTAAACGTTAGGCTTGAATATGCTTCTAAGAGAGTAAGGAATACAGCCAGACATCACTACTAGCAGCAATCCATAATGTCATTGTATTATGGACGTCTGCTGCTATGGACTATTTGATTATGGCGGGATCAGTACCATGGTCACAGTTCTCTCCTGAGTAGCCGACGCAACAATGCCATTCTGTTTGGTGAACCACTTTTATACGTCTGACGTAACGCAGCCGTCTCCGAACTCTGGACAACACAAACACAAGACAAGCAACACATAATGATAACACAACGGAGGGATTCAATCTGACACTCAAGTATCTGACATCATAATAAACGTACGCCACATGTTAGATGACGTCACAACTAAATGACGCAGGTGTAACATCAAAGGGGCAAGGGTCCGGCAATAGGCATAACAAGATGAATCGTATGTCTCTGATAAATTTCCAAATTACTAAACATTCTTTTGAATATTGTGCAGCTAATAAGCAGTAACATCTCCCAGACAAATTGGTTTCAAAATATTCAACAGCTTACCTGATTCTAGAAATTCTGGTTCCAAAGTGTCAAAATCATAAAAATCCTACCATATAGTCCCTACTCATATCTCCCAAATTCCAGTCAGATCCGTTTCGCGGTTCTGGAGAAGAAGTAGTTTTATTTTTCGTGAAAAGCAGGTCATAAAAGATAGCCGCTGAACCATTGGGCCTGTCAAGTTCCCTTGAATCAACTTGGTTCAGCTCTTGCCCTATATGATATTTCATGAGTTTTTAATCGATCAACTAAGCGGTTTCGGAGAAAACGATTTTTTAAAGACGTTTCTAAAATCAGCCGAAGTCCAAGATGGCCACCGGCCAAATTGGACGATCGGGCTCCTTTGAACAAATTTTTTATATATTACGACTTATTCAATAGGCTAGCTTATAACTAAATTTGAAAGATAGATCAATCTTTGCACTACTCTTTGCAAGTCACCAAACAATAATTTCAATGAGCAAAAACTGTTAACTTGTTGAATATTTTGAAAACTATTTGACTGAAAGTTGTTGGTGGCTTAGTCAAATTGTTTTCAAAATATTTGGCAGTTACAGAAATATAACCCTTAGAATATGTCGTCTGCAAATAACTTTCCTTTGAACATCTACACGTACATCGTATTTTACTATTGGCTATTGCTGTAAGTTAGAATATTGGAAACACACCAGAAAGTTTTCCAAATTAATATGAAGCTCTTTTTTATATAGCATTGTGTAAATTATTTTAGAATTTATAAATACATCATACAAATTAGTGACATGTACCGGGTATGCAACATGCACCATTTTTAATGTTAATAATATCAACGCTAGATCAAATGTTAGAACATGGTAGAACTTGGAAATCACAAATTCACTAATGTTCTTGAAGTCTGTGTGCAGCTAGCATTTTAGTACCACTGCATCATATACTGAACTAAGCCGATTAGCTGTATATATGTTAGGGTCTACATCATCAATGTGTTAATCTGGCAAATTGCACCCCCCCCCCCCCCCTATTTGCTATATCAAGCTGCAAGTTCAACAAATAACATATTTTACTTTGCTCATTTGTCTGTCTAAAACAATAACAAGATTCTCTAACAATAAGATTGTAAGTTATTATTATTATTATTATTATTATTATTATTATTATTATTATTATTATTATTTAGGCTATATGCCCAGCGTATATCTATCCATAACATAGCCTGGGCCTGGCGACTCAATTTAAATTCATTTCATACCAAAATCAACTGATATACTAGTTCCGGAAAAAATGTACTGGAAAATATAAACATGCCTACTGTGAGTGTATACAAAATCCAAAATATCCTCCTTGAATATTGTCTGCCATGTAATAGCATAACTTTGATGTGTTTGAATGATGAAAAACGTTGAAAATCTATTGGGTGTGGGATGTGGACAATGTCTCTTAACATTAGTCTTGGTGTGAATTCCGATATGTCTGCCATCTCTGGATGTCAATATAGTCTGGTTCTTTGGGAAAACTCTGTAGCTTTGAATGGTTGATGGACGTACATTGGGATTGGGTGTGCTATGGTCTATGGGTTGTGGAGACATGCCAGGATCGCTTTCGAAATTTGCTGAAATGCAAAATTCAATATGGCGACCAAGCAAACATTTTGAAATTTCTCTTACTAACAGCGTGTAGCATAGGTCTTTGCTTCTCCAGGAGCAGTGATGACGTTATTTGTTAAGCGATACATAAATAGGTGTACTTTCTCAAGTAGGTGCACATCCCCTTATAAACAGCTTATAATAATAATAATAATAATAATAATAATAATAATAATAATAATAATAATAATAATAATAATAATACTACTACTAATAATAATAATAATAATAATAATAATAATAATAATAATAATAATAATAATAATAATTTAAAGTGGGACTTAGATGTAATTAGTGATAATGTGATGCATAATATGTCCTAGTATTCAGATAATTAAACTTAAAAGGAAATTGGGACCTATTTCGTGGAGCAATCATACCATACATACTTTCATAACCACGTGTGCATCTGATGGTCAAATCTGCATTTCATAATTTAAAAAAAAGATCTGAATTTAAATCAAATAAATCCGATTTAAATCAAATAAGTCCGATTTTTTTTATTCAAAAGAAAAATCAAAGAAAATTCGCCAACCCCGACATTGAGATACGCGATCATTTCTTAGGCAACCGAGTGACTAGTGGTCCCTATTGCCGAGCCATAAGATGGCCGGTTTTCACTGTATCCTGCCACAAAAATTACCTTGTCAAGCAGCCTATGGTTGCGCCGTATGGGCTTTCCCCCAGAAACTTCAGAAGCTTCCCCAACATATAGACAGAGAAACCGATAAAAACGAAAAACCAGGAGGACGAAGGTCTGCAATTTCCGATTGCTCTTATTCTCAACTGCCAATATTTATTTCCTTATTTCTCCACGATTAAATGTTAGACCGTGCTCTCACTAAAGAGTTAGGCCGTGTTCTCACAAAGACTTAATCCGGAATAACGCCATATTCTGTTCTGTATCTATAATTCCAGCCACTGTGGGCTCACCCCTGAAGTCAGGGTAAATATACGTCTTCTTCTTCTGACATTCCTTGATTTAAACAAAGTTTATTTTAGTCTATGTGGGAGCACAATAAGACAAATACATTACATTAAATAAATCAAGAGGCGAATAATAATATTGCCAACTGTCACAACAGTAATAACAACAATAACATTAATAATAATAAGAACAAGAACAAGAACAAGAACAAGAACAAGAACAAGAACAAGAACAAGAAGAAAAAGAAGAAGAAGAAGAAGAAGAATAAGAAGGAGGAAGAGGAGGAAGAGGAGGAGGAGGAGGAGGAGAGATGTTGTAGGTAGCCTAATGATGACAGAATAAAATCTTCGCGAGAAGGAGAAAAGCATGGTTTGGCGAATCACAAGGCGGTATAAGGAGAAAGGAGGAGCTCGATGTGCTGTAGTCACCCGTGCTGGTCCACACTGCGTGGCCATGCAGAAACATCCGCGGCTTTAGATTTGTCGACACAATCCATGAGCGGTGTTTGTAATTACTGTAGGCCATTTAAACCGACAGGTGTCAGTAATATATTGACATAGAATGGTGGAAACCGTGATGTTTAATTCTACATCAACGTCAGCACGGCCATATAGAAGTTGCTGGGTGGTTAGGGTTGTTGAGGAGATTTGGTTGGAGGCAAGCTCATTTTCAAGGGTGGTTCTTTGCTCGTTAAAAAGTGGACAGTAAAAAAGGTAATGTTTAACAGATTCATCAGGATGGCCGCAGGCGCAGCTGGCAGAGTCAGAGAGGAACTTATCGAATAGATGTCTATTTAATCCACTACCGCCATTACGAAGCCTACTTAAACATATATTAGCCACTCTTGAGCCGACGTAATACCACGGAGGGGGACTGGGAATACGGGACATTGCTCTTAGTTTGGTCTTGAATTCTGGTAGGGTATTAGACATAGTAACAGGTGCTGGAAGGGTGTTCCAAGCACGTACTGTTGCTGGGAAAAACGACTCGCGATAGAGTTCCGTTCGACATCTAACTGGGGTGAAAGAATTCGAGCGTCGGATATTGTAGGGATTACGTGCTAGCATCAGTGGAGGGAGATAATCAGTCAAGGCCTCGCTCATCATCCCATTGACAATTTTGTAAAACATGACTAATCTGTGAATTTCTCGTCGTTAGGAAAGTGTTTCTATGCCAGTTTCTATATACAGATCTTAGATATGGGCACTCCGTGTCGCTCCGCTAATTGTCTTAAGAGCATCCCGTTAACAAGATATTGTGGTAAATTATCCCAGACAACATCAGCATATTCCAACGATGGCCTAATAAAGCTCTTATACATGATTTCGAGACAATCGCGGTCTAAGATGTATTTTGGTCCTTTGAGTAATGAAAGCTTGAGCTGGGCATTTGCTATTATATTTTCCACATGGTTGTGCCAATGACCGTTATTGTTGAAAGTGATACCAAGGTGTTTATGATGGGTCGATGGAACTATTTCAGAATTTTAGAAATTTATTGGAAAAACAGTAGGATCTCTGCGTAGAGAAATAAATAGGGACGTTGTTTTGGGAGCATTAAAATAGACTAGCCATGTGTTTGCCCAATGGGTCATTACTTGCAGATCGTGGTCGACAGATGGTGTATGGTCTTCTAAGTTATCCGACATCACATAAAGGCATGTATCATCAGCAAATAGTCTGATATTGTTTAGTATGTTATTGGGCACATCGTTAATAAATACTAAGAAAGGAAGTGGCCCAAGAACGGAGCCCTGTGGCACACCAGCATGTAATCGAAGCAACGTAGATTCGTAACCATTTATAACTACTCGCTGCTAGCGATTATAAAGGTAACTTTCAAACCATGAAAGTAGATTTCCGCGATGCCAAATTGTTTGAGCTTCTGTATGAGGCCACGATGCCACACTCGGTCAAATGCTTTCAAAATGTAGAAAAATAAGAGCAGTACTTCTTTTTGTTCATCTAGAGCTTTGGCGATATCTGTATATATTTCTAATAGTTGATTTACTGTAGAATGTGAAGGAAGAAAGCCAGACTGGTATGGAGTGATACTATCTCTAATGTGGTTGTAAACGTATTTAAAAACCGTTCTTTCCATGACTTTGCTAAGACAACTCAAGAGAGATATTGGGCGGTAGTTTGTGCACGAGTCCCTTTCTCCTTTTTAAAAATTGGAGTTACATTGGCAATTTTCCAGGAGGTGGGAAATTTTGAATTTATGAGTGAGTAATTAAAGAAGCGTGCTAGAATCGGAGCTAGAATTTCTTTACTCATGACTAATAGTTTAGGATTATATAGTCTGTCGGAGCCGACAGATTTTGAGGTATCCAGCTTAGAAAGTATATCTAGAACGTCTTGAGTCGTTATTGTGATCATATTTAAAAAGTGTTCTATATATATAAAGGGGGTAATTCCACATTTGACTCATCAATTGTCGCAATACTTGAAAAATAGTGATTTAGAAGATTAGCCTTTTCAATAAAGTCATAGGTAAATGAGCCGTCACCACGTTTTAAGGGGGGTATATCGCCAAAATTGGAGTTCGTGTCAAACAAGAAAGACTTGCTCAACTTCCACCACAGTTTGGAGCCTGTGCGTCCATTTTTTTTTTTTTTTTCTGCAAGTTTGATTTTGAATTCTTGTTTGGCTCTCCGAACTAAGGTGTTGGCCGAATATATCTGTTTCTTAAAATTTGCAAGGTCCTGTTCTTGTTTGGTCTTCCCTGCTTTCTTATACAGTTTTTCTCTAATTCTCATCTCGTGTCTAATTTTGCTAGACATCCAGGCTTTATCATCTGGGTGGATGGTGACTATTTTGTTTGGTATGCTAGCGTTGGCTGCATTAGTAATATTTGTGGTAATGGTTTGGCACCAGCTATCGACGTCATGCTCGTCGGAAATGGTATTCCACGGAGCATTAGATATGTGGTTTCTAAATTTCACCTAGTCAGCCTTTGCGTAATCCCATATGTGGCGCTTGTATGATTTCCGTTTGGGTATGCAGGGTGTTATGGTCATATGTACTGGGGTATTATCGCTACAAAAAGGTGCAAGAACGCCACTATCTTTGACAAGCCTAATATTGTTAATTATAATATGGTCAAGTAATGTATTCGAGGCAGGGCGGGTTGGTTCTGTTATTAGCTGATAAAAGCCAAAACTGGTAATAATGTCACGTAGGTGTAGATAGTGGTATGTCGTACTAAGGAGATCATTATTTAGGTCCCCCAGTAACAGAATGTTTTTATTCGGGTTTAGATCGCGGACGTTTTCTATGTTATCGGAAATGATTTGCCATTTATCGACATCCGTATTGGGTGATCGATAAATTACACACATTAGCACTTCTGGTCGATCATAAATTTCTATCCAGATCATTTCAATACTAGTAGATTCAGATTCAACACGGCGAGAAGCGCCGATGTTATCGGCTATATAGACGCATACTCCGCCCCATGCTTGCTGACGGTCCCTTCGATATGGATTTTGGAAGCCTTGAAGTGTAATAGTGTCATTGTTTACGTTTTGTGTAAGGTGGCTTTCTGTAATAGCAATGATGTTAAAATTAGACACGTTTGCTTCAACAAGATGGATTTTATCTTTGAGAGCGCAAACATTAAGATGGACAATAGAGAGATCACTACTGTTTATGGGGCCGGGATTAGACTCTACATCGCCTGCTAATGAAAGGAGCATGTACATTATTATTATTATTATTATTATTATTATTATTATTATTATTATTATTATTATTATTATTATTATTATTATATTAATCACATTATTCAGGTAGTACAGAGGACAAGATAGTAACTGGGCAATGTAAATTACGAGAGAAACACTTACAACTCTCCATGAGTCCGGTGATATATTTTGACGACCTATGGATTTTGGAGGGTGGCAGTCAAACAGACCTATAGCCGCACGGTATTGATCATTATCCATTGTCAATTATGTATATATTCCAAGGCCATGTGCACGTGTGGCAGAATAAGAAACATAAGCGCAGATGAAAAGCACAAAGATCTCCAGAGATAACAGCAAAAAAGTGTTGAGAATTAAGAAAGAAAAAGAGTAGATGAACGGAATACAGAAAAAGAGAATATATACAAGACATCATAAAGTTCTAGTATCGACAGAAGAAGCGTTTTTGGGACGGTGCTGGGCCTGTCTACAGCGGTCACCTTGTGGTCAATTAAAATTGATTTCTAAAGATAGTAGTCAGATAATAAAACCACATCTGCAACTGACGGCGGCTCATCTCGACGTGTTTTCTTACAGCACACGTCCTGAGGAACCAACATTTTGGCCTTTCTGATTGATGTCAGCTGTAAACAGGCTCGACTACAATCGCAAAGTGTAGCTCTAGGCAATAGTCGAAATTCTGCATAATATAAATTTGAATTAATTTTGTAGAATAATATACGCATTTTTGATAATGTGGTTTTATGAGTAAATATGTTTTCTCTATATTTAGGATACCCAGGCAGTAGACACATTTTGAAAAATTACACAATAAATACATTAATTACAAATTTGGTTCATAAATAATCATGTGGAATAGGCGTATCATTTACCAACAGGGAACTATTATGATACATGGAAACACAATTAAACGATAAAATAAATCAATTTACCAATTCGATAAGTAATTAGACATGTTCGTGCGGATGAACAAATTGTGGATATCGAATTGTCGTACGGGGAGTCATGACCCCGGGGACATCTTATATTTGCAGGATAAGACCCCAGTGACCCAGTGAAATTATTGTATTTGTGAATACCAGATGAGTTAATGAACGGATAACTGGATGCATCAACAGGGGCATCAGTCGATGCGAAACTGACGCGAAACTATAACGAAACAGTGAGTGAAATTGGATAGAATGGAGAAGGACCTAGAGTTGTGAGTCGATGGTATCTGACGGTAATTAAAAGATGAAAGTTGTTGCTGTAGCAGCGGCACAACCTTTTATGGTATTCGGCAGAAATTATGACCGATAGTTTACAAATATTCAGGCAGGAGCGTCGGTAGGGTGCTACGGACAGAGTACAAGTAGCATAGTCTGGATGACTCATAGAAATGACGTAGTGACCGACTTACCGTGGGACCGTGATAATGGTAACCGAGTTTCTGTAAAAGCGACCAACAACACCAGATGCTGGTGAGTCAGGCGGGCCACATGGTCACCACGTCACCGCTACGTCACGGCACCCTTGTAAAATGCAGGCGCAAGCCTAATGAGCAAGGGGCCGGACAAGGACGTAGTAACGTCCGACGCCAGGTAGAGTAGAAAACTAGACGAAAAACTGACAGAGGGCGTCCGTCAAGTAAGCCATTAAGCTTGAGATTAGGAATAGTTGCCAAAGCAATATCCATCATTGAAACCGAAATCCGACAGATTCCATCACTCAAGAACCAAATGATACTGCTTTGCCAATGTTCAGGTCCATCCTCGGAGTACGCAAATGGCCGAAATCGATTGGTCAAAAGTTTTATAAGAGTAGTAAGCAAAACGAGGCAAAGCGGGGGGCTCCAAGGGTGGGGTGTAACGACCCGAACATGACCGTGACATGGCGAAGCAGTACATAAGGGGAACTTTCAATTTTGATCAGGAGTCCGAAAATTATTGCGCTTAGGTAAATCTAGCCTCGAGACCGTATAGTTCTGTGGAACTGAATTCGTCGAAAGTCAAACAAGTTCTTGGTGAATGGCTGTAAGTAGCCAAGAACAGTGTTTGATAAAAGTGATTTAGCGAATCGGGGAAAGCAACTTTGAAACGATAGAGTAACCAGTATTCGTGTTGTATAAAGGTCAGCTCTTCTTCAAAGTATTTGGTGGTAGTATAAGCCACCCATGGTTGATAGGGAGATATATCGGTGGTAGTACAAGCCACCTATAATTGATAGGGAGATATATCGGTGGTAGTATAAGCCACCCATAATTGATAGGGAATTATAGGATATTAGTAAAATAAAATTATCACTTCGATATCCTCGAAGCAAGAGTTTGGGTTGTTGCTGAATAATTCTGGATTCGACGGAAGACCACCGTCACGAACCACCGACTTCTATACCAGTCAGATCAGGCCCAGATACGAACATAAATATCGTGATTCTCATCTACACACGGGGCGAGCTCGTATCGACCACTTTCCTCGTCGGTAAGACTGGTTGTCGCAGCAGCCACACATATAGGCCTTACCGCCGGGGGAAGCGAAGCGTTAATAAGTAAGAAGAATAGGTATCAGAAAACGTCAAAATGAATAATATAATTAAGCCTATTGTATAATAAAAAAACACAGTGACGCACGGCACACGGACACACTCGCGAACGCGCACTAACCCGCCCACGCACACACACGCACGCACACACGCACGCACGCACGCACGCACGCACGCACGCACGCATGCACGCACGCACGTACGCGCGCACACACTCACACACATACGGCTTTAAGGGCGGCCCGCGGCCCGTCGCATCAAAATTATTATTGGATTAAGTATTCCACTTTGGGCTAATAGAGGTATCTAATTCCAGCTTTGCCCTGCACATTTTAGCAAAAACCCACCACGTTTTCGACGTGTTGGGGTCAATTTATATACTCTGAGACCTGGATTCTCAGTGTGTGACAAATCTTAAACACGTGACTGACTATGACGGAGTTAGCTGGCGTGATTGTGACGTCGGCATACACGTGACGTAGTTGATTATGGCGTTATAGGCTTGTGTGACAAATCAGACCCCTCCATTGCTCATTAAGCATCATAATACTAATCAATTCTAATACGTAAATTACAGCAGCAATATTCGTTGTTGTTATCAGCTCATTACTTCATCATTTCAAAATTAGTATCATCAATGGTGGCATCAATCATCATCATCATCATCATCATCATCAGCAGCAGCAGCAGCAGCATCATCATCATCATCATCATCATCATCGTCATCATAATTTACCCCACCCTTCCCTCCCCATCCTCTCTCTCAAACCCCAATGCTCCGTCAGGTCTTTACTTCCCGTTTCTTACACGAAATAGAAACGAAAGAGAAACGAGAAGTGTGACCAAGTCGCTCGCAACCCCACCCCACCCCACCCCCTCCCGACACCCACACACCCCGTTTGTGGCTCCATTATAATGCATTTAAGGGGATCTTAGCTGTTAACCTCCTCATAACGTGTAGCGAAAGTTTGAGGAGGTTACCGGTTTAGCTAGCCTTTAAAAGTTTATTGCGTCACAACCCCCCCCCCCACCCCTCCCCACCCCACCCCGACTCTAGGTATCATCATCATCATCATCATCATCATCGCAGAGCTTTACCCATACAGCTGCCAAGAGGAATACAGCACGACCTTAGCGACAGCAGTACGACGGACAACAAAACAGTATATCAATCCTTGCGCGCAGTAGCTGGCCAAAACCGGCCTCTGTCAGTGGTGTTGCGGAATGTCCACTCGCAGGCCGAGAGAAGACCACTTCCAAAGCCTTACCACTGGAATGACAGGCTCAATAATCGGGCCAGTCATTCCAGTGGCAAATTCCCAAAATTAATCCTCTCTCGGCCCGCAAGCGGACACATTTTCCTTACTTTTTCGACTAAATGCTTAACGTAAATAGATAGGCGTGCATTCAGCTGTACGTATACTTGTGATATTGCTATGCACCGCGCTGCGTGAAACCTGTCCATAACGAACACACTTTTTCGCAATTAAAATGAGGTCACTGACGGCTTTAATTGTGATCATTAGCTATAATCGAAACACATGTGGGTCCTCGTGTTTGAGGCCGCAAAACGGCGGCCCCCAAGACGTGTGGTCTTGCGACCGCCCCTCTTAAAGAGCCACCACCCTCCCGGTCCCAAAGACCGCGGCCGCGGTTGCATGTACCTAGACCACAATGCGATAAATAAGTACGTATGGGCGTGCAAGTGAGCATTTTGAAATAGCAAACTATTAGGTATTAAGTAAGTTGTATATTCGAGTAAAGTTTAGCTCCTTTAGGGCGCGCGTACACACCCTGTTTATTCACAGTGCTTTGAATTTTCGTCCATCCATCCCTCTACCACATATCCCTCCTACTATATTTATATAAATATACACAAGGTGTGAAACTTTCATCTGTGGGCACCATTGTCAGAAAGCTGATTGGTTGGTTTGTAGTGGTTTGTAGTCAGAAACGTGATGTCAGCGGATTTTGACAACAAACCAACCAATCAGCTTCCTGACAATGGTGCCCACAGATGAAGGTTTTCACACCTTGTGTATATTTATATATATATATATATATATATATATATATATATATATATATATATATATATATATATATATATATATATATATATATATATATATATATATATATATATATATATATATATATAGTAGGGGGAATATGTGGTAGAGGGATGGATGGACGAAAATTCAAAGGCCTGTGGTTTATTACTATATGTTGTATTGTATTACTGTTCACTCGAGGGCTCGTGGCTTATTGTGAATAATAAATATCATGTCATATCACTATATTTGCATCGATGTTTATATGTGTGTATGTGCGCGTCTATGCAGCTTGCTCGCGCGAGCGCATGCGCGCTATTTTCGCGCGCGTACATGCGTGCTCGTGCAGTCTACTACATCCATTACGTCGCCGACGTTATATGTGTAAAATGAGAATTGGCGCTTTCTCAGACAATAGTTACAGATCCCGACATTCCTTTTGAGAGGCACCAACCTTAGTGAATACTTACTGATGTATGGCGTTATTCCGATTAACTCTCTAGTGAGAACATGACCCTAATCAGGAATAACGCCATACTTCAGTCAGTATGGTTCTCACTAGAGACTTAACCGGCGTAACGACATACTACGGTATGGCGTTATTCCCGATTAACTCTCCAGTGAGAACTGCGGTATGGCGTTATTCCCGATTAACTCTCCAGTGAGAACACGGCCTAAGTCTGGCGTGTAGCATGTTATATATATACGGTATGCGTACTGGTAAAAAATTGCGTTTATTGTAAGTATTGTACCTGTATTTCTGACAGTTGTACCACTGTTGACCGTACCAACATCGGTGCCATTCTTTGGCTAAATACGTCTCTGTACCAGGAGTGGCCACCAAGCATGACACCTGTTTCGTGACAAGACGCGAACACCAGTTTCTAAAATATTACAAAACACAGTAATCTGATATATTATTATTATTGAGTTACCTATTACTGGGTGTGACATTGAACTGTGCACACACTATTTTTAGGTCTGGAACTGATCCATACATCTGAGTTATGAATAGGTCTTGCCGCTGTTATCGTTGTCGTGGTCATCGTCGTGGTCGTGTTCGTCGTCGCCAGCGTCGTCGACGCCGCCGTTGTTGTTGTTGTTGTCGTACTGGACATGTTTCTTTTTGTTATTCTTCACGCACGCACACACGCTCGCACGCACGAAACACGAACGCACTCACGCAACCACGCGGATATAAATTACGCTGGTACACTGACACTATGATCCGTTTGGCCGTAATCCATAGCCAGCTATTTATCTCATACCCCGCCTCACTGTGGTTTGAAACTAATGTGACTGCCATGTTAGCATTCAAGACAAACAGAGTAGCGCATTAATTAGTTTGAAATCGGCTTCTTAAAATTGGGATTCTGTGGCTTCAAGGCGAGACGTGTTAAAAGCTCTGAGACAGACCACGCGTGTTATCTGCGTTGTCTTATATATGTCAGCTGCACTTTAACAGGTGATAGTGACGTCTGCCAATTAAGATTTCCGGTTTGACCCCTAACTGTTTAGCGCTGGGTGGGGTGGGGCTGGCTGGGTTTTGGAAAAAGTAACCTCTCAAGAGAATTCACTCAATATGGGTGGCGAGATCGTACTGGCTAAATTGGATTAACTGCCTTGACAATATTTGCACTAGTACAACTTGTTTTTGATGTAGGCAATATTCTGTTGAACTTTGAAACTAATTTGAGTGGAGGATGAGCAACATGTCCCAGTCAAATTAGTTTCAAAATCTTCAACCGGTTTTCCTGTAGCCTACAGCTGTCTTGAAAATTGTGACATTGGCATGTCAAGAGTTAAAGGGTTAAGCGCGGAATACTTCCAGGAACGGAGCATTTCCCCAGTAAACTGGAGTATCATACTGCCATTCAAGAAGTTTCTAATTGCCCCCCCCCCCCTCCACCCCACCCCTCCCCCACCCCTCCGACCCCTACTTTATAAACCTACCCGGATCGATGTGTTCCTGTGTTCGTATCCAGGGTTGAATCCACGTTGAAAACCGAAAATAGTATGAGAAATAAGAGGAATGTTAAGTTGCTTACGCAACATGAATCATAACCGAATATATCCATGCTTGTATGCATCTCTGTCTTTACTGGTAGAAACAAGCAGCCATACAAGCGCTACACTTTATATATGAGCAAGAGTCCAAGACCAGATACTATTCACTCTAAAATGAGTGAAGATTTAGCTAGCAGAATGTATCGATTCATCGATAAATCCAATCTAAATTTCACTCTAGCAAACGAAAATGTATCTAAGGCCGTGCTCTCGCTAGCGAGTTAATCGGGAATAACGCCATACCTCACTATGGCGGTACGCCGGTTAAGTCTCTAGTGAGAACACGGCCTAAGAGAAAAAATAATTAAAAGCAATTAAACGAATTCTTTCGACCACTAAGGCAAATGAATATTATAGCTTTTACCATCATTTGAGAAGAATAAGCCGATAATCAATTTGTGTTCAATTAGACAAGCACGGGCAACTTTTTTCTGTTCTTGTTTACTGTAAAGTAAAAAGACCTAGTGCTATAACCATACGTTGCGATATAAGCATGTATGTCTGAATAAACACCGTTGTTTCAGCTGCAACATCTATTAGTCACTTAGAAAACGATAATGTAGGCTAACCAAAGCTACACACCCTGTTATCAACTCACAGAACTAAACACACTATTCACGCCATACCAGGAGGCAATTTCATCTTATCTTGTATTTTGCTTAACTAACATAAGTCTGTCGTGCCCCTGTCATTTATAATCAACCGAAGCATACTTCATTTCATGTCTGGCTTGGCTGACTCCATGGCCCAACGTCCAGAGTTCTTTGATATTTTAATGAATAGTTTAATTGTCGTTTCTGCTTTAACTGGGTCTCTATAGTACCCTAAGTAGGTCTACATATTAGTACCTATCCGGTTTAACACTGGAGTGCATTTGGGATGTAGGCCTCTGTCTTGTTGTCAGGGTGGAATGTCTACGATTATGAATCTGTATGAAAATTACACACATCACCGAAAGTTAGATTTGTGCTCATATTGAAAACGTTGTTGCTGTCAGAGAGAGAGAGCAACATCTTTCTGCAGCGCCGTTTCAACGCGAACATCAACTTTATTATTAATTATCTAATGCCGATTCAGCAGTAAGAGTTCATTGGCCGGGTTGAGGTGGGGTGGGTGTGATGATAACGTTACCAATATCACGTTTAGTTTAAGTACGGTCTAAGTGTATTGTTCCTGTGTGTATAGTAATGGAGCCTACCGCAACATTAGCGTGTTCTCAGCGATACCTTAGCCTATGAGACTTAACCCTTACCACTCTGATGTCAAAACATTAAATTTAAAATTAAATTAAAAGATGAACTGCTGTTAATTTTCCAACAAATTTGGTGGGAGATGGTGCTGTCGTAGACAGCAACATCTTCCACCAACATTGTTGAAAATTGTACACCAGTTTCTTTGCTATTGACACAGTAAAAGATGAAATATTGATATCAGAGTGGTAAGGGTTAATACCGCCACAATTATACATATTGCTGAACAAAATAGGACCTGGCCATTACACGCATCGGTGTATCCGCCATTAGTATTAAAACGGTCCTGGCACGTAAGAAAGCATTGTTCTATGGAACGTAAATCGGCACCACCTATCCTCATTGTACATGATATTGCCAAAATCTTACTTTTTAACAAACATGCAATAACCTGCAATGTAATTGCTGGCGCTCATAGTTGAAATCCATTGAAGCATCACACCAAGAAGAAACGTTGCCTGATGGTATACAGACATGTCTAACATAAAACGCGTTATTAAAATGGGTGGGTGACATTTCACTCCGTCGACAAGGCATGATTTAAGGACGATTAGCACAATATTGTGTGACTAGTGGTATTTGTAGATCGCCTTGAATTTCTGACAACTGAACTTTAAAACTGTGCCAACTTTGTGAATACTCGTGGAGAGACTGAGCTGAAGATCTGTATGATCTGAAGTCAAATATATTAGTTTTGTCAGACTACGTGCTGCTATATGGTAAAAACGTTGTTTTACTAGGATCGACTTTCAGTTAGCAAATAGGACCCAGAGCAATACACCTTTCCCACATTAACGGCTTGGTGTCCTTATGCCGGGATTCCCCTAAATCATTTCAGAGCATTGCAGTCAGGAGCCATTTCTTGTAAGAGTCCAAATAAAGAAAATAGTACAACACTGCCCTACAGAAATTTTTTTACTTGACAGGATGTTAGTATAGATCCTCTAGAGCATCGCTAGGTACTATGTGGTTTCAAATTGTTGTATCATTAAAATCCTACAGTCCATGATACACGGCGAGGGTCTGCCACTGTCGACTACTAAAACTTGGGAGAAGGGGTAAGGTAAATGTGAATATCTTTGTCCAGACACAACCGATTTTCATCATTGAGACATCATTGGCTTCGCATTACAATTGCCGGTCGGGATATGGACAACTATCGAAAAATCTTCTATGCCACGCGATCACACGAGTCAAAGAATAACACAAATCGAGATTTTCTGACATTCTTTCTTGGTCCGCCGCCATATGAAGATGAAATGTGTTTGTTTGCCACTTTTATATACATTTTTGATAGCAAAAAGATAAGAAAATATTTTATACTTCACGTTCTTTAGTCTTTTAAAATAGCACATCTGAATGTTGGATACGGACAGCTTCTTGCCATTCACTGCGATGATGATGATCATCATCATTCTTGAGAAGGAACACCCCAACTGCGTTCTATGACTAGTGATGGCGACACTGATCATTCACATTGGATAGAGTGGGTTGCGTCGGTTGTAATATTCCTTGTGTTTAACATGGAGTTAGAATGTAAAAACTGATGCGCATTGGTGTGAATGCATTATAATAGTTCTCATTTTAACTTGGAAACTGTGTGTATGAGAACATTGAGTTCGATTTCTAATGCTTTTCCTGTTTAACGCTCGGAGTTGTGTATGTCAATACAGATGCACATTTAATCCCACGCCCCCCCCCCCCCAATGTCCTCTTCAGCAGTGGACCCAGTGCATCCTCTTGGATTCTCACACATTTCTTTAACCAGGCATGCCCAATCCCCTGTGTGCTGTGTGTATGTCAGGTTGTTCGCTGTGCAAGCGCAAACAGCTCGGCAACATGCTGACTTCTTGCAATGGCAGACTGTTAGTTTTGGAAGAACCTGTGCTGTTGGATCTTTGGTCATGAGTACAAATATAATTGCGCCATCTAGAACCTTTCAGCCATACAATATAGCAGATTCCTGAGAGGTTCAAGTGCTCTCCTCGAAACAAATGCATGGTAGCTGCATCCCTTAATGTGCTGTTGTAAGCTGTTGGAGTTATAACGTAGGTTTTAATTTATCTGTCCCTTATCGCAGAACGCCAATGTCCGACATCATTCATTTTCTTTCCAACCCCTTTTACTACTGAGAAAACTGCGCATATGAAGCCCCTCATACCCTTCTTCAAATTGGAGAGAGAGAGAGAGAGAGAGAGAGAGAGAGAGAGAGAGAGAGAGAGAGTTACTTGAATTGCACCCTGTCATTACATGAAAGCCGCGTAAAGCATTGTGCTGGTCAACTCGTAATTCATGTGCCTTAGCGTCTAGCAGGAGTCAGCGAGTTTAATGGCGAGCTATGTTTGAAGTTGTCTTCTCCCAGGGATGGCCAACGATTCCTTGTTTAAGCATCACTTCTTTTCTGTTTTGACCCGTCAGTTATTGGTTTCGTTGGCGTCTATCGAGTCCCTGATTCTAGGTCCCATTCACGCCATTCTAGGCTGGTTTTATTTCAGTCTATGTTTCCAGCGATCGTCAGTTGTCTGAATGGAGACGCAATCCTGGGGACACCAGTTTCAAAGCTCTACTCGTTACTGCCCGAGATACCGCCTCCTCTCAAATAGGAAATGGCAGAATAAGGGTCCTTACACAATACCCGTAGGCAAATCAGCAGGCACCATTCGTAGCCCCACCAATCAGCGCTTGCTAATGTTAAAGCAATGGCAAGCAGATAACACTTGCTCCCCAATCTAAAGAGGCCGTTTTCTTCGAGAGTACACCTCTAATGTAATGACCGACCATCTTATTATGTCATCACACCGACTAGACTGTTACACAGACTTCACTTTGGAGACCAGACATATCGGGATCTCCATAGTGGACTGCAAAAGCACCACTGTGAACTGTGTTGATTTTGGTATCATCTTCACCTCTGTATCACTAGCTTGATACAGACATTAAATTCGACTCGATTCATTCGTGTGATATCAGCATCCACGCAACGTCAGCAAATTCTTGACCTCATTTTGTGCGCGACAGATCTGAATTTTACGACGAATTCATGTACTTGTCATACAGACTACTATAGGCTTTATATCATCTCGTCTTACGTGAAATAATATTGTCTGGTATGAAGAGAGTAGTTCTGACGTGCTTTTATGTTTCAATTCTCTCTACCATCATATTATGGTGGAACTCACCACGCCAATGGCTACTCAATACATACGAGATACTTTTTTCGATCTCGTATCGAAAGAGATCTCGCGAGATACGAATGATGTGCTACCGCGTCATAGCGACCTTCGCCCTTTCCAGCTTTCCAGGAGCATGCGTAGTGCAATGTAATATTGCGTGCATATATTTAACTAAGATTTTAATTCACTTATTTCTCCGCGATTCCTTGTCCGATTTTAATTTGGTATGCAGATTCGGTTTTCCCGACGAATTCTGGTTTAGATACATCCCAAGATGGATGAAATAGGCCCGGTATTAGTGACTTAAAAATACGGGAGATTATGTGCACAAAAAGATGCTATACTACCATTGACTAAGCAGTATCTGTAGCCTATCTTGATTGGAGCACATGCGCTGTGCATGCTTTTACGTACTTGGCTATTCTTTCATAGGTTAAGTACGCGGGCTGTTAGTACCCAGAGGGGGTTGGTTCGAGATGGCTATTCGACCCGGTGTCAGCGATCCACGCTACACGTAGGTGACATCATTTAGATGCTGATTAATGCACCATGACCATTTCCATTTGTACAAGAGTTTAGTAGCCATGCCCTCCGTCCGTCTATGATCTTGTACCCATATTCTGTCACAAGGCTGGTAAGGCCCACAATAGACTTGCCTATTGGCAGGAGTAAACCCCTAGTACAAGCACAGAGGTTCGGTAGCCCATCAGGATGTAAAGAAGCTGTTTGTCCCAATCACGCTGATTGGCGTCTACTTCCTTACAGAGTCGGTAAAATGTGGATGTTGATCACATTTCCTGCAAGTTTTTCATATATTGTGTAATTATTGGCCTAAATCTATACACCGTTTGGAAGATACGTGTATCCACTTGAGATCCAATGTATTATTTAGTTGATGGATTTCATGCTTTGTCGTGATAGGCTAATAATTACACGCTATCCTAGCATCTCTATCCAACCTTGCCTAGATATATACATAGAGTGTAGCATACAGGTTTTCTTTCCAGTAAAATACTTGGGCATCAACATTACCAATGATCTAAGCTGGAACAAACATGTCACTGGCATCTGCAGTAAATCATACAGAACTTTAGGACTATTGCGGAGAAATTTATCATTCTGTTCCAAGAAATCGGACTTCCAGTATAGGTGGGACTGATTAGACCAGTGCTAGAATATGTAAGTACAGTCTGAGACCCTCATCAAATAACTCTTCAAGACAAATTAGAAAATGTGCAAAATCATCATCATCATCATCATTTTGCGAGGCATAAACCATTGGCTTGTTATTGCCCCAGTGTTTTTGTTATAGTATGGTTTGCTCAGTCCAATTCAAAAGACCTTTCTCTGAAGTGGATATCTAGTTTGTTCTTGAATGATTTTAATGTTGTTGCTTAATTAAGTCTCCTTGAAACCGTCAGTATATCAGTGACATTAGATTTAAGACATTGGTTCTGTTTTGGGGAAATGCTGTGGTGCTGATGGGTGTTCCCTGCGTTAACTGCGGTATGCCGCCTACACTTATGGCTACTGTAGCCTCCGGGCATGCAAGCTGGTCTGCCGGATGCTCCCATTCCGCATTGGGATGGCGCTGCTGGTTAGCTGTGGATCTCAGGGTTGCAGATCTGGTGTTGCACGTTGCTGGATTGTACAAAGACCGACTTCTAGAGCTGGTGGAACGTTCACGGTCCAGTGGGGCTGTGCGACCATTGCCACGAAAGTTGAACCTCACGGCCTCATCCTTATGACGTTATTATGATTGTATAAATAGTAATATCGAGACGATCGTGTTTTGACATGTTTACTCGACTACCGGGTACCTATAATATGCGGATTACCAGAAGTGGTGTAACATAATACCACAATCCTCGCAGTTGGTGTCGCCAGTGTGACGGTCCCACAGCTCCATCTAGGGCCGAGACATAATTAAATACATTCAATAATTAATATATGCAGCAGTCAAACAATCGTACTCGTGTGCTTCTACCTGAGAGAGGTGTAGTACACGGGGCCAAGTTGATGACTCATTATCGTGGTCCTCGCCAGAGGTACCTTACAGAGTAAGATTCGTGATGGATCCCCGCAAAGGAGGGTCATAGCATGGCTACTTAGCAAGTTTAATATAAATCAAATTAACTACTACAAACATTCTTTTGTTGCGAGAGGAAAGTGCCTCGCGCGGGCCTCCATCACAGGAAAATGCCTACTACGCCGACGCAGAGGAAGAGAGATGGCAAAAAGGGCCACTCTCTTGTTAAAACCATATTATGTAAAAGAGTCAACATAGTGAAATTATATGTTTAATGTGATGCACGCTGTTTTACGTGAAGATGGGGTGGATGATTCCCGCAGAATTCAACACTGTCATCTTATGTAAGTTCCAAGATTCTGTATTAGTAGCTGCCACTTTATTTATGTGGTCTTTCTGCTGGTTTCTACCATATCATTTAGTTTTTGGGTCCAGATCTAGGTTTAGCTGCAAATAGCAATGTAAGCTAACTGTTTATAACATATAAGTCTGACGGACGAAAATGTTTGGTGACCGTGGGGTCACCCTATGGAACATCCCCCTCAGTAGCCCACGTGCGCAAATATTATGAGGTGAAAGCTCCAGAATCATATAACGATCCTGTTGCCATCGCGTCATGACGACATATAACAGCACAACGACAAGTCACAGTACATATGCATTGAAAAGCACATATAAGCTTAGGGTGGGGACGAAAATGCAGCTATCAAACTATAGCGACCTTCCCGTGAGGGCGTGGTGGGTTCTAAGACCACACCCAGTCACTTGTGGGGTTAGATGGAGAGCTGAATCCTATCCATCACCAGTGTGTTGCGGACGGATCAATTGAGATCCGCACCTGGGGAGCTAACATTTACCTGATGCTAGGGTTATGTGGAATCGCCCAGAGATGCACTGCAGGCCAGTAACTATAATATATTTTCGCAGTGCTTCCTACTTTGGCGAGGTTTTCTAACTAACCAGTGTACCAAGATACAAGGGGGTGGGGGTGGGGGGGGGGCATGTGGTGATTGGCACTTTATTTCTAGAGCACTGGAACCCCAGTAGTTCCAAAGTCAGCTCTAAATAATGTGACGGAGGGAGATCCATTCAATTAATAAGCCTGAAGGCTGGTGGAATGTAGACAGAGACAATTATTCATAACGGAGGCCTTAAGGTATGAGGCCAATTTATATAATCTAGCCGGTGTGCAGTGTTAAATATCCGCTACTCCCGGAAAAGATACTAACACAAAATGTCTCCTACTGAGTAATCGTCCCTACTACTATAAACCTATCCTATCGACCTAGAACAGTCTAGGTTTAGTCGACCGCATGTCATGTTCCCATAATAAGAACATGTACAGCGACTGCAGTGAAAAATTGATGCTGTGCGGAGAACAAGGTGGTGCGGATGTTGTTGCTGCATAGTGGATGGCTACTGCAATATCACTAACTTCGAATAATACAGTAATAGAAGGTCACTCGACCTTAACGGTGCTTATGGGCACGAAAATGAGAATAATATATACATAATAATAAACTATAAAAATGCGGTCTCAAGTGGCCGGGAGGCACCTATTTGGCATCAGTACCTGTTACACAAAACTAATACACAGTGTACCTATTAGTCATCGGTATGGAAAAAGTTCTAGCATCACAATAGTTGCAGTGTAACACAATCGGAACACGAGATGGCATGATACGGAAGTTGGCTGCTAGGAAAAACTGCAGGCACACTGCGGATGCGGCACATTCTCAGGAAAAATGAAGAAGAACGCTTGCGGAAGCGGATGGCTAGAAGATAGGCATGTCCACAGCAGTTATTAATTTAAATGGTGTGTCAAAAGCTCCATACTGGTGTGGAAATTGAAAGCTGCCCTGTAGTTCTTGAAGGGCTACAGATGAAATTAATAATGTGGATTCATTCTGACGGATCACAAGGCGAGATACATCGAATAGCTCACATGATGCATCAGGCAATGCTCCTCTAACTGTGGTCAAAAATGTCTAAAAAAAGCTAACACATGATGTGTGGATTGATTACACCACTGGTTGTGTGGTATGGCAGATCTGGCAAGTTATCACAGAGCACGTTACTCACCCAACATACTGGACAACGAGCTACATCAGGGCCAAAAAGCCCATCCGCACGAAAGGTCCCTTGTGGAAGTAGTAGCTTGGGCTACCTGACTTTAATTTCTTTATTGTCGCTGGGTGATATCTTTCCGGGAGCTTTACAAAAACTGGTGGTTGCGGATGTGGTGGCGTGTACCCTAGAAGCGACGAATACTGAAAACCGAATGGCACCGCAGCAGCTGTTAGTATCTGCTGTAGTTAGCAGTACTATCGATTTGTCCTCTCAGATTAGGCACCTCACTGCTGCTGATGAACCTGATTTTTCAACCCCTTTTATACTGCCTGTGACGTCACAGCTGGAGTGCCACAGCCAATCAGCGAGCACGCATCAGAGGCAGGGAAGTGAGTCACGGGATGTGCTATCGTACCCATCCACTGAGAGCAAGCATGCGCTAAGCCTATGGGGTTCAATGTTTTGAAAGGAATTTCATGGCTCATTTAGCCATAACACGGTCAATTCTTAACCGGTTAAAAATAATAAAGAGTTTTGGAATCCTCGCTTCATTCCGGTCATGATTGAGTCCAGGAATGGCGAGAAAGGTGTAATTTAAAGTAATTACGGGCACCAACTCGGTACAAAATAAGATGCTATTTCTCCTCAATGCTAGCGCGTGTTGTCTAGCAATCTCTGACACCTGTGCATGTGCTAGGCGATCTCGTGGACGTTTTACGAACCTATCATATATGGCTTTATACACGCGTATCGTCCTACCCAGGGGTGCACATTTGGAACATACCCGGCTCGGCGGTTCCCTACACAGACTGGCTGGGATGGTCTGTACCTGACCAGTCGATCTGCGCTACAATACACCTTGCTGCACCTAGCATTTGGTGGTATGCTGACTTGTGGCGGCTGTGACTGGTCTTATTGTTGTTGTTTTCATTTTCTGTGTTCATCTCTATCCAAGTCTCCTCCTCTACACTAATATCTCTTCATGCAAACAGAAAGTGCGGATAACTCCCACCGTTGTCAGAGAAAAGGAAAAAAACCCGCATTATTTTGTTCTACAAAGGTCTACAGCAACAAGCAAAGATATCAGTAGAAAGTCTACAGACTCAAATTAGGAAAGCCAAATACATACATACACAACAGCTACTTCAACCAAATTTACGCAAAAAGCCGACGTCTTCAAATTCAGCTTTATTCCCAGTACGATAGTGATCGGAACAAACTATCACAGGATCTTCTAAGCAGTCCAGAAAACTCTTCAAATCGTACAAATAAATTTACAGAATTAATCAGCGGGGAAATGACATGCCTAAAAATATGCAGGGAAAATAATGTCCTTAGGATGTTTCGTCATATCTACTCAAGATCAAGATACGAGTAGGACGTCATGCTGAAGGTGCCTATGTATTGTATTGTATGTCGTAATTCCCTCCTTTATATAGGATCAGCATCACTGCTCAGTGAGGTTCCTGATCACAGGTCAGTAACAAAGAAGCTGGTGTGGATTTTTCTGCAGTTTTGGTGGATGATGTCTACATCAGCAACATCTTCCACCGGATTTATTGGAAAATGAACACCAATTCATCTTTTAATTTATTTTGAAAATTTAGAATTTTTGCATTGAGTGGTAAGGTTAAGAATTATAGAACAGCACTTGAGGACTGAGTTGGAAATATTGACGATGGTGATCCATGCCGGAGCAAGGTACAGGTCTCTGTTTGTTTACTTTTCACAGAAAGATGCCTTGATACTCCTTTCTTTACTTAATATCTAAAATGTCTGCTTTGCTTGCGGCTGGCTTAACAGTGGTTTTGCCAGTGGTGTTCGACTCCGACAGCTACTATTTAAAAAAAGGTTCCTGGTCACATATCTCTTGTTAGAGCAGGCTGCCAACTATGCCAGCTTACAAAAATTCTCAAGATCCTGGAACCAATATCTATACAAAAAAGCTCCTTAAAAGCCTCTTAGCGATCATTTCCCTCAACCAATGATTCTTCTTTGTGTAGCATTAAACTAAGCAGCAGCAATAAACTATTAATCGGACTCCTAATAGCCACTAAGACAATACCAACCTACTAGAAAACCTCATAATGGAAGCCTCAGTATCACCCGACTAACACATTATTATGATGGTTTTTTTAACTACCCTGACATCAACTGGAGAGCTCTCTCTCTCTCTCTCTCTCTCTCTCTCTCTCTCTCTCTCTCTCTCTCTCTCTCTCTCTCTCTCAGTACATTACATTCCCTACACACTTTCGCAGTGACAATACCCCCTAACAACCTAGATCTTATGTTGTCATACGAGGAGAACATGATTGATAACATACTCATGCACACCTAGTTTTGAAAATATCTATGTTTTGGGCTAGCACAATGTTTTCAAGTAGTGAGTTCCAATGTGAGATTACTCATTGTGAGAAGAAATGTTTTCTAGTATTGTTGCAACAAAAATTGGTTTGAATCTTGAGTTTGTGACCACGCGTTGTCATGTGTGCCGTATAATTATTAGTGAAGAATTGAGCTGCGTCTGTATTGTACATCCCGTGTAAAATTTTGTATGATTCAATCAGACCTCCCCCCCCCCCACCCTGAATCTTCTATATTTCATTGACATGGGCCTAAGTGAGCTTAATCTGTCTCTGTAGCTTAGGTGTTTGAGGGTAGGGATAAGTTTTGTTGCTCTACGCTGAACCCTTTCGACAACTGACTGAGAAATAGTTAGGCACGTGTCAGCGTCAGCCATGCAGTACTGCGTTTTTGGATTATTAGTGCAAAAATGGATAACTTTTGTTTTGTCATGATTGACTGTAAGTTGCCAGGTTTGGGACCACTCACAGACAATCAGACAGTGTTTAAATCGGTTTGCATATTTATGGTTAGTGGATTTCCTAGTAGTTTTGTATCATCTGCGAACATTTTACAAGTACATTTGACCAAGTTTGGTAAGTCGTTTATGAAAATTAGAAAGAATCCAGGACCAAGCATGCTACCCAGGAGTACCCCACTAGTTACGTCTGCCCAGTCTGAATTTTCTGAATTAATAGTAACGCATTGTTTTCTGTTTGAAAGAAAGTTTTTTTATCCATTTAATTATTTTGCCTTCTATACTATATGCACTAAGTCTCTTTACGAGTCTTATGTGTGGAACTGTGTCAAATGCTTTCCTAAAGTCTAAGTATATTGTGTCGACAGGTTCGTTGTTGTCTAGGCTAGCTGTAACCATTTCTAAAAATTCTAATAATTGTGTTTTACACGACTTACTAGATCGGAAGCCATGCTGACATTTTGTTAGTAAATTGTTTGATTCCATATGTGTCATAATTGCATCTCGTATGAATGATTCCAGCACTTTACATATTATAGATCTGAGGCTGATGGGTCTGTAGTTCTCTACGTCTTGTTTGGATCCTTTCTGTTACTGTTGCAATTTTCCAAATGTTTGGTAATATACTTTTTTATTGATTTGTTAAATAAGATGCTTAGTGGTAAGGATATTTCACTGGCTGTTTCAGTTAATATTCGGGCAGGAATTTGATCTGGCCCAGAACTCTTGTTTGGATTCAAGGACTTTATTTTTTTTTCTACGTCAGATTTTGTGATTTTCAAATTTGTTAAGCTAGATTTAGTGTTTGATATTGGAATTTCTGTAATATTGTCTAAGTTTTCCATTGTCAAAACACTAGCAAAGTAGTTGTTTAGTAGGGCTACTTTTTCACTATCTTTGGTAATTATTTTGTTATTTACTTTAAGGCTTCCAACTGTTTCCTTCAGTGTCATTTTGTTTTTTACATAGTTCCAAAACCAATCAGTTCCTCGGAGTTCTTTTCTCATGTCAGTATATCGTCCTTTACTTAGCAGTAGTTTTGGGCAGTTTATCCTAGGTGTTTTGCTTAGTAGGTTCGTGTGTAGCTTTTTGTACAGTACCTCGTGGTCACTTTTCCCTATTGGGGGTCCATGGGTAATTGTGTCTATTATATTTGCATTATTAGTTAGTATGAGATCCAGTATAGGTGGGGGTGTTATTTTTTCTGTAACGAGTTGGCAGATTTATGTGTTGTGCTAGAAAGCTGTTTTCAATTGTGTTGATAAAATCGTAACCAATTTTGTCGCTTGATGTGCGTGTATCCCAATTTATTTTAGGCAAGTTAAAATCGCCTGTGATTAAAATGTAATCTGACTTGGCATTATTTGCGCTGTGTAGAAGAGTTAAAAGGTTTGCATTATTTGTATTACTTGAATTTGTACTTCTGTACATACAGCCTATGAGCATTTTTAATTATCTACAGTTCTTATTTGACACCAAACAGATTCAGAGAAATGGATGTTATTTAGTAACACACAGCCTTCTGCTTGCGGTGATATATGAGTGTATATAATAACACCTTGTGAAGGCTTATTGTTCATGAACATGTCATAGTTGTTTAATTTTAGTTCCCAATGCCGAATTCTATTGGGTGACTAGGTTTTTTGGTAACTATTCTGGGATACAAACGATGGCTGGATTTATGTCTTTGATTAGTATTTCCAATTCAGATCGCTTGTTTAGCAAGTTGGCTGTGTTGGTATATATGCATGTACTAGAGCAAGTGGCTTGTGTGTTTTGGGTATTTATGCTGTTTCTCTGTTCTAAATTTTCTTTGAATTTTTAAACTTTGTTTTGTTTTTTGTTTGTATTTTGTGTTCATTGTTGTTTTTGATGACATTATTTTGGTTGCAGATGTTTTCATTGTTAATGCTATTTTCATTTGCATTATTGTTGGTGGCTATATCCAGTAATGGATTGAAGGTGATTGTAGTCAAAATGCTGTTGATGTTTTGGAGTGGATTAGTTACTGAGCACCTATAATGCTTATCTCCTACAAGCTGACCTCCCCATCTGAAAATTCGGTTTGTAGGATGTGGGTGTTCGGATATTTAAGTTTGCTGATAAGTAGTTTGTTATGTTTTCTGATAATAGTTGAATACCTTGATAGTTTGGGTGGATATCGTCCCAGAATAATTCTGTGTATGCTTGCCCGTCTGGGCTAACAAAGAGTTGAGAATTGTCTATATATATATATATATATATATATATATATATATATATATATATATATATATATATATATATATATATATATATATATATATATATATACACCTGTGCAAAAGTTAAGCACCACCCTATTTTTACGCACATGCGAGGGTATATTCATGTGCTATGAAGAAAGCAATAGCATAAACATTTATGTACCCATCCATCGTAGTGCAAGAGGTAATAATGCAACTAGAGGAATGCTGATTATGATGGTGGGGAAACACTGTATGTTTTTGTTTGAACTTGAAAACGAGGCCTGAATATGGTTACGTTGACACAACTGACAACTATTGCCCTACAGTTGACACACGTGGCTAGATTGTCATTAATGGTGTCTGAAAACGAAGTTTAACATCTGTGCACGAGTTTGAGACTGTCATTATTAATACCGGGTATATCCACCTTGTGCCTGGATGACGGCCTGGACACGACGTCTCATGCTGGTCACCAACCGACTGATACGCCATTGTGGTATTCGTTGCCATTCAAGATGCAGTGCGTCTGTTAATTCCTGTAGGTTCTGCACAGGAGGATCCCTCCTTCTCACCATGTTTCCCAGAATGTCCCAGATATGCTCAATAGGGTTCATGTCAGGGCTCCTTGCTGGCCATGGTAGGGTTTCGATGGCATTCTGGCGGAGGTATTCATGCACAGCTCTAGCACGATGTGGTCGGGCGTTGTCATCCATGAATATAGGGTGGGTTCCAGGTGCATGATTTACAAAATGAGGGACCACAACTCTATCCAGTATGGAATCTTGATATCTTTGTCCATTTAGTGTTCCAGGTACAGTCAACAGATCCAGCTTACAATCAAATGAGATCAACCCCGATATCGTAACAGAACCTCCACCAAATGGAACTTCTTCCATGATGTTACGTTGGTCGTACGCCGTGCGTCTGGACCTCCATACACGAGTTCGACCATCTGTGGCATGAAGCAGGAACCGACTTTCATCCGACCAGTGTACCCGTCTCCAGGATCTCATGTTCCAGTGTCTTCTTTCGTTGCACCACCTCAGACGCTCCTCTTTGTGGTGTGCAGTGAGGAGAGGACGTCTGACAGGTCTCCTAGCTTTCATGCCAGCAGCATACAGTCTCCTTTTGACGGTAGACATTGACACTCTATTGCGCGTTTCCCATTGCTGGCTGAGCACTCTGCTGTTGGTGAATGGAGATCTCCTAACAAGGCGTACTATGGCTCGATCATCACGGGCAGTAGTCTTCTTCGGTCTTCCAGATCTAGGCCTGTCCTTCACCTCGTTAGTTTGCCCATGTTTTGCAATCAAACGACTGATTACAGTATGGTTAATGTTCAGCTGTCTGCCAATCTCTCTGCATGACATACCAGTGGTATGCATGCCTATGATTTGCCATTTCACACGATCACTTAACCTTCGTCTTGCCATAGCGGTTCACAATCAAGAGCTAATTCTCTCTGTACAAATAAACCACGGTCATGAACACAAAATTCCTAATCTTGTCGCCTAAATCTGTATGTAATGTTCTACACCTCAAACTGGACTTTTACATAACTGAACACGTGTGCTGTTTCCCGCCACGCACGGACATCAAGCGGCGTGAAGGTATGCATACATGTGCATTTCGTACTTGGAATTATGTCAGCTAACGCGGGGACAAAAAGTATGGCAGCCTAGTTGTACCATCATGTTTCTACGTTCTATTGTTTTTGCTGGTGCTTAACTTTTGCACAGGTGTATATATATATATATATATATATATATAACGTTTAACTAGGCCATTTTCGCTAACATACTCTTAAATTCAGCTACCTTGTGGTTAGCATGTTCATCTGAGGGTTGTGGTAGTAGTGATGAATCACATATTTCAGTGTCAGGTGAAATAGTCATCGATCATTCTATAGTATGCACGTTTTCCTATGTCATTTGTTCCTACATGAATGACTACAGCTTCGTAATGGTCGTGGATGAGGAGGTGATATAGCTGGCCAGAGATATTAGTTATCCTACCTCTACTGTATGATCTAATGGAGGTGGTGAGGTTTTGAGATGTCATGTATCAACCGCTTAATTTTTGGAGAGTAGAGCTCCCCACCATTAGTATGTTTCTGTATTCTATGTTATCAATGGGTGGAACATTACTGCTGTTGCAGGGTATGAGTTTGTATGCTTGTCTTAATATGAGTGCTTTTGTAAAGGTTCTCTATAGCCCCTACTGTTATTGTCTTTGGAGTGTTCATGGTATGAATTTCCTCTAACAACTTGTCTGTAGGACCTGTGATTTTGTGGCATGTTTTCATACTTGTTGCTGTGAGTTTGGTATTGTGGCATTTGTGATGAAGGTAAGCTTTGGTATTCACTGGTGACATTTTCCATGTTTGAGTATGACCTGATATTTTCTGTGGTATGATTATTTGGTTGGAAAGGTATCCAATTGTGCATTGATGGTTTTGCGGGTACAGTGTTTGCACCATCTGTATTTTTAACAAGAGATTGGTTTGTCTGTACACGAGGACATGGTAGACGTGGGTGATTTTGCCTGTGATCATTTCCACTTGTGTCATGAGCTAGAAAGAGAATGTGTCTGTTGTTTTCATTTGCTTTGTTTTGTGATCTAATGTTAGAATTTGGTGGAAATAGAATTTTCTTAGGTATTTTCCTTTTAGCTGATGCGGTTTGCGGACACATATTACTTGTTTGCTCGTGGGTTTTGGTTTTAATATTATGCTGTTGTGTAATGGGTTGTGGAGCGAATAACTCCACACTGACTGGGTTGGGTGTAGTCGAGTCAGCACCTGATTCTGTCGCAGATAAACATATGACCTTTTTCTGCCTTTGCAGTTTGCGAATTTGGTCTGGCACTATGACTTGATTTGCTCTGAGCTCCCCAATCTGTACTAAGACCGTTTTAATTGGGTCAATGGTTGTATGTTTGATCACATTTAAGTTACAGGCCATCATTGTCGTTGTTTGGCTACACGTTTTAGGAATGCTAGTCAGAGTTTGTAATTCAGTGCTTTGCGTTTCGATGTTGTACTCCTTGGCATATGTTGCTATATGCCATGCAAGGAAGTCTGATATATGATCAGAGACTGGAGTGCACCTGCTGCATGTGAACTTTCTTTTCGATGATGTGAATGCAGAGCGCATAAATGGTGGAAGTTTGGTGAATGTGTAATGAGTCCACTTTTTACAGGTGTAACATTTCCATGTATGCATTGTTGGTGTTTCCACAACTACATACGACTTCTGTTGTTTCATTTGTTTGACTGGGACCGGGATCAGTATCGATGCCATCAGTGTTTACAACTTTACATCTTGGTCATTGCCGGTGATCGGAGGCATGGTGTCATTTAGATCGATATGGTCATGTTTTGGGGCGGTTTGTTTAATTTTTCCCAGGGATGACGCCATCATGATCTGAATTAGATCCAGTTGGAGGCAATGCATCTTCTTGACATTTCTGAATCATTGGCTTGCTAGGTGCAACAGGTGTGGATGGACACCCTATGTTATTGCAAGAATCACATAACATGTCATCGCATTGCCGGTTTGTCACCGATGGATGCTTAGACCCACAGTCGTAACAGCGCTCCATGCTTTGACCAGTTACAGTGTAGGTCTAGAGTCATCGATTTTAGAAATAATTGGTAGGTATAACTTCAGCTGGAACAGAATACTAAACCTGCAAGGACATCACAAAGAAAGCAGAAGATTTGGAGTCCCTTTTTCACACATGTCTGTACGTGGCAGATGGGATGGTCTGGACCGGGTTTGTCTAGCTTCAGCTATTGAACATAGAGTTGTTTGCCTTTGCTAAGGAGATTCTTAACAGTTGGGGATGCCTTCCACTTGGGACCATTGATCCTAACTTGTTTGCGCGGAACTGCTTTCTGGGCAGCTTCTAGCAGAGCCTTCTACACTGCAGCAGCAAGTGATTCCACATTTAGTGATTGAGTAACATTAGCAGTGTTAAGGTTCTGTTGTATAGACCTTGCATACTCTGATAAATCAGCTTGTGTCCATAGTAGTCTGGATGTACAGGTAGGCAAATGTTTGGTACAGGGAAGGCGCTCCTCTGACGTAAGAATATTGCAAACAACAGGCACATGAGTAGACATGTTACAGTCCTCTGTTGGTTTAATCTGTAAATTTAAAAGACGTGACAGATCTTGTGTGAAGAAATAATCAATTTGGGAGCAATTTCCAGCATGACTGTAAGTTGCCTGACTGAAAATGTCTATTACAGTAGATAGACCTTCACTAGAGAGGAAGTGTTTCAGGAGTGTGTCGGGGCTGTTGTTCCTCTACTCTTGTATGGTTGCCTTCATGTCTCCCACATGAAATCTAATCTGTTATCTAAATAACAGTATGGGTTGATTTGATTTAGCAACCATAGGGTGCAGTACATCAAGATAGTTTTGATATTCTTCAGCACTATTCGAATAGCCGGAAGTTGGCATATAGCTGTTAACCAGAAGGACAGGTTTTGGTAAATGGTTCAGCCCTATCGCAACGATTGTTCCCCTCATCTAAAGCCGTAATTATATTATTGAGCTCCTTTTTTCAGGCAATAAAGATCCCTCCATGACCCCTTTGAAAATTACAGCCAGGTAAATCAGCGTCGCCTGACCGACTTGAATGGCTAAAATCGGGTAAGTATTGTGCTATTTCAGGTTTTTCAAAGTCCCAGAGCCAGTGCTCCTGGCCACAGATAATATCTGAGTACTGGAAGATTCGCTGTAAGTAATGAGCGTTACCTCGAATGCCTTCAACATTAAAGCTGGTAATGGCTAAGGACTTCGAGATGCCACTTCTGGTACTGACAGATCCGGTGGTGTATTGCAGGGATCTAGCACTATTGGAGGAACCGCCTTCAAGTTAGAGGTCTTGATATGGATACTAACACGCTGTGCCCTAGTAGCAGTCTTGGGCTCAACCGGAGGATGGTTAATTTGCCGGGACCCTGCTCTTCTATAGGCATTTGACAGTATGTTGTTAGCATTGTTGCTCACGATGGGGGTGTTCTGGTGATAGTTGAAGCCAGATCAGAGATATTTGCGCGGGTTTACTTTTAGGATCCCACCAAGACCTTGTTGCTGCACACAGATTATGTTTCCAGGTTCACTATTAGTATGTTTGTTGAACATGTTACAGATCTCACATGTAGTGAATGTAGGATGCATATTAGGGTGATTCGATTATACTGGGCGTGCCATCAGTAGAGGTGGTGGTAGTGGAAAGGATGGTGGTATTGGAGGAATGCGAGCATCTGAAACAATAGAGGCAGCTGGTCTACTGAGAGGTACCTGAGGTATCTGTAGGTTAGGTTTATCCACCAACAGATTGACCTTACTTTCAATTAGTCTTAACCTGCTACTCATTGTGTTCGGTTCTTGTGATGATAGGATTAACCATTGGTACCCCAATACTAGATCCACACGTTTCTCTAGCATGTCCATGTGATTAGCGAAGCTATTAATATCTAGTGATAGCTGCTTAGCATTATTAGGAACGTTATTACACTGATTGGCTCTAGCCTGTAAAGAGAGATCATCCTAGTCTGATCATTGATCTTTTGTTCCAGGGAAGAAACAAATGTTTTGAAATATGCTAGTTGGACATCCACATTGGTAGTTGTGCTCTTTGCTGCATGGTTTGAGGGACCACTATTTCTAGGTTTAGGTAATTCTGCACTCTTGCTGCCTTTGTTTTCTATGTCATTCGGACAGGGTCTGGCAGCTGGCATAGGAGTGCAACTAGAACTATCTGCTGGCGTATGAGTGATATTACCATTAGAAGCAGCACTAGGAACAAATGTGGTGGCGCTGCTCAAAGTTCAAGATTTTTGCTGGGTGGGAAATGGTGGAATCTGTTCTCTATTGCTAGTGGAAGCAGTGGTAAACTGATGGGTAGGACTCTGTATCGAGATAGTAGAAGTTATGCTCGTAGAAGGTACACTCGGACTGATCGAAAGAATATCTGTATCGTGACCATGTAGTAGTGATACAGTTGGTCTATTCAGAGTTACGGTTGAGCTAGCAGCATAGCAGAGGTTATATAAGCACAGGATACAGTTGAACGGACTTTTAGGGTGAATCGTGTTTTATCTTGTGCTGATTTCGTCCCACACATGCATAATGCAACCACTGCAGGCAGGTTTCACACTGGATAGTCTCTAAATCTGCAGTTTCTAGACATAGAGGACAAGTAAATACTTTGGCATTATGAGGGTCATTGAGCGGATTATGCGCTACTGTTAGGTCTCCACCAGAACTGGATTCAAAGAGATTGTTGTCAGCATGCTCTGCATGTTGATGACATGGTTGAGTAGAGCAGGCCCTGGACTCTTGAATAGTTTGTTTTATGGTTTTGTTAAGAAACTGGAATTCACGTTTATTTTCCTTGAGCTTTTTTAGAATTGGATTGAAGATTCTTTCCACAAAAAGACTAACTTGTTTGCCATTGACCAGAATAGGAGAATTTGAGTTGTACAGATTGATAGTACATTTGTTAATCTTGCCCTGTCAGCCATCTTTCCTCTTATTCTTGAGATGAATTTCCTGTGCCACAGGGACATTGTTGGAATCAACGATATCCTTATATTCGGCCGAACAAAGGAAATTGGGATCCCTCGTTAGATAACTAACATACATATGGATCTCCTTCCTTAAGATTTTAAATGGGGTGGTACTACATTCAATGAAGAAGTTACCGCCCAGTTTCATTTGATATTCAACCAGTGGCCTGTCACATGCATTTTTTTCTCCAGAGCTTTGGATTTATTTAAAGTGTAGTCCACTGGTCTGATAGACATGAGCGCTGTTTGTATATCAGAAGATATAGTTGGCTCGGTCGAGCTTCTGCAAAGGGCCAGTCTTGTCGATGACCTCATTGTTATGTCGGTCATAATGAATGTGGGCTCTGTAACTGTTTTAGGAAAACGAAAACTCAGTGGATTTGATAAGAATTAATAAGCAGAGCTAAGATTTGGGAATACAGTGTATGTTTACCTCCGTAATAAAGCCAAAAAAAGATGTCAACTACAGCCTAGACAGAGACAGGTGAAATACTAACCATTTGGCAGATTTACAAAATCACAGTTATATTTTACTTAGAATCCGCAGCCCCCCCCCCCCCCCTCGGACCTGACACCTCTTCGCCTAGGAGAGTTATGGATTCCAACAAAAATACTACTACAATGTGTAGTAAATTGATACTGCCATAGGCTATGAAAAGATATATATTTATATTACACGTGTTTCACAGTCAAGACTTGTGGAAATATAATGACCAGTCATGCAGTATAGTATACCACGAACATATGTTACAAAGCCTGTCCCACGGATTAACTGGTCAGTCAGCCACATTAAATTTGGTTAGCTAACTGACCAATCAATTCGCAAAACCGACGTTAGTCTTATGGACTTTGGTCACGAAAATAAATAACAATACCACAATAGACACTAGCTAAATAATTATGATCTAAATACCCCCAAGTACTTCCCTAATTATTGGTGCAGATGTGCTGTAGATAAGATTGTGCAGACACCAGAGTAATGATGATCATGATGGTTAGCTAACGCACAATGAATGGTTAGAATCTGCGTCCTGGTGGCCTACTCCCAGACACGTATGAAACACACACAAATGTGGTCGTTGTCAGTATTAATGAACAGAGGGGTAGGTATAGAGATACACGCACATGATTGAATCACCTTCCCAGTCTATTGTGATACGGTTCTAGCTTCACCTAGCCTCGACAAGTGAAATAGTGATATATAGAGGATATTTATTGGTAGGGAAATAGATAGCCTGATTGGATGGTCTGAGTATGTTGTTTAAATTAGCATAGCATAACACTCAGGTAGATTGTACCACATAATAATAATAATAATAATAATAATAATAATAATAATAATAATAATAATAATAATATATACACACATATTCATACATACATACATATATGAGGATATGCAATGTATAAAAAGTATGCAGGCTGATGCGCATTAAGAAGAGAGAATATAGTTAAAATAACTGACAGGTCATAATAGCACAGTTAAAACACATGTATGCTGATTATAGCTGAGCCAACATGACAATCGATTAGTGATTAAGGATAAAAAAGATTTGACCTACAGTTACAACAAATTGGCGTCGATTCAATTCAATTCAAATATTTTTTATTTTATAGTAGCATTTCACATTTATATTATAAAGGACAGGTAGTCCATCAAAGGCAAAGCCTATGTGGTGATGAACCCCTAACATATATTAGACAAAGAGATATCACAATATTAAATTACTGTACATATTACAAATAACAACATTACACATAACGCACACAAAAACATAATTAAGTTACTAGTAGTTAATTATAATAACATAAGAAGAAGGTTCCTCGCGAAAATCTTTATTATGACGTGTGGGTGAAAATGAAGCGAATATAACTTAAAAGCATAGAGTATATATGTTTTAAAATAACATAATTATTATTATGAATATATATATATATATATATATATATATATATATATATATATATATATATATATATATATATATATATATATATATATATATATATATATATATATATATATATATATATATATATATATATATATATATATATATATATATATTTCCACTTGCACCCACAGTACATATGCAAAATAAGTTATAAATTTTTAACACTTAGTGCTAGAAAAGCTGCAGTTTTAAGGTGCTAGAGGTACTGGAGAGAGGGTTGGGGAGATGGGGGGGGGGGGGGGTGCGTTCATCGAGCTTAAAGACAGTAATCGAGTATGTGATGTATTATTATTATTATTATTATTATTATTATTATTATTATTATTATTATTATTTTTATTATTGATACTAATATAGTGTATGATGAGCCATAATGTATGATGAGCCATGGTGGTAGTGATGATCTTCCTAAAATTAATGAGATTGGTAAATCCATCAGACTTCCACAGCCATACTCCCTCCTCGTGTGCTGTTCTAAAGGGGTCTACCTATAGATGATTAACCATTTCCATGATGCGTCTCCTATATCTCGCTTAAGTCCAGAGGCAACAATTTATGAAAACTGTTGATATTTTGAAACTACTCTGACTGGAAGCTGACAGATGAGCAATACAAACATTAAATTACATGTTTCGAAGGATCCACCTATTGCACATTACAAATATAAATATATAAATAATAGATGACTTTGGTTACTATAAAAATACACAGACATACATCATTCATTTACATCCACAGCATTATTATGAAGCTAACAATATGATTCAAGTCAGACCAAATTCAAAACACCCAACAGAATTAGATGTGTATCATAAGCAATGAACTTTGTCAAGGACTCATCAGCAAAAGGGTTAGTAGGCTTCTATAATAATTGTCTTGAGGTTCTTTTTGTATGATTTTTGGGGGATAATCTGTGTGCAGATGTCTGTTTCTGTGTTGTTCCATAAGTGTATTTCTTTTGTTGATGGCTTTTGTCTGGTGGCTTCTGTGCGGCAAAAGATTGTATGCAGATTTTTTTCGTGATCGTGTGTTGTGTGAGTGTATGTCTTCATCATTTATTAAGAGGTTTAATAATGGGGTTGGTAGATTATTGTTATAGAAGTCTCTGAGGACGGAGTATAGTTGGACCTTTCCTATGTCCTCCAGCCTGTAATAGTTTCTCTGTTTTAAAAACATTTTGACCAGCTGTTGGTTGAGAAAATATCTTTATAGCATTTTTCTGAAGTGTCTTTAATTTGTTTAGTTTTGATGAGTAATTGTGTTAGTCCAAATAGTGTTGCAGTATGTGATTTGCGGTAATATTATCGTGCTATATAGCGATTATATAAGGTGTTTTAGTAAGTAGCTTTTAGTCGACGCATAATACCAATGTACGTTCTTTGCTACCTTTGATGTTACGATTTGTATATATTTCTCCCATGTGAGTTTCTTGTCCAAATAGACACCTAAGAATTTAGCAAATTGTACCTCACATATTTCTTGAATATCTACATAAATTTTAGTATCCACGAAAAATAAATGAATATGATAGTACGAAAACACGATAAACATTACAATAAAATTAGGAACAAAATATACTTAGCGGTTAAAACAACAAATAGACACAGTGAGAATAGCATAAACGATAATAATAAAATACGTATTCAAAGAAAACAAATAGCTTTAAAAAATCAAACAAATTAAGCGCGAAAACAGAATGGTCCTCTCCCCACTCCACAACACCTGATTGGTAATGATGATGATGATTCACATCGAAGTCCAGCCTGCTCACATCTGTCGATGGTGCACGAGAACTTTAACCGTTTTCAGGTTTCAATCCTATAGGCGCCATGACGACATGATGCTTAAGGAAGAAAGTGCACGATAAAGTGATTTTTTGGTGTTGGATATATGATGCATGATATAAACAACTATTGATATTTTATCCCATAATGTAATCTACTGATTTACAATTCACTATGATAGCGAATTTGTACCTAAATAGCCATATAAACTGAATTGCTACCAGTTTTCGTATGATACAAAATGCTAAATGATCTCATTGACAAAATATCAAACCAAAACTACGGCCATCTTTTATTACTTGGCGACTTCAATTGGGCCGAGATAGAGTGAAAAAAGCACGTGACAGCCACTGACAACCCAACAAGTGATGCTAACTACGTTATTGAATGCTGTATGGTCGAGTTGCTTTCGTGGGTACTGAAATTCCTGAATTTGTTTTTATCGCTCTCGTTTTATGATGTAATGTTGCTCAGATCGCATCTACACAGTAGCTACGTTTTGAATGACAGTTCTGAAGATTTTGACAAAGTTTTGAGCAAAATACGGTCAAAACAAGAAACTTCATACAATTACTGATGGTTATGGTAGTGATAAAAATTGCAAGCTTCCTTAATGCACTTTCTTAGATTACTTACTTGCGCTTATTTAGCACCTAAAATGAGCAATTTTTACAATCCAAAGTTACCACCTGCTTTGGTTACATTTTTTCGCCGCGTCGGATTAGCCTGATTGACGGGAGCAAGTCTAAATTTTATTGGAGAGGCTCTAGAGGAAGGGGTGGGTGCTTATTAATCATACAAAATGTCAAAATTAACATAAAGTGCACCCCGATTCATAGGCTCTGCCTTTGATTGACTGCCCGAATGTACTGCAGACATTGCTGCACGCTGCATCATGGGGAACATAGCTTTCCAGTCCTTCTGGAAGCTATGGATTCGTAGATCAAAGATGCCCTTGGTAAAAAGACTACATTTATAAAATGCAACCTGCGTATCCTTGATGATGTATAACTGTAACAGCTGGGCAGCTCCAAAGGCAGCTCTAGACAAACTTGATGCCTGCCACCGCAAACACCTACGCACTGGACACCGATGGTCAGAGAGCATTATTTCCAACGATGCACTATACAAGATGTGCAATACGCCGCCGTTGTCTGTAAAAGTCGCCCAGCAAAGATGGTCCATGTTTGTCCATGTGCTAAGGATGCCAGAAGACACACCAGCACAGAGAGCCTTGGAATTCGCCCTATTCAGAGCCAGCAAATACAGAGCCAGGTGAGGATGTGATTGCTACGCATGCTATGAGGTGACCTCAAGAAAGCAGGATTATGTACACTCAAGTCAAGAATGGACCTGAGGAAGCTAAGGATTTGGGCTGAGGACAAGACACAGTGGGCAAAAGCGAAGAAGGACTGATTGCAGCTGTAGGATGTTTCTACTACTACAGATGCAGAATACAGTAATCATACACACACAATCCTTAGTTAAGCTTGACTAGGTCGAGGTCTTAGTTATGCTTGGGTGGGTCTTAGCTAGTCTTGGCCAATGTATGGCTAAGGCCTAGGTTCAAGCCTGGCTAAAGCTGAGGTATTGGCTAGCAAACCCTGGTTGCGGCCTAGCTAAGACCTATATAAAGCCTACCAAAGCCTAGGTAAGACCTATGTAAGGCGTATCCAAGCCTGAATAAGGCCTACATAAGCCTAGCTACGGTTTAAATGAAACCAAGCCAAGCTAGCTAAGGTCTAAATAAGACATATAGTTAAGCCTGGCTAAGGCCTAGGTAAATCCAGGGCCTCCACTAATTTCTAAACACAGGCAGTCCTGGACTTCCTGTGTAGTAGTTTTGGGAATCCAAGCAGGAAACATGGAAGTCTAAAATGGTTCCCATACATTAAATTTGCTTAAAATCATAGTTTTAGTGGTGTCAGGGCCAGAAAAACAGGAAGTCCAGGACTTCCTTGGGCTTTGTTTTGGAAGTCTAAACATGGACTTTGGAAGTATAGGACTCACGGACTTCCACTAATGGAAGCCCTGGGTAAATCCTAGAAAAGACCTAGGTAACCCTAGCTAAGACCGCTTTGATCCTACCTAGGTAAGGCCTGGCCAAGTGTGACTAAGGCCTAGGCAATGCCTAGTTAATGCCTAGGTGAACATGGCTACGGCCTAGTGAAGCCTGGCTAAGGCATAGGCAAGGTCTAGTACAGCCTGGCTAAGGCCTAGTCAAGTCTGACTATGGCCTATGTATGATCTAGCAAACCTGGCTATAGCCTACATAAGTTCAAACCAAGCCTGGCTAAGGCCTATAGATGTAGGGCATACCAAAGCCTAGCTAATGCCTAAATAAGGCCTACTTAAGCCATGCTAAGGCTTAGGTAAGACATATCCAAGCTTCTAAGGTCTAAGTAAGGTCTAGTCAAGCCTGGCTAAGGCTGAGCTGAGGCCTACTGTATACCTTACCTCGACCGTATCTCAACCGTGGCGAGGCTTGACTAGTCATTACTTAGACCTTAGGTAAGCTTGGCTATCTCTTACCTAAGCCATAGTTGGGTTTATGTTGATCTTAAGTAGGTTTGGGTAGGACTTAGGCCTTAGCTAGGGTCATTACAATGATTACATAGGTCTTAGCTAGGCTTGGCTTGATGTTACGTAGGCCATAGCCAGGCGTAACTAGGCCTTGGCTCGGCCTTGGACTAGCCTGCGCATAGGTTACATATTCTTGTCTAGGCCTAGATTTTAGACTGAACTAGCATGGCTTAGACTAGCATAGCTTTGATTAGCTTAACTTAGGCTAGCATAGCTTAGCTTAGACTAGCATAGCTTAGCTTATATTAAGATGGCATATGTTTGCTTAGACTAGCTTAACTTAGCATAGCATAGCTTTAGAGTAACATAGATTACCTTAGCTTAACTTATACTAGCATAGCTTAGCCTGTACTAGCATAGCTTAGCTTATGCCAACATAGATTAGCTTAACTTATGTTAAGTTAGACTATTTTAGCATAGCTTAGCTTAGACTATCATAGTGTAGCTTAGCTTAGCATGACTTAAATTAGACTAGTGTAGCTTAGCCTAACATAGCGTAACATAGCTTAGCTTAGGCTAGCATAGGTTAGCTTAGACTAGCATAGCATAGACTGGCTTAGCTTAGACTAGCATACCTTAGACTAGGTGAGTGATACAAGCCCCTTGGGCCTCTTGTTTTATTTGCAGATGTATTTCCACATCACACTTATCTATCTCTCATTTGTTTTAATTTCTGATACATTTTCACAACCCTAAGTATTATTCATACATTCATTTGCTGGTGTGGTTCCATACATTCTCTTGTCTTTCACAATTGATATATTAGTTTCCACATACTGCCTAACTTCTTCACTTTTATTCAATTCAATTGCTGGTATGGTTTCACACCCTGCATATCTTTCACTCAATATTAGGCTAGTGTTGTTCCACAACCCTGCCTACCATTTGCACATTCATTCAATCGCTGGTGTGGCTCCACACTGCGCAAATTTCACACAATAATTAGGTTAGTGTGATTCCACACCCTGCCAGCCTTTCACTCACAGATAATTAATGACCAGTTTTCAGTACATAGATCTATTATATGGCATACATATACTGTCCCCATTCCTTGTCCAGTCTGGCTTTAAAACTACTCAGATTGGGGCGGTTCTTGTGTGGTCTGATATTGAATTCCACTTGTCCACTGGCCTTAGGGAGAAGAAGCTATGACGTAAGTTTGCCTTGCAGTATTTCTTCTTGAGCTTGTATGAATGACCCTGTGTTGTCGTGTTTGTGTCTAGTTCAAGAATTGACATCCCTACTGCATAGAATCTGGGGGTATACTTATATACTTCTATCATGTCTCCTCTAGCTCTTCCATATCTGAGACTATGTAGGCTTAGTGTCTTCAGTCTGTCTTTATACTGGAGCTGGGACAGCGATGGCAGGTCCTGATTCAGACTGATTTTGAACCGATTATAAAGGGTTTGAGCGCCATCAGTTTGGGTGCCCAAATTATGAAAAACTGAGTGAAAAGCCCCTAGGGGCGCTGTATGATATCTTCTGATACATTTTTTCCACAAATTTGTGTGAAATATCACCTCCGAGACTCCTCTTTTGCACCATCTACACAGCTAAGGATGCCCAAACTAAAACCCTGGATGGGATTAACTTGGATGCCCGCCTCTGTACACTCTCATTGTCTCTCAAGCAGTTTGACATCCTTGACCAGGCGTGGTGACCATGCTACATTTGAGTATTCTAGATGGGGGGGGGGGGGGCACCAGGGCAATGAGTAAGCTTCTCAGAGAATCAGCATCTAGGTAGTTGTATGAGCACCTAATCAATCCAAGCATTCTATTAGCCCTGTTCACCTGCATCTCTGTGTGCACAGATAATTTTAATTCATCATGGACTCCCAGGTCGTTCTCCATGGAGACTGCTTCCAGTTGGGTTCTATCATTTTTATTCCTCATGTCATAGCTATATCCAGGATTGTATTACTTTGCACTTGCTGGCATTAAACCCCAGTTGTCAGGTATCTAACCACACTGATAGCTTGTTGATATCAGACGACCTCGTCTGCATTTTTGGGAGTATATCTGTTTGTACACCTTAGTGTCATCGGCAAATATTTGGGTGATTCACACTACACTCTGGCAGGTCATTAATAAAACACACAAACAGTACTAGACCAAGGACACTTCCCCGTGGTAACCCGCTAAGCACTGGTTCCAAATTGGATGAGTTTCCATAACAGTCTCTGGTGAGGCACTGAGTCGAGAGCCTTTGCAAAGTCACGTTAAATAGCAACTATTGGAATACCCTCATCAAGGGAGAGAGTCCAGTCCTCTAGCACAGCCAGTAGGTTTGTTGTGGTTGATCTACCCTTAAGGAACTGGAACTGGAATTCTGAGAGTAAGTTGTTATCAGTCATGTGGTGCAGCAACCTGTCCCTGACTATAGTCTCCATTATCTTATGAATTATGCTGGTCAGGCTGACTGGTCGATAGTTTCCTCGGGAGCTCTTTCTTTCCCTCCTTGAAAATCAGTGGTATCTATGCCTGTGATCTTAGCACTACTGCTAGCTCTGCCAGAACAGTAGCATGCAGTCCATCTGGGACAGGTGACTTTAAAGCTAGGATTCCATTAATGTGCATTCGTTTCCATATCCAAATACTTTTTCGGGGTGGTGGTGGTGGTAAGTAGTCCACTTGATTGGCCTAGAATTGAATAAAATCACTGCTTTCAGACACATATACACATACGTACAAATGGAATCACTCTTTTGGATACGCATAGGCATACGCTTCAATGGAATCCTAGCTTAATGTATTTAAACTGGACAATATCCTAATGACCGCCACTTGGCTGAAATTAATTGTATTAAGCAAGGTGTTGGGGTTGCGCGACTGGAACTCTGTCATAGTGGTCATGTCCTCACTGGTGAATGAACTACTAAAGAATCTGTTTAAGACCATAGTCTTTCCTGCATCAGAGGATACAATGTTCCCTTTCTCTTCTACGAGATCTGTTATACCAGCTTTAACTTTAATTTTTATGCTTTGAACGTATGTATAGAAGGCTTTGGGGTTTCATTTCGAAGTCTTATTGCATTGCCACTTGGCCTGGTTTCTTGCCTTCGAATACTGCTGGTAATCCTCTTCTTTTTCTTGTTAGTCTGTACCTACTGAATTCTTCCCCTTTCTTTCTTGTCTTTCTAAGTGATACTGCATTTGCCCATGGTGCCTTCCATTTTGTTCGACTTTGTGCATTTATCTTTTGCACTGATTTCTATAAACAAAGTCCAGCTGTCTTTAACATTTAGGCTCTCCAAATACTTCAGCCATGTATATTTCCCAAGAATTTCACGCGTTTGAGTATAAGTCACATTTTGTAGTTGTATTTTGCCTGCTTGTGTCACTATAGGAATTAAGGAGCTTATTACCACATGATGACTTTTCCAAGGGGAGCTTTGTACACCAGATCCGATATCATATCTTCTTCGTTTGTTAAGATTGGATCTAGAATGTTAGGCATCTGGTTTCCCATAAAGTGTGCAGACAATGTGATATGTTGATTAAGGTAAGCATATCGAGGCTTTGTAATTTAGGTAACATTTGATGTACCTGATGTCCAGTTCAGCTCTGGGTAGTAGAAGTCTCCACTGATTAAAATATGCACAAATATGTTGCTGTTCAAATGCCAAGTCGCAAAAGGAATTGTTTTTTTATTATTTTCGAGTGTGCTGTTTGGAGATCTGTAGATACACCCAATCAGTAGGCAGTCTTCTTATTCATTTTGATCTCTCGACTTTACAAAGTAAAACGAGCTATTGCGATGCCCTGCACGTGGCGGGGTCATCATCCAATTTGAGTTTAGCTCAACCTTTCTGTTTATATCTCAGGCTTGGTTTAGGTAACATTTAGGTAACATTTGATGTACCTGATGTCCAGTTCAGCTCTGGGTAGTAGAAGTCTCCACTGATTAAAATATGCACAAATATGTTGCTGTTCAAATGCCAAGTCGCAAAAGGAATTGTTTTTTTATTATTTTCGAGTGTGCTGTTTGGAGATCTGTAGATACACCCAATCAGTAGGCAGTCTTCTTATTCATTTTGATCTCTCGACTTTACAAAGTAAAACGAGCTATTGCGATGCCCTGCACGTGGCGGGGTCGTCATCCAATTTGAGTTTAGCTCAACCTTTCTGTTTATATCTCAGGCTTGGTTAATCATACTGGACATAAACTTGGGGCACATGCTTCCTTATAATGACCTGGCATCTCAGAATGACGTTGATGTCAAGGTCACTGTGACCCTGGTAATAATGTAGTTTTTTTCAACGTTAACATTTTCCATTTAGCTCAACTTTTCTGTTTATGTCTCGGGTTTGGTTAATCATACTGGACCCAAACTTGAAACATACTTCCGTATCAGGACACGACATCCCACAATGACGTTGAGGTAAAAAAGTCAAAGATCAACGTTACTGTGACCTTGGTAAAACATTGTTTTTTCAACATTATCATTTTCCGTTTAGCTCAACTTAGCAGTTTATATCTCGTCTTTGGTTAATCAGACTGAGCCCAAACTTGGAGACATGCTTCATTATGATAACACGGCATGACACAATGGCCTTGGTTAAAAGGTCAATGGTCAAGGTCACTGTAATCTTGGAAAACATTTTTATCCCCCTGGTCTGGAAGACGGGGCGATATAGCGATCAGCATGTCCATCCGTCCGTCTGTCCATCCGTCTTGTCAACGCAACTCCTCCTAGAGGGCTCAATGGATTAACTTAGTTTTGTCCACATCATCAGTATCATGTGCAGATGAGCATGTGCTTTTTTCGCGACCGAAAAATTATTCATTACAGAGGTATCCCCCTTTAAATATCTTAAAGCCGATACATAAACTGCATTGCCAATCATTTCTTGTCAACGCAACTCCTACAGTTTAGCTCCGATTCTTTTGAAACTTAGTAAGTGTTATCATTACCATGTGAAGGTGTGCATGTGCTATCCGTAAACTTGTACGTCCATCCAGCTGTCGAAAATCTATTTATGTCCATCTGTCAGTCCATCCATCTCTGACAATCATTTCTTGTCAATGCATCTCCTAGAGGTCTCAATGAACTAGCTTAAAATTTCGTCCACATTATCAATATCATGTGCAGATGTGCATGTGCTTTTTTCGCGACTGAAAAGTTTTTCATTACAGAGTTATCCCCCTTTAAATATCTTAAAGCCGATACCTATACTGCATTGCCAATCATTTCTTGTCAACGCAACTCCTACAGTTTAGCTCAGATTCTTTTGAAACTTGGTAAGTGTTATCATTACCACGTGAAGGTGTGCATGTGCTATTCGTATACCTGTACATCCATCCATCTGTCCAAAATGTATGTCCTTCTGTCGGTCATCCATCTCTGACAATCATTTCTTGTTAACGCAACTCCTCCTAGAGGTCTCAATGGATTAACTTAAAATTGTGTACACATTATCAGTATCATGTGCAGATGTGCATGTGCTTGTTTCACGGCCAAAAAATTATTAACTGCAGAGTTATCTCCCTTTAAATATCTTAAAGCTGATACATAAACTGTATTGCCAATCATTTCTTGTCAGCACAACTTCTCCTACAGTTTAACTGTGATTCTTTTGAAACTTGGTAAATGTTATCATTACCACGTGAAGGTGTGCATGTGCTATCCGTATACCTGTACATCCATCCGTCTGTCCAAAATGTATGTATGTCGCTCTGTCGGTCCATCCATCTCTGACAATCATTTCTTGTCAACAAACTCTTCCTAGAGGTCTCAATGGATTAACTTAAAATTTTGTAGACAATATCAGTATCATGTGCAGCTGTGCATGTGCTTTTTTCGTGGTCAAAAACTGTTTATTACAGAGTTGTCACCATTTAAATATCTTAAAGCTGATACATAAACTGCATTACAATTAGAGACAAAGGAATTTAGGTTTTAGCAGGAGTTGCATTTTTCATTGATTTGTTTTTCTAAAATATTGTCCTTTACAATTAACGTTACACATGTATGTCCACTCTTGATGTATGTTTATTTGAAATGTTTGGATCCGAGGAGGGGGTGTGTGTGTGTGTGAATATGCCGTCTTCTGATGGCTCTTGTTTTCGCCATTAACAGTTTGCGTTTAGCTCAACTTAGCAGTTTATATCTAATCTTTGGTTAATCATACTGGACCCAAACTTTGACAGATGCTTCCTTGTAATGAATGACCCACCCCGAAGGGTCAATAAGCTTATGCCATGGCGGCTATCCGTCCATCAAATTGCTTCTCCTTAATGCTTTGAAAGATTTCAACTAAATTTGGCTGAAAGAATCATATGCTGGTACTCTCCAGAATTTCTATTCAGGATTTTGATTGGTCAATATTTTGGGGTCAAAATCTGATAATTTATACAAAAATTATTGGAAATTATCAAGCTGGTACTCTACTCCTCCTTAGTTGCTTGAGATAATTCAACCAAATTTGGCTAGACGGATTCTATGGTGCTAAGTTCTAGAACTGCTATTCAGAATTTTGATTAATCAATGCTTTCGGTGAAAATCGAATTTTATGAAAAATTTAACAGAAATTGTCAAAACGCTACTCCATAGTTGCTTGATATATTTCAACCAAATTTGGCTAGAGGGACCCTAACATGGTAGACTCCAGAACCTCTATTCAGAATTTTGATTGATCAATTGTTTTGGTGAAAACCATATATTTTATGAACAATTTGCCGGAAATTGTCAAAACGCTGCTCCTCATTTACGGCTTGGCGGATTTCAACCTAATTGGGCCTGGAAGGACCCTATGGAACTAGGCTTCAGAATTTGTATACAGAATTTTGATTGGTAAATTTTTTGGTGGCCATCTTGGATTTTTCAGAATTCCTTTAAAACACTACTCTTCCTTAATCAATGGTCCAATTTCAATGAAACTTGGGTGTAATGTTCCTATCATGATCAACTTTAAGAGTTCTAATGAAAATTTAAATTTTTTCAGCAGTGATCTTGGAATTTCCAGACATTTTCCAGCAGAGTTTAAATCATTACTACTACTTTATCAATGGCTAGATTTCAACCAAACTTGTGTGGAATAATCCTATGACGATAAGGTTCAGGAAATTAAATGAGAATTTTGATTGGTGGATTGCTTTGGCGGTAATCTTGGATTTTCCGGAAATTATCCATTATGTCTATTTAAATGCAAACGTTTCAAATGCTAATGGTCCAGGTGAGCATCAAGTTTCATAGACTATTGTAATGGCAAACATCATGTTTGCATTGCAACCACATTTCTGGTTACTTTGTGGTTAATTGGTATGTCAGTCAGTCAATTTTTTTACAACAGCTGCAGCTGAATGGTATTCACGCATTAAACTACACAAATAAAAAACATTCCTCGCTTAATAGATTTATAGCTTCATAAATAGTCCAATCACATTAATTTCAAAATATTCAAAAGCTTAACATGTACATGTATGGATGTATGAGGTTTATATATATAAACCTCAGACAACCATACATGTTAAGCGTTTGAATATTTTGAAATTAATTTGACTGACTGGCACACCAACTTAACCACAATGTAAAAACAACAAAAACTAAATGGTCCTAGTCAAGCCACAATCATCTTAACCTAAATCATGGCAGATAGTTCTGTGCAAACCAGGATGCTGCTGATTCAAGCTAGGATGGTTCTCTCCCGGCCCAGAATAGTCGTGATCTAAGTCATGATGGTTCTGACCAAACAAGGATGGATCTGACAAGCCAGGATGTTCCTGACACAAGCCAAAATGTTTCTGGCTCAAGCCAAAATGCCTGTTTCTTCAGATTTGTTCTATTATGTTTTGTGCATAATTATGGTAACCATGGAGAGTTATGCCTATAAGCTTGTTAGATCCATTTGTAGAACTACAAGCTTGAACACTCTAGTTAATTAGTTATGATTTCTTAACCCTTACCTCTCTGATGTCAATATTTTATCCTTTACTGTGTCAATATCAAAGAAACTGGTGTACATGTTTCAACGACAGCACCATCTCCCACCAAATTTGTTTGAAAAATGAACACCGGTTCATCTTTTAATTTAATTTGAAGATTTAAAACGTTGACACCAGAGTTTAAATGACAACTTTCTCAGAAATGTTAAAGATTTTACAAACAGACATACAGACTTATACTAGTTGTGAGCCTCATCTAAATATTGATTATACTTTTTCTGTGACTTTAGGTAAATTCTAGATGTCAGGCTCTGCTTTCTGCTCTCGGTACCTCACTTCCTGTACAATTGTGATGTATGGGTGTGGAAGCTGATGAATATTCATTAATGTCACGATGTCTGCTAGTAGTAAGTCCAAATCAACACGTCCTCTCGGAATACTGCGTACATCAGGATCATATACTACAGGAGTGGTGAGTATATGTACATTGGTCTGCTCATTAACTTTTGTGCGCTATGTGTGTGAATGTGCATGCAAGCATGTTTGTGTGCATGTGTGTGCATGCATGTTGTGTGCATACATATGAGTGAGTGTGTGCATGCAGTTGGCAATTGATTCTGACATCAGCTAATGTGTCATGCCCCCCCCCCCTTTTTGAAAAAAAGGGGATTATGCTTTCGCGCCTGTCCGTGCCTTTGGTTTTGACTCAATAACTTCACTTCTAATGGATAGATTCGTTTCAAATTTAGTCTGTCAACTCCTTATGGCATGGCCTCAGTGGAGATTGAGTATCAGCGATATGCGTCTAGATTAACCATAGTTATCTCGCCCAGAAATAGTTAAAATTCATAAAAATATGTCTGCCTTTGGTTTTCGTTCAATAACGTCGCTTCTAATTGAGGGATTCATTTCATGACTCATTATGAGATGCCATCAGTGGGACTTACGTATCAGTCAAACGCGTCAATATTCACCCCCTCTTAAATACTTAAATTTCATCAAAAATGTCTGTGCCTTTGGGTTTTGCTCTTCGTTCATCTTAAATTTGTTATGTCAAGTCCTGATGACATTCACTCAGGAGAGATTGCATATCAGCGAAGTGCGTCTAGATTCACTTTAGTTATCCCTCTTGAAATAATTAAAATTCATCAAAAATATTTTCTTTGATCTTCGCTCAATAAATTGCCTTATAATGGATGGATTCATTGAAAATGTAGTATGTCAACTGATAACATGCCCTTGGTGCAGATTGTGTTTCAGCGAAACGAGTATAGATTCATCGGAGATATCTCCATTCAAATACTTGAATACTTTTGTCAAAAATGTCTGTGCATTTAGTTTATGCTCAATAACTCAATCCCTGATAATGGATGTTTTATGACCATCACTTTGTCTACCCACCTCTCTTCTTATTTGTTTGTCTATTTGTCTGCCAGTACACTCTATCTGTCAATCCCTGTGGCAAATGAGGTTTTGTGAAAAGTTGCTGTCTACAGGGGATGGGTGGGTAGTTTTAACTATAGATTTTACTGGCCAGTAACTGGGTAACTCTGTACATGTGCTCAATACTAAGTCAGCTATGTTAGTGATACATTTTTATATAATCATTGGGTCGGTCAATAAGCATATTCAACAACACAGAGTTTGCTCCCTTGGTCATCTAATAATTAAATACATTTAACTGTTACAGCTCAAGCGACGTTCTTCAGATTCAAGTGTGAAACATGGATTGAACATTCATGGCGAGTCTATGACCGTGCCACCCCCGAAGCCATCAACAGACAAGGAGCCAGTGATTGTTCGTCTTCCACATCCAGTAGCTAGTAATGATGTGAGCCTTTCTGACAAAACACCTGTTACTGCCTTGAACAAACCACAGACTGAGACAAAGTGTGTGTCAGAAGCGAACCAGAGCATGCATATTGAGGAACACAAAGAACAGATATCTGAATCAGAAAGCCAGGTGTAGTATAAAATGATGAATTCACTGTTACCTATGCCCCGCCCATCTCTAGCGAAGCTTCACCCATGCTTTACACATGTAACGATTGATTTAAATATGCTTTGAGCCCTGAATTCCCAGAATTCCAATGTCACGGTAACTATACAGGTGAGCTGTTGAATGTTTTGAAACTAATTTGACTTGTTGCTGTTGCTGCCAATGGCAGAAACAGCTCCCAGTCAAATCAGTTTCAAAATATTCAACAGAATATTTATTAAGTTAGTAAAGCCATACAATTTGTACAACTGATGGACTATTCAAGGTTCATGATGGATCTATTTATGCCATTCATTACGCATTTTGATTGTTAGGTCAGCCTACATTTGATGTAGTTGATTATATGATGTCAGAGACTTGACTGACAGATTGGATTCATCCAGTACTTCAAATGATGATGTTTATTTCAGTTGTCAATCATCAGGAGCTCTCCCCCCCCCCCCCCCCCCCCAACCCCCATATAGATATATGACCGTCCATCATCGTCAGTTAGTTTGTTAGTTTGTCAGTCCAGGTTTTCATTTGCATGCGATAACTGAATTTCTGAAGAGATCATCACCAAACTTGGTCTGTGTGTTGCCCGTGAGGGTCCGAAGAACCTGCTTAATTCTGATGTCAAAAGGTCAAAGTTACTAAATTAAGGAGATTGGGTTACGTTTCTGGATGATAACTACGGTTCTGCTGAGGGAATCTTCACCAAAGTTGTTGTGTTGTCCATGGGGGTTCAGAGAACCCTATTAATTTGGGGGTCTAAAAGTCAAGGTCAGAATGACCCAAGTAAGGAAATTGTGATTACTTTCAGGGAATATTTTGTTTGAAAAAAATTGCTTAGCAGTAACTGCTAAACAAATCGAATAATGCATAGCTACTCATAGCACTTGCATAGCAAACAAACTGTGTTTAAACTGGTTGGTGTTCCAATGGGGAAATGTTTCAAAACATGTTTGCATGATCAAAAATGGCTTTTTTCATTTACACACGCTATGAGCAAGGGAATCCAAAAACAACCGAAAAGCAGAATTTGCCGATTTCGCAAAACATTTTCCCTATGGAACGCAGGACTGGTTACAATGTAGCAGTCGTTGATACATGTACTATACGGGGAGCTAGTCAATATTTTCAAGCCGAGAGAATTCATGATTTTTATAATGTATTGGCGCTTCGATCATGTTTTTCAAGCCATGAACAGAATAAATATGGAATGTAGTCTTTTCTAATATGGTTTCGAAATAATCTAGATGGAGATCTTTGTTAAAATGTGTAATATAACCAAATTTTAACCAATAAATTACCTCAGTCGATCGATAGAAATCACGGAAATATAGTTTACACGTACTCTTGAATTTATGGCATAGACAAACATGTTCCCGATTTCGTTTGGTTTCACCATAGAGATAGCTATCTATAGAGCATTTACTGAACTCACGTCACCGGCGGTCATTTGTCTCATAGTGAAGGAAGGTATGGGGATATGCGCTCTATAGCTATATATGTCTATGGGCTATATCGGAAATTAGTCTCCAACGCATGCGCATCTCGCTTCCTTACTAAATTTGACAAGTGTTTTGCAACTTTTAGCGACTTTTTATCAAACATATTTCAAAATTAAAGGAATTGACTGAATTTTACATCAAAATTATGTATTGCAGCAAATAGCTAAGCGAAGTTGTGGATGTGTAGCAACAGGTACTCATTTGCATCGCATTTTGCGATGCGATACCGCTCAAAATATTCCCTGGCTTTGAATTTTATTAATATGCCCTCTAGGTCTGAGTGAATGTCATTAGCGCACTCAGTTTCCTTTGACACTGCACTGCTAGATAATCTTCATGCTACATTGACGACATTGTGTGATGGTGGTGGTGGACATGTATTTCGACAATCTCTGATTGCTGTTATTGTGATTATCCCCTACAACCCCCTCCCCCAATAAATATATGGGTTTATAAGTTATATAGAACGTTTGCTGTCATGGAACATGTGGCTGGTTGACCGTCTGTTACTGGACTCCTCTCTCCATTGGTGCTTGAGAGAGCTTGACCAAACCAGATGAGGAGTGGCATAGATTTCAGCATTCTCACATTGTCATTCTTCTGATGAGTACTCGAGTTATGTGCTAGAGGGAAGGCTTGCAGTAATTTTAGGAAATGAGATGTCTGCAATCTTTGACATCACAATTAGCTTGGTACATAGCAATCTTTAGCTCATCTATATCCTGCTATGGGCACCTGATATCTGGGTTGTGAACAATGGCTTCTCCTTCGATCAATACTCACCATTCTGTTGCTTCTGATATACAGCTGGCCCTGACAGCGGCTCTAGGATTATAGACTTAGAAAGCTTTACCGACTCCTGGGAACCGGGTACTCGGCTCCCAACTGCCGAGTACCCGTTTACCATAGAGCTCATTTAGCGACAAGAGCAATACATGCTTTTTGCATTAAGGATTTTAGTGTTTTAAAATAATCTAAGTCTTTAATCAGTGATAGTTTGTGTGTTCTGAAAGGATTAACTAAGGACTATGGAGAATACCGCCCAAGACAACCAGGTTGTATTGTTCTTTATTATCCATAGTTAAAAGACTTAGGTCTCTAAATTTCGTTGTGTCGCATGTTCCAATTTCTGTCCCCATAGAATCTGGGACGTGTGCTAACAACGATATATGCCAGACGATCGCCTTCTTTAAACCCCAACAGGCGATCGGCAGATATGAAAATAGGTGTTTGCTACGGTATTTCTAACACGAATATCGGCTGACGTCGTTCTCCGTAGAATCCGAGCGGGTGACGTCACACCCGGTCGCTCGGATGTTTATGTGAAGAAAAATTGTTCATTAATTCGCGCATCTTATTCTGGGTGCTGCGTACTAAAAATGGTACCGGAAACTTTAGAATGATCAAGTTTACGTGTGATCACGATCGGTTTGCAATGATCGGTGGTTTCAAAATTCTTGAGTAGATGTGTGGTCTGCGGTTTTACCGTGTGAGACAGAAGTTTTGTTATACATTTTGTTGTTTTCTTCACATATCGTGCTGCGTTCGTTAGGAGTATAATTTATATTGATTAGTAAATATACCCTGAATGCTATGCGATATGATTCCTGGAGCCGTTACACATCCTGGAGGATCTATTATGGGTGTGTTGTGCCCGCCGCGTACTTGTCGTCATAATCAATGCGATCGTTGTTGTAACGTGGCGGGGTGGGGTGCGGGGAGGTTACGGTTAATTTATGAGTCAAATTATTTGAAAATTATTTGTCTGCCTTCCATCCGGGTCTCGTTCCGCTTGTTTATTGTAGGTTTGTGCTTATTTTATAGGCCAAGCCAGCCCCGCCATCATGTGACGACTGCCATAAGTTTGTCCGTGTAATGTTCAAGGACCATGTCTGTTTTATGTGTGCCCTGTGTAATATAGATCATAGGTGTAATGTTTGTGCAGTGTGGTCCGTCGAAACGATGGTTAAGTTCCTTGCCCAGAAGGACTTGGCTGGGTCTGACGCGGGGTCAGGCGGTCCGAGAGTAAATCGTGGAGCGCCCGGTTTGGCCGTTGCAGGTGCTCCACGTCCCCAGCTGGAGGTGGCGGAGATGGCACCGCCGGCGTGGTTTGGTCCGGCTCTGCAGGGTTTTTCTGCATAGCGTTCTGACCACGCTGGTGTCGTCCCTGCTACCAAAGGTTGGGGGGCAGTTTCTCCCCATGCCTGGTACGGATCCTGTCCTCGGACAGGATTCTGGACTGGTTACTGAGGGGGCCGTCTCATACGGCCCCCTGGCAGTCCCGTCTGGCTTCGGCCAGACGGGTTTCTGTTTCTCTGCGGCCACCTCCGGGTGGTCCAGTAGCGGTGGCCGGTCCGTCAGGTGTGGGAGCCGTCCGCCAGGACGGTTCCACGGTTGACTCGTCTAGTGACGACTCTTCGGAGTCTGAAGACGAGGAGGCCGAGGAGGAGAGGTTGCTGCGGCCCGTGAAGCCGCAGGTGGAGAATATGGAGGTTGATTCCATCCTAGACGGAACCGGCCTCCATTTGTCTGGTTTGGCGCAAGCCAGGTCAGCGGCTCCGCCTGTGGCTGAGGCAAATCCATTACCGTGCACCGGTTCCGTGCGGCTTGGTTTGGCACCAGCCGTCACGGGAACGGGTGTGCCGGGCCGGGCGTGGTACTCACCTATCTCGCCTGGTCCGGCAGTCGGACGTGGGGTGCCGTGGGCGCCCGTGTCCGGCTATGGTTCCGCGACTGCTACGGGTCCGTACGGTTTTCCGTGTGGACCTACCCCATGGACCGGAGTGTTTCATGGGGTGGCGGCGGAACCGTGTGGTACCGGAGTGCCTGGCGTGTCAGCCGTGGCTCCTTGCTGGGAGGCCGTGGCTGGCAGACCCGTGAGCACGTCAACGGGTGACGTGTTTGCGGGGGTGTCTTCATCGGAGGTAGATTGGTCAGATGCTCTGGCGTGGCTAGCCAGGGTTGACCCGTCTGTGGTTTCGGCCACGGCCGATGAAGATGCGCCCCGTCCGTCGGTTGCGTCGATCAGGACGGGGATTTTGCCCGCGGCCCGGATCCGGTTCATAGAATGGTTGGATGCTATTTATAGCAAACAACTGATGACCAAGGGTCAGCTCCCTGCGGCCTCCAGGGAGGTGCGGGCAAGATGTCGTATTCCGCGGGGGGAATACGACAGGTATGGTGTAGTCCCGTCGGTCACGGAGTGACCGATGGGTACTGGGCGTCCAGAGTGCCGTGCCGGGTCACCCCGGTCCGGCACTTGTGGACAAGTCTCAGGTACACCAGGAAGAAGTCCTGTCCCTATGCGATGAGGGTGTGAGGGCAGCGATGAGCGCTGTCAACCACTCTTATCGTCTCCTTCAGTCGGTGTGGGCTGAAGCGGGGCAGGCCACCCTGTGCCACCTGTGGCGCTTTCATGTGTCAATGACGGCCTGGTGCTGTCGATGGACGCATTGGCAAGGGTGCAAGCGCGTGTGACGAAATCCAGGAGGCAAATGGTCATTGACCATATGCGTCCGGCTACGGCAGTCAGGGAGCGTCTCCTTGGGACACCCCTGACAGGGCCTAGCATCTTCGGTGGCCAAGCATGGGCCATCTTAGAGGATACCGCCAGTATCGCGCAGAATCGGTTAGCGGTAAACCTACAGCTAGAGCTAGTGCGACAAGCGCATGCACTAGGGCCTGTGGGGAAACCGCTAACGGGACAACCTTCAAAGGAGCAGAAGAAGCATAAGGGCAAGGCGAAAGCTAGGCCTGTTGCGACTTCTGCTTCAGCTGGGGTTTCAGAGCCGCCGCCGGCGAAGAAGCCCAGGAAGGTTGTAGAGGCGCCTACCCTCCTCAATGTTGCTCCTGACCGCCCTAGAGGTGGGAAGGGTAAGGGTAAGGCCTCAAAGGGCGGACAGAAGGGGCCGAAGCGTACCTGAGGGTACGAAAGCTCCCTTCATATCCGCCTGGACCGCGCCTGTGTGACAGGAACAGCGGTGCCAGTTATACCTGTCGTGCCTAGAACGAAATGGTTCTCTCTCTCTCTCATTAAGAAAGAGTGGGGGGGCGGACTGCGAGCCGGACAACCCCGTTAGACGTCGAGGCGTCTATGGTGGGTGGAAGGCTCATGCGTTTCGTCGAGGCCTGGCAAGGTGTGACGTCAGACAGTCTGGTCCTGGGATGGTTATCCCAGGGTTACATGCCGGAGTGGTGGGACTTTCCACCACAAAATCTGTCTTTGGCACCTGTCTGGACACCCGTACCAAGGGAGCCAGACAAGTTAGAAGCCGTTCAAAAGGAAGTGTCGGGTTTGCTTCTGAAGGGAGCAATAAATCCAGCAAATCGAAACACTCCAGGCTTCTATTCAAACATGTTCCTTGTCCCCAAGAGCACAGGGGGATGGAGACCCATACTCAATCTCAGGCCATTAAATTGGTTTAGCCATACGCCTCGGTTCCAGATGGAAATGCCGAGGTCGGTAATGCGGGATTGAGGAAAGGAATGTGGTGTGTATCGATCGATCTGAAAAATGCATATTTCCACATTCCTATGAATCGGAGTTGGCACAGGTTTCTGAGATTTGCGTTTCAGAATCAAGTATGGGAGTTTACAGTCTCCCGTTTGGCCTGTCGACAGCTCCGAGGGTTTTCACAAGAGTGGTCCTTGCGGTGACAGCGTTTCTCAGAAAAGAGAACGTGGCGCTACACACCTACATAGATGACTGGCTGCTTAAGGCAGACTTGGCAGCCAGGTTGAACGTGGATTCTGCTCTGACTCTGAAGTTACTTTCAGATCTAAGCTGCATAGTCAACGACGCCCACTCAACGTTTCGTTTATTTGGGGATGCGATTCGACCTTGAGGAGGGCAGGGTTTACCCATCAGAGCCCAGAGTGGTGTCTCTGTTAGCCATCCTCAAGAGTTTTCGAGTGGGAAACCACATTCAAGGCGAGGCGGTTCCTTCAGATGCTGGGCATGATGGTCTCCATGGAGCAGGTTATCCCGTACGATGCTCTAATGCGAAGGCCTATCCAGTTGTATCTGATGTCTCTGTGGAAACAGAGAACAGAACCCCTGTCAAAACTGTTGCCAGTTTTGGAGCCGATAATATCGCATCTTCTATGGTGGAAACAGCGTCAGAATCTCCTATTAGGGGTTTCGCTGCACCTACCCCGCCTCCAGCTGTCCGTCTACACGGATGCATCGCTGGAAGGGTGGGGTGCCTGCCTGGGAGAACCAGGTCTCGGGCACATGGACTCTCCCGGAGAGTCAGCTGCATATCAATCTGTTGGAAATGATGGCAGTGGAACTGGCGTTGGAAGAGTTCCTTCCGATGATCAGGGGCAGGGTGATATTGATACGGTCGGTCGATTCGACAGTAGTATCATATATAAATCGCCAAGGCGGGACCAGGTCGCCCACTCTGTGTATCAGGGTGTGGCACTTGATTCAATGGTGCAGGAATTACTCGGTTGTTTTGAAAGCAGCTCGTATTCCTGGCCGATTGAACATTCTGGCGGATGCTTTGTCTCGCAGACAGAGAATCATGCCAACAGAATGGTCCCTCAACCCTCCAGTTCTGCGATGGATCTTCGAGCATTGGGGCAAACCCAACGTGGACTTGTTCGCCACAAAGGAAAATGCTCAAATCATGACATATGTCTCGCCGATTACAGATCCAAATGCCGTCGATACAGACGCTCTGGCGATAAGCTGGAGAGGGATGCACGCTTACGCGTACCCACCCACCATTCTTCTACCGAAGGTTTTGGTGAAGGTCAGGGAGGAACCGTGTCTGGTCCTGCTAATAGCGCCGTATTGGCCGAGCAGGGCGTGGTTCACGGATCTTCTAGATCTGCTGGTGGAAAATCCTGTGCAGTTGCCCGAGATTCCGAACATAATCTCCCAGGCCAAGGGACGCTTCCTACACGAGTGTCCCAAAATGTTCAATGACTGCGTGATGTTATCAAACAACGTTCCACGTCGGAAGGCTTTTCTCGACAGGCTGCTGATTTCATCGCGGCTGCGAGAAGGAGGTCAACCTTCAAGTCATATAACAACAAGGTTAACAGATTTGCAGACTGGTGTGAAGAAAAGGGTATTGATACCTTTCAATCCACTATCAGCAAATAGCAGACTTTCTCTGTGAGCTGTTCTTTTGAGGACTAGCTCCCGTCACAGTTGCTGGATACAAGTCAGCTTTGGCATCAGTTATCCCTTGTCTAGCCAACAGGGATAGTCCAGAGGTGGCCCAGTTAAATGTGATGTTGAAGGGAATGAGCAATCTCCGACCGAGACAACCGGTAGTCATTCCAGCATGGAGTCTATCTTTAGTGCTTAATGTACTGGCCAAGCACCCTTTCGAACCGTTGCGTTCGGCTAGTCTAAAGCATTTGACTCTAAAGGCGGTCTTTCTATTGGCAGCTTCCTCAGCTAGAAGGCGCAGTGAGATCCATGCGCTTTCGGCAGAGAGGAACCGATTTATTGTTTCTGGAGAAGGTCTGCGTCTTCTGCCAAGAGCAGAGGTTATGTCAAAGAACCAATCTTTGAGATATCCCGGCAAACCGATCATTATACCGAAGTTAACTAGGTTTGATCGTGATGCCAGTGTCTGGTGCCCGGTCCGTGCTTTGACTAAGTACAAGAAACGGACTGACTCGTTACGGTCGAACGATAGACATCTGTGGATCTGCCATAAAAAGTCTTATGGCGCCGCATCCATGGATACTATCTCTCGTTGGGTGGTCGAATGCATTCAGACTACTCAGGAGATGGCGACTGGGCACCAGGTGCAAGGCGTAAGGGCAGACAATGTCAGAGGAATAGCCGCCTCGACCGCCCTTTACAATGGTGTTCTGTTATAGGACATCATAGCCGTTGCACAATGGCACTGTGAGTCCTCATTCACGGATTACTATATGAGGGATGTGTCAGACTCAGCCAATCCACTCGCTTTAGCTGTTTTGAAACGATAGTTAGTGACCACACTGCTTTTCACCCTTTTCTCACTTCGGTAAGAAAAGAACCTAAAGCAGGCATGGTCAGGCGAGAGGATGTCAACCAGATTGTGTCACTGATGGCCGAACCGGTGAATGGTTGGAGGCGGTACGTCTGAAGTCCAATTATCATAAGGTAATTCAATAGTGAGAGTTTTTTGTATTATGGATATGTATCATGTTCATTCATCTTATATATTCATGCTCATTCCCAGGCTAATACATGGAGTATGCAGGGAGCAGTTAACCCTCTTGGCATATTTGTGTTTTCAGGCGAGATACATGTTCGTTAGTTCTCTCCCTTTTCTTAGGAGAAAAAAGGGGGGAGGACTGTGACGCGAATGTGATTCGGTTCCGTGAACTTGACGGTCCTTTTAGGTCTCCGTTAGTCAAGTTTGAAGTCTAAAATCTTTCTCCAAGGGGCAAAATTAGCATTTATGGCTTGCCCCTTCCCACCACTGATCAAATCTGGTGTATATCAGAAGTAACAGAATGGTGAGTATTGATCGAAGGAGAATGCAGGAAATGTCAATTTCCCTTTCTCCGAGATCTAACAATACTCACCATTCTGTTACGGACCCAGCCTCCCAGCCCCACGGAGGCAAGCCATAGTTTTCTCTTGTTTGGTGGCTATGCAAACAATATGAGCTCTATGGTAAACGGGTACTCGGCAGTTGGGAGCCGAGTACCCGGTTCCCAGGAGTCGGTAAAGCTTTCTAAGTCTATAATCCTAGAGCCGCTGTCAGGGCCAGCTGTATATCAGAAGTAACAGAATGGTGAGTATTGTTAGATCTCGGAGAAAGGGAAATTGACATTTCCTGCATTCCAGAGTAACTTCTAAATATCAAAACAAATATTTGTGTCACAAATAATTTGTTATATGTGATCTGTATTTATAGACAGTAAATGTGTATTTTTGCCATCAGCTGAGAGAGGAGAAGCAGGCATTGACTGATGAACTGGATGCCCTCAGGAGACTTATTGCAGAACTACAGTGTGAGATTGAGGAGAAAAAGATCCAGATAGCTGATCTTCAGGAGGATGTATTGAAACAAGTAAATAGTAAAACCTTTATCTATATGCGTCCATTACATGTAAGTTAAATAATACTTTCTTGTTATTTAACTATTTAAAATGGACCTTAGATCAGATTAAGCAGTAAACAATGTATGGCATCCTTTCTGGAGCCATTTTCTATCATAATTGGATTCAGGAAGTCAAAAAGTCATCATTCTTTATTATAATATTATTTGGTTTAGTTTACATCATGACATCTTTCATAGACTAAGGAAACATATCAACATTTAGCTATCTAAATTACATAAATACCAGTATTATAAGCATCTGCAGATACCACTCCTTGTTTATGTACATGGCATACTCTATCAGCTGAATAGATGAAATGAGCAGGCTATTGCATTAACTAATATAACCTGCTGCAATCTTTGGCCAGTACAAATGTAGAGGTTAACAGATGCACTATATGTTTAATATTCTCTGTTTCCAAATAATTATTTATTATTAACCCTTTAACCCTTGAATTTATTCAAGAAAATTTCAATTTTGTCATAGAAAATGCCCATTTGCTGACCAAGAGAAGACTATTTTTGAAAAATTGCCACTGGAATGACTGGCTCAGTTATCGAGCCAGTCATTCCAGTGGTAAATTTTCAAAAATAGTCTTCTTTTGGTCTGTAAATGGACATTTCTCAAGACCACTACAGAAGCCATTTCTGGCTGATATGAGTGTTAAAGGGTTAAGTCATGACTGCAGAAGATTCTGTATTTTCCATGTACCTGGCAAGGAACATGCTCACTTTCACTTGAAACAAGAGGCTCACCTGGACCATAGGCATTTCAACTAGAAAAGTCTTTAACAATAAGTAGAACTCTAATGAGTTGAGCAGACTTGTAACAAGAAAACAGAGGCCATGTTTCTTTATGTATCAACTTCTATCGAACAAACCTTTATGGCCCTTAGTCATCGATATCATATCTCCCAAATTTCGGCCCAATCCGTTTAGTGGCTCTGGAGACAAAGTCGCTTTCATGTAAACCAGGCCATCCAAGATGGCCACGCAACCATTTGGCCAATCAAGTTCCCTTGAACAAACTTGGTTCAGCTCTTGGCCTAGATCTTATTTCATGAGCTTTGCATCAATCCCCCAGGCGGTTTTGGAGAAGATTTTTAAAGACGTTTCTAAAAATCGGCCGAAATCCATGATGGCCACCAGCCCAATTGGCCAATCGGCTTCGTTTGAACAAGCCTGAATCTCAATGCCCTAAGGGGATGCTTCCTGCAAAATATAATTGAAATCGGGCCAGTAGTTCTCGATAAGACATTTTTAATTTCCCATTGCTTTAACATGGAAGCTTTTGGCGGGAAAACGATCCAAGATGGCCACCAAACCATTTATCCTACAGTTTCGAAAATTGCAAATTTGAGTTCAGAATACCGAAAAACACATAAACCCAATTTCAGCCTCAAAATCTGTCAAATAAAAAAATCCAATATGGCCGCCAAACACACTATATTTTGATTGGCCCACAGCGGCCCTGTTTTTTGATGGATCGACTTCCCTTGAACAAACATTAATGGCCCGTCGTCCCTAATCATATCTGCCAAATTTCGGCCCGATCCCTTCAGCGGTTCTGGAGAAGAAGTCGTTTTCACTAAAACCAGGTCAACCAAGATGGCTGCCAGACCATTTGGCCAATCATGTTCCCTTGAAGAAACTTGTTCAGCTCTTACCCTAGATCATATTTCATGACATTTGTTTCGGAGAAGATTTTTCAAGACATTTTCAAAAATCGGCCTAAATCCAAGATGGCCACTGACCCCGCTAGCCAAATTGAACAAACTTGAATCCCTATACAGGGTTCGCACGGGTCATGGAAATCCTGGAAAGTCATGGAATTTGAAAATCTAAATTCCAGGCCTGGAAAAGTCATGGAAATTTGTCAATTTGACAAAAGTCATGGAAAAGTCATGGAAAATGATAATCTCCCTAAATAAAAATAAAATCTGATGGCATACAAATGTGAAATGGGGAAATAAAGCTCGGAAATACACATTTCCATATCTTTATCGCGGCGATCACATGATTTCATTCATTATCAAAGTCATATGTCCAACCAAAATAAAATGACCCAAAACAACGTAAGAAATAAAATGATGTTAAATCCCTTCTTATGTTGGTAGGCCATATTAAACTCTTGTGATTGGAGGCATTCCACTGAACTATATCTGGACTGGAAGGAGGCCTCCCAAATAAAAACGGGTTTTGTAACGCCGCTAATGCGAATATCCCAAATTAATAATAAATATGTACAGAAGAGAATGTTTTAAAAACAATTTGAGCAATAAATTCACTATTTCCTACTCAGCATATGCATTCGGCAGTATATTTAGTGGCAACATTTTTTGCTCATTTGGCCAATTTCGTCCCGGCCGAATTGGTTACATTATGATAATGAGATGGCGATGATATCTCGGTCTCGCTAGCGTATGGAGATTCCCCTGTATATTGAACGTATTTCTTGCTCAAAGATGGTGTTATACATTCTATTACGGTTAAAGTATGAAATAAACTTGTTAATATTAAAAGAATAACAAGATATTTAGCCGATAAAGGTTTATTATTATTTTGAATCTAGCGGTAAAGTTACCAATTTTCGTTTGTCTGAAAAATATGTTTTGCAATATTTCTAAACTCTGATTGCATATTATATTCATGTATAAAGCGTTTTTGGCTCATATTTTGTCAAATTTTCCCATGCGTGTTATCTATTAGTGCGCAACATATTCGCGAAAGTAACGATTTTATGGATTGGATTTCAATTTTTTCTTGAACACCTTGTCCAAATAGAAGCCTCGGCTCTAAGCCTTAAATTTGTTCAAAAAAATTTAAAAATTTCAAAGAAAATGTCAATTTGCAGACCAAGTGAAGACTATTTTATAAAAAATGTTCAACAATAGTCTTCTCTTGGTCTGCAAATGGACATCTCTCAAGACCACGCGTGACAGAAGCCGGCTTTGGCTGATATGAGTGTTAAAGGGTTAATAGACAATTTTTGGGGTCAAAATCTTAGATTTTTTACAAAATTTACTAGAAATGCCCATAGTGCTTCTTACCATTTTGAGCGATTTCAACCAAGTTAGGCTGAAAGGATACTACATGTATGATCATAGGCTCTAGAACTTCCATTCAGAATTTTTATTCGTCAATTTATGTGAAAACCTCAGATTTTATTAAAAATGTACCGGATATTCTCACATGTTGACCCTTTGCCCTAGATAAAGTAAATTCCATATGATTCACTATATGCTGTTGAACATTTTGAAACAAATTTGACTGTCTTTGACCTAGCTATTGATTCTTGGAGGTCATGGAATTTCTTAATTTTAGTCATGGAAAGTCATGGAAAAGTCATGGAATTTCAAATACTGAAAGGTGTACAAACCCTGCCTATGGCCTAAGGATGCTTCCTGCCAAATATAATTGAAATCGGCCCAGCGGTTCTTGAGAAGAAGTCGTTTAAAGGAAAAGTTAACGGACAACAGATGGACACACGACGGACGGTCGCCATGGCATAAGCTCACTTGGCCTTTCATGCCAGGTGAGCTAATAATGACAAAATTATATCTTCATATTTTTCGTATCGTCTGGGCAATAATATTTGAAAAATACAGATATAACACTGTTATCTATTTATCATCATCAGCTTTAGTGGAGCCTTTAACCCTATAACACTCAAAACAGCCCAAATAGGCTTCTCCAGTGGTCTTGAGAAATGTCCATTTGCAGCACAAGGGAACCGAGCCACGGAATGACTCCAGTGATAAATTTCCTAAAATAATCTCTTGGTCAGCAAATAGACATTTTCTATGAGAAAAAATTTAATTTTCTTGAACATATTCAGGGGTTAAATGATTAAAGTTGTATGATATGGTTACATCCATTTTTAGCTCACCTGGCCCAAAGGCAATAATTTTGACAGTGACCATCTTGAATTTTTCAAAAAATGACAGGAAATAGTTTAAAATGCTACTCCTCATTAACTACTTGGACAGTTTCAACCAGACTTAGCTGGAAGGATACTAAACTGATAGGTTTCAGAACTTGTATACAGAATTTTGATTGGTAAATTTTTTCGGTGGCCATCTTGGATTTTTTGAAAATTTCGAGAAATCAGTTAAAAGGCTACTACTCATTAACCACTTGAGCGATTTCAAGCAAACAAGGATGGATGCACCCTCGGGGTGTGTGCTTCAGAGTGTGTATGCAGAATTTTGATTGATCAATTTGTTCGGTGGCCATCTTAAATTTTCCGAACCATGACTAGAAATCATTTAAAACACTACTCCTCATTAACTGCTTGGACGATTTTAATCAGACTTGGCTGGAAGGACCCTGTGGTGATAGGATTCGGAACATGTATACAGAATTTTGATTGGTTAATTTTTCCAGTGGCCATCTTGGATTTTACAAAAATCTTTGGGGATCATTTAAAAGGCTACTCCTCATTAACTGCTTGGCCGATTTTAACCAAACTCAGCTGGACGGACCCTAGTCTGGTACACTTCAGAACGTGTATACAGAATTTTGACTGCTTGACACTTCAGAACTTGTATACAGAATTTTGCCTGATTTTTGGATCATGTGAAGACGCTACTCCTCATTAACCCCTGGGCCAATTTAAACCAAATTTGGCTGGAAGGATATTGATAGTCTCTAGAAATTCTATTCCGAATTTTGATATTTCAATGTTTTGGTGGGCATCTTTGATTTTCTGAAAATTTTCCGGAACCATTTAAAAAATAGTACTACTTAATCGATAGCCCGATTTCAACAAAACTTGGGTCGAACGATTCTATGACGATAGGCTTCAAAATGTCAAATGAGAATCTGGATTGGTCTATTTTTCGGTGGCCATCTTGGATTTTCCGAAAATTATGCGTCGTCTATTTAAATGCAGATGGTTCAAATGTTGATGGTCCAGGTTAGCGTCACAGGCCCTTGGGCCTCTTATTAAATATAGTGATGGTGCTTCGGATATCACTGTGATGTGTCTGCAGAAGAGGAGACATTTCCATGAGAACCAGAATACCAGACGTGCAGCAGACTCTTTTGCCTCTGGTTATATTCAGAGATATATATTTTGTGTTTGTGACATTTAATTGCTTCCAGGGACCATTGTGTTTACTTTGTTCGCTATTGTGTTCTTTAACAGTTTTGTTTTTAGTTGTAAGATGCTCTACAATGTCTGTATATTCCAGATTGCTGAGTCAGCTTGTGAGCTAAATGCAGAGAAAGAACGACATTCCGTCACAAGAATAGCAAAGATGGTGGTGGATGAAGAACTATGTAACGCCCTGGCAGAGACGGAGAGCGTGCGCACAGAATGTGAAAAAAAAATTGCACAGATAACAATTCAGGTCAATATGACATGCACACAATTGATTCTCTCCCCTAAAATCATATCAATTGAAGACTTATTTTGATAAAAATCATTTAGGATTGAGATGATTATAATCATGTGCTATAATTCACCTTACATAACTTTTGAAATTTTTACATCCTGCCATTTGCCATCTCTGGATAGTGGAATGTGGGAAGTATCATGAGATGAAAATCAAACACAAAGTTTATTATGCCAAAGTTTATTGCTCCAAACAGTACCGGTATAACATGGAAATGGGTAAATTGCACGTTTTCTTTTATCACATTTCTCAAATAGTCACCTTCAGATTGATCAGGTGTTGAATAAACAGTTACTGTAGAATGAGTGACAGATGTGATCAGTGTCTTATTTAGGATAACAGACACATTGCATAAAATTAAATTACTGTGTTAAGATATAATGAAAGGCAATTGTCACAGTAATCTATCTAGCAATTACATTTTACCATAAGAACAATATCAAAATACAATAATTCCACATAATCTAATGTGTGGGCTATCATGCTCAGTCGTGATGAAGTTCAGAGGTCTGATTTTGAACCTTTGACCTTTGTGTTAAATTGATGCATCCTTTATGTATACGTGCATGTATCCATCTAGCCTTCTAATATGATAAACCAGTCATGATACATAGACCAAAATGCAGAAACCAAAAAACCAAACTTAACATTGTTTTCTTATTTCCATAGTATATGTTAACTATATGTTGACACTCATATATTGGAGGGATCTACTCTGTGACTCAGGTATGTGATGTGATAATCAGTTACATCACTTGATAGTGGTCACAATCAAAATGATATAGCTTCAGCACAAAAATCTAAAAGTCTGTCACAAATGTGTATGAATTGTATGTTCCTGGTGAATTTACAATTTAATAACCATTCAATTGAATGTTTTCAAACCAATTTGACTAAGCGTTATTACGGCCATTTTTTGGACAAGCCCGGAGAGATAGTCGCCCTGAAATTTAGATTCTGCAAATTCAGGTTTCAAAGCTTCAAATTGAAAGTTAACAGAGTTTAGCTATAGATGACAGGGGAATATCTAGGAATGAGTCCCTATATTGATCAAACACATGTATATTATAATATGTCAGTATTAGTTTTGCAGGGTGACCATCTCTTCAGACTTATCCGACAAATGCAGATACTTTAACAGGCTTCTGGATTTCGGGACTTGTCAAATATCCAGATTTTTTTCATCTACGTATCAAAAATAATTTTTTGTACAATATTATCTATTTATATTTATATCAATATATAATTTTGTGCTATATTTATTTGTTAAGTTAGCAATATTCATGAAATGTTACCAGTTTTCATTTTATATAGTACAATATCGACCCTATTCAAGTCCACCCAAGTAGCCATACGATTTAGCTATGACAATATTCTGATGCATAACAAACGTATTTAGTGTTTATAAACAAATTTCTTGAGTTACATTTATGCCTTTGCAATTTGTAATAGACAAGTTATAGTTTAAATTCATGATTTGTGTTCATTTCTGCATGCTCACTTATGCAAACACTTGAAGAGACAAATTACGCACTATGTCCAAAAAGGGTAAACTGCGAGGTTTTGCGCTCATTCAAACTTATTTTCTGGACAAAAAATCATGACAAACTAGTCACCCTAATTTTGGGAAAAATTACATTTAACAGTGGAACATTTCTAAACTGAACCTTCTATGAACAAAATAGGCCTACCTTATGGTTTCTAAACACAGGATTCATACATCTACACAAGTGTATGTCTGGTAAATGTATGGAATTATAAGAAACACATTTCCAGTCTTTGAAAATATGGAACATTCAACATTTTCTGCTAGACCTCTGGAAAAACTATGTAACGTTGAAATATTCTCAGATGTGTCTCTCACTTGCAAAATAATATAGATAATATTTCAAGTAGTGCTGATCTCGCCTACTAAATCCAACATTTTTGTGTGCAAGATTTAAGTTTTGAAATGGAACTGATTGGAGGTATTATAAAATTGGCATAAAAGTTGATAACTGGTCTGAAAAGTAATTTAATTTAATTTTGCAGACGGCGTATGAACCCTGTAAACTAAACATACCTCAAAGAACAGATTGGCATTTTCAAATAGGAATTCTTTGTCTGTTGATTGAAGCCCTCTCCAAACTGAAAAAGTTCATTAGCAACATGAGTATTCAGTTTGAAATGGTTTCAATGTAATGCAGAGGTTAATTACCACAGCTCATTGCCACATTGTGAGCATATGCAGTTAGCTTTCAGTGGTTACTGTCCCGTGACTTTCTAGACGAAATGTTTCCTTGTACTACTTCAGATGGCGGAGAAGATGACGACATTGACTGCGGAACATGCTAAAGACATTGAGATACGAGATGACAAGATAACACGCCTAAAGCAGCAAATGGCAGAGGTACTCAAGGGTAATTCGTGGTCAGTATCGTACAGTGTTCAATTCTTAAGATGTTTATTCAATGGATATGGGTTGTTTTGAATGTGAGATATTTGATTTGAAATGGGCAACTATATAGAATCCTCTAACCGGTTTATAGCAAGTCAATAACAAATAAATTTATATATTTATAATAAATCTAATTATACACATTTTTGAGAGTCATGACATCTAGGTAAACTCGAAAGTTCCCTGATAGGGCACAGATTCATAATCTGGATTGCAATGAAAGATGTTAATAGGTTATCAGACGTGATAAACCTGACTTAAGTTGTATATGCATAAATCTGAATATGTTACAGTAAGCTAGTTTTTTACCACAGTGACAATAGGTTTTATATTGAGGGAGAATGTGTGATTAACACAGGATTGTACATATTTTCAAAAATAAATGCTATCTCGGTGTCTGGACCGATAGTTGAACCAGTTAACAATATATAGATCTGTATGTTCCTATCAATGTGAGGTGTGTCTCTTGTAATGTTGCGAGCGGAATGGCAGGAATCTTTCAGAAGTAGCTCAAAAAGCAGACTAATAATAATCAGTTCGACATTATATGATCTGCTAAATAAAACAATGGCACTAAATATCTCTAGTTTTGTGTTTATTGGCCCTATAGTAATCACCGCACCCATATTTCTGTTCGTTCATCTGTCTGTCCATCCACAATATCTCGTAAACAGCACATCATACAGAACTGCTTCAGATATTTTATTGAAACTTGGTGTATGCCTCACTTATAATACGTAGATGTGCCTTTTGTAAAATTTACCTTTATAGGTCCAATAATTTGGGTGAAAATGGGCTTTTTAATGCAAAAACTCAAGATTTTTTCAATTTTCTCGTACACACCATACCATACAGAATAGCTTAAAATAATTTAATGATATTTGTCAGGTAGTGTCTTTACGAGGAGTAGATGTGCCTTTTGATAGATTCACCTTTATATGGCCAAACCTTTGGGTGAAAATGGGCTTTTTAATGCAAAAATTCATGATTTTTGTCAATGTTCTCTTAAACAGCATGTCATACAGAATCCCTTAAAATAATCTGATGACACTTGGCAGGTGGCTTATTTATGATGGGTAAATGTGATTTCTGAAGGATTCGCCTATATAGGTCCAAGATTTGGGGTGAAAATGTGCTTTTTAATGCAAAAACTCATGATTTTTGTCAATGGTCTCATAAACAGCATATCATACAGAACCGCATCAGATATTTTAACGAAACTTGGTATATGCCTCACTTATAATTCACAGATGTATCTTATAGGGCCAATATTTCTGGTTAGCTTTTAAATGAATAAAATTAAAAAGGGATATTTATTCCATGATTGTTATGCATTTAATTACAAGCCGCCTACTGCTCCATGTATGCCCTGAGTAAGGTGATATTTTGTTTCATTAGGGAACGTCAGCAGCAGCTTGAGGAATTAACCAAGGAGCTGACCAGAATACAGAATGAAGCTGAGAGTTTGCGCAGTAAACTGAAAGGGCAGAAAGTTCGGGTAAATAATTACTATTATTATTATGATAAGTAGATCATTGTTTTGGCATATATTATGTAATAAAAGAATAACATTGTTTCTGATTGGCTAAATTAAATAACTACCAATACTCGCCAGCGTATGAAAATCTTGTTAACTAATAGGATGTGCATAACAGAATGAACTGACACCTATGCACAAAGTTTGAAATCAGCCAGTCAGCTCCATTATCTCACAAGAGATTGGTTTAACTCCGTTATACAAGCATTTATGGCATTACGTATTTAGAATTGACGAGGAATCAAACCAACAACTGGCGGAAGTGCCAATCATCAAAGCCGACAAACACTTCCACCACACTAAGGGCGGCTTTGTTGTGGTGGAAGTGTTTCTGGTTTATGATACTTGTCACTTCTGCTGGTTGTGGGTTTGATTCCCTGTCAATGGTTTAATTCAGGAAGCTGTTTGGCGGCCTACGTTGTCTACAACATACTGCAGCATTCATTGTGGAGTCTGGCTTTACCATCTGAGGGAGTGAGGGAGAAATTAGTTTCAAACTATTTAACTAAATATTTCTCACATTGTAAAGGAATCTATCGTATTTGGTCTGAAATGTTAATTGCTTTAAAGAGATAGAGAACCTAATACCGGTGTGATGAAGTTGATTTATCTCTACTGTATATTTGTCAATCAGGTGGTGGTAAAAATTATCAAATTAAAAAAGTTACGCCTCAATAAATTTAGAAAACTGCTTTCTTTGGGTTAAAAACAGAGCACACTTGGCTAATCTCCCAGCGAACTAATGTGTGTGAGTGCACTATAGTTGCGGCATAGGTGTCCTTGCCAAAAATGTCGAACATTTGACAGACAGACAGACAGACAGATCATTGAATTTGCCTGATGTACACAAGGAAGAAGAATAATCAATTGTCAGCTGTATATTGCAGCCTCTCAATTGTTTATTTGTACCTCTCCTCAAGATAAGCAATCTTTGCAAACTTGTTTATTTCAGTGTTCCGGCTGTAAAGTGTTAACAGAAAAACTTGACAAGACGACAACAGTGCTTAATGAGAAGGAACAAAGTCTTAATGAAATGAGTGAGCTATGTGCAAGGTTTGAAAAGCAGCTCAAGCAACAAGATCAGCTCATTGCTCAATATGCTATAAGTAAAGGCCATAAGATAGCTCCAATAGCAAAGTACCTGGCACAAGATAAATAAGCTGATCTAAAGAACTTTATTGTTACCTCTTATATGTTCATTAGCATAAAGGAGGTATCCAATTTTAGCTATGCCCCGCCCATCACTAACTAAGCTCCACCCATGCTTTGTGTTGAAATCGATCGATCGCTGCACTCTGAATCTATTTCCAGAAAACTATAAATGTAAGCTGTTGAATATTTTGAAACTAATTTGATTGGTGCTGCCTATGGCAGTGCCCAGTCAAATTAGTTTTAAAGTATTCAACAGCATGTTTATTAAATAGTAGACATAATATTTGTACAACAATGCTTAGTGCGTCGTCAATGAAGCATTCGTGATGAACTTATCTACGTCCTTCATAATGTCATTGATTATGACGTCAGTCTACACATCACATAGTTGATTATGACATCATATGATTGATAGATAAACTGAAATGGGCCATTACTGACACTCCACCCATGCTATAAGGATAATGTGTAGCTTTTAGTGAAAATATACACAAACAAATAAGTTATGAATAACTAAAATTCTGAGCCACTAATTGTGCTATGAAAGCAGATTACAGCAGGCTAATTATACCATCAAAATGTACACTTACGTGTAAAATACATGTCATAAATAAGTTACCATGTGTCTAAAACAAAAGCAGAAACATGCTAGTATAGTAAGAGAAGCTCTCGTGAATATTTTGAACATAATTGCATTGGAAGACTTTACTGCCCTAGGTTTTATTTTGTGTTGTAAGCATGTTAAGTTATTTCTGAGCTGTACTGGCTGTATAAGTTATGTGTTGGTGATGCTTTAACCCTCATATCAGCCAAAACAGCCTCTTCAGTGGTCTTGAGAAATGACCTATTGCAGACCAAGAGAAGACTATTTTTGAAAATTTACAACTGGAATGACTGGCTCGATAACCCTTGGTCTGCTAATGGACATTTTCTATGGACAAATTCGAGGGTTAACGCAATCATACTGACTAATAACTAACTAATGGATGATGTCCGAGAAAGATCTTTGATAACAACACAGTGGTAAATGGCTTCAGGCCTTTGAAGGAATGTTACCCGACGCAGTCTATGGTTTGGTAGATCAAGTCTGATTCTGAGAAATATTGTATAGGAAATATTTTAAATAGGAATTTATGTCAAGTGTTTGGCCTTTATAACGCTCATGGCCTGATGTAAGTAACAAGAGGTTGCCTAGCCAGCTGCTAAGGCTGAAGTGATGCCATTCTGTTATTATGAGATGTTCCTATGTAAAATCATTTGCGTATCAATTCTCTGGTTAAGGCTGCTGAGAATAGTAATAAGATGTTTCACTGATACATACGTATGTATGTAACAGCTCACTATAGCCTTATACACATATACTTATACTCTTGATTTGCTGAATATTTTGAAAACTATTTAACTGAAAGTTATTCGTGGCTTTCAGTCAAATCCTTTTCAAAATATTGAGCAGGTCCAGCAATATAACCCATGGAATATGTCGTCTGCAAAACCTCTGCAGTTAGACGGTTAAGCAGTGATTGACAGCGCGGTCATGAATAGTTGAAATGTACATTTTCACACATGTTCGTGACTGCAGTTAGTACTGAACTCATCAAGATAATTTCAGGATGTCTATATTAGAAATTGGTACATCACAATGGACCTTTCCAGTTTATCCAACAATCAGATGATGCCATAATCAGCTACGTGACATGTAGGATAGTGTTATAATCAATGAGGTCATGAGTGACGTAGCTAAGGTCATCACGAACGCTTAATTGATGACGGACTAAGTTGTTGTACGAATTGCATGTCTGCTATTTAATAGAAATGCTATTGAATATTTTGAAACTAATTTGGTTGTGCGCTGTTACTACAGTAGGCAGCATTAGCACCCAGTCAAATTAGTTTCAAAATATTCAACAGCTTACCTGTATAGTTTTCTGGAAATTGATAGTTAGGGAGTTCAGGAATTTATCGATCCCAACGGATAGATCCCAACATGTGCGAAGTGTGAGTGAAGCTTAGCTAAAGATGGGCAGGCCATAGCTAAGACTGGATTCCTCCATTGAATGAACATTGTGCAGGGTCTATGCACGTTATAGTACATTCTGATACCTTTAAATTTACTGGTGTTAGTTAAAAACTAGATTGATCGGTCAATGATCGGTCAATGATGTGTCATTACAAATCCCCACATTCACCGCTTTGAACTTTTGACCTTACCCAAAACCCACCCCCGGGGCTGAGCCAAATGTAAATGTCCTTATGCACTCAACAATCATATGGGTAACTCACATACCAAATTTGGTTGAATTTTGTCCAACAGAGGAGTTGTATTACAATCAATTTCATGACCTTTTGACCCCATCCCTCACACCCGGGGGGTGGGGCCAATTATAAATGTGCTCATCCACTCCACATTGATATGGGTAACTCACATACTGAATTTGGTTGAATTCCGGCCAATGTTTTTGGAGGAGTTGCATTACAATCAATTTCTTGACACTTACCGTACCCCCACCCAAATCTAAATGTGCTCATGCACTCAAGATTGAGATTGGTAACTTACATACCACATCTGGTTGAATTCCATCAAACAGTTTCAGAGATGTTTTATTACAATTAATTTCTTGACCTTTTAGCCCCCCCCCATCCCCCACCCAGAGGTGGTGGGGCCAAATGTACATGTGCTCATCCACTGCACATGAGTAACTCACATACCAAATTTGGTTGAATTCCGTCCAATGTTTTCGGAGGAGTTGCATTACAATCAATTTTTTTACCTTTTGCCTCCGCCCCCCTCCCCATCCACACCCACCCCTGGGGGTGGGGTCAAATGTAAATGTGCTTGTGTATGCTCCATTGATATGGGTAACTCACATACCAAATTTCGTTCAATTATGTCCAACGGTTTCAGAGGCGATGCATTGCAATCAATTTCTGCAGGTTAAAATTTGACCTTTTGGCCCTGCCCATCCCCCTGTAAATTGCCTCATGCACTCCGCAGTCATATGGGTAACTCGCATATCAAATTTGTTTCAGTTCCATCTAACGGTTTCAGAGGAGTTGCGTTACAAGTATTTAACCCCTGCCTGAGCCCCCTGGAGCCAAATGTAAATATTGCCTTGAAAACCAGAATCATATGGGTAACCCACATACCAAAGTTGATTGAATTCCACCCAATGGTTTGGGAGACGATAGCGTGACGGACAGACAGGCAGACAGACAGGCAAGCAGAGGTGATTACTGTATCCCCAACAATTTTTTTAAAACGGGAAAAAGCGTGTGGAGAATGATACAAAAACTGCATCTGATTGATTGTATGATTTTGAATTTGGTAATTCCTGTATGGAAAGGCAGACAATGTATGACAACCTGAATTTATCTAGAATGGCACATGTTTTACGGGGTGTTGATACCAGGATTTATATGTCCCTAAGCTAAGTGAGGGTAATACATTGTCTGCCCAGATGATACAAGCATATATACCGTGTATAACACCTGTTAGACACACTACATACATCTACATACATCAGCACGACAAAATAATGGAGGAATCCAGTTTTAGGTATGCTCCGCCCATCTCTAGCTAAGCTCCACCCACGCTTTGCCTGTATTGGGATAGATCGATCCCTGCACTCCCGGAATCTCAATTTCCATAAAATTATACTGGTAAGCTGTTGAATATTTTGAAACTAATTTGACTTTGCATAGCCCAGTCAAATTAGTTTCAAACTATTCAACAGGATGTTTATTAAACAGTAAAGACATAAAATTTGTACAACTTGACAGACTATTAAGCATTTATGACAGGCTAAATCGCGTCATTCATGACGTAAAATAAAAGATCATGATTGACTGAGAAACTGGATTCATCAATTGACAAAGATTTTGTGTATGCCCGCCCGGTCATTGTCACAGCCTATTATCTTAGCTATGATTACTAATGAGATTTATACACCACTATATGTACATATGAGTCAGTCACATTTCTATGGCAATCTGTTGTGCCTATAAATAAACTAATTGTGCCATTAAAAATAATATGTAAGAATCTTGTTGCCATGTACATCGGACTTATAACCATATTATAACCACTTAATTGTTGTTAACATAGCTCAATTCTATTGAGTACTTAAGCAGTTAACAATTCACCTTTCCAGAGTATCCATTCATCACCAGACCTCGTATGACGTCATAATCAGCTTAGCGCGAGTATGATGACGTCATAATTATTACGTCACAAAGGTTTCCATATAGACGGTCACCAAATCTCAAATGGTCCGACACGTTGTATGAATTGTATATCTTTGTAATTCTTTGCTATTTAATAAACATGCTGTTGAATATTTTGAAACTAATTTGACAGGGCGCTGTTGCTGCCTTAGGCAGCAACAGCACCCAGTCAAATTAGTTTCAAAATATTCAACAGCTTCCCTGTTTATTCTTTTGGAAATTGATAGTCAGGGTGTTCAGAGGTCGATCGATCCTAACACGAGCGAGGTGTGGGTGGAGCTTAGCAAGAGATGGGCGGGGCATAGCTAAAAATGGAAAGGTCCATTGAATTGAAAGTATATCAGTTTCAAGACAACTATGCGGGAAAGCCATTGACTATTTTGAAACTAACTTGGCTGGAACCTGTTGCAGCAACAGTTCCCAGTCAAATTAGTTTCAAAATAATCAAAAGAATATTCTGAATGTTTCTGGTATGTGAGCGTTAAAGGGTTATTATTTTATCTTTCTTGCTTAGATTTAAACAATTTTAATTCATAATGGTAATACGGGTAGATAATTACTATGTTTACAATCGGCAATAGATATCTATTTTTAACAAAATACTATATTTACTTCAATATATTTTTATTAGATTGAATATCTGTTATGCTGTAAGAAACTGGTAATATAATAAAATGTTAACACGTTAGTATTAATATGAATATAGTCTGATTGTGTAGCTTTATTGAGTAATTTCAAGCTACGTACTTCATCTAGATTCTGATGTAAGATGCAAGCACAGTGAATAAAAGTGATGCATGTGTCTGATAGTATGCAGCTAATACGAGATGAGTGCTCGTTGTTGGTCAGTCAGCAGATTGTCAAAAATATAAATATACATAATGATCATTTACGATATGCTTCAGATTGCACAAGATATAATACATTAATCCTAACCACTCTGATGTTAATATTCTATATTTTACTACATTAATACCAAAGAAACCGGTGTACATTTTTCAATGATTTTGGTGGACGATGTTGCTGTCTGTAACAGCTAGTACATCTTCCACCAAATTTGTTGAAAAATGAACATCAGTTCCTCTTTTAATTTAATATACAAATTTTAATTTTTTACATCAGAGTGTTAAGGGTTAAGGCTACAAACTTGATGTGATAGATTAAAGTAAAGGAAGAAATACTGTGAAAATATGAATTTGAATGATGCTAATTACTATATAATATGACACAATAATGATGATGTACATTTACTGTTCTATATTAGGTGTAACATGAGAACCGACATTATAAAGCCTACACCTGATTGACAGATTTACTGAAACTGTTGAGGGAATTTCTGAATACCATTTACTGGTCACACGCATCAAGGGAGATAATGGTTTGAGGGAGTTTCTGAATACCATTATATTTTAGAACTTTGACCTGATCATGATATGAGTTTCTAAGTGAAGACCAGTGCTTAGACATGCCAGAGAATATGTCAGCTCAGAAAGCATTGGAGTTATCAGTAGTGAATGTCAACAAGTATCTGAAACAGGATGCCATAGCACCAACGTGTTAGGTGTTTTGAGATCTGACCTAAAAAACGTAATCTAGGGCGAATAAATAGGAAGAAGACCTTAACAGAACTTAATCAAACTACCTCAAAAGTCGAGGTTATTTTGACCTTGTCAATGTTAACATGTGTTTAGTTCTGCATTTTGGTGTATGTCTCATAACTGTCCTATCAAACTAGAGCAAAATGTAGATACATGTTTGTGAAGGAGATGTATGTTCAGAGGACAAGATGAACCTGCTACAAACGTTTCCATTCAAATCAACTTCCTTGTACCCAACATTATGGATCTCCTTAAGCATAATGCCATTGAGATGAAAAAGGTACCTTCAGGCTTTTCGGTCGCAGTCACGGCGACCTGGGTACAACAATGGTCAAGTTTGACTGACTAACCATAGTTAGTTATAGTTAGCTAAATTCCAGTCGAACATTAAATCGTTAACTCGACCAAGGTCAGTCACGAATGGTTAGTAGAAAATTTGCGGACACTACTCGCTTGCCACAAATAAATGCATGTAAAAGCGTAAATATTTCACTAAATAACTTATGTTTGATGAAATCATACTTTCCTATTGTATGTCAATGTTCCCAAGGCCCACTTTCCACTTTATCTCATATGGTCGCTTTTTGACGTCTTAGCAGACAAAAGTCTATTTTCATAGGTCATCGAAACAACCAACAGAAAGGGTTAATCGAGACAGGTACCCGGCTCCAATTTTTTTCTCCAATAGTAATTCAATTGGGAATCTGGTATCAACAAACTATAGTTAACTATCCAGTGTCTGACTGGGCATAGCCAATGCACGTGTCCAGTAAACCTGCAAACTGACTATGTTTAGGTAGTCGAAGTTGCCCGATCACTTGCTGCTAAATATCTCATCCTTATTGTGCCATCAGTACAACACTTCATAAGCTTATGGACGATGGGTTCTTTAGAGGTCTCATCATTACACAACTGTATTTGCTATAAGCTTATGGATGTTTTCTTGGGATGTCTCATCATTACATAACTGTAGTTCATCATTACATAACTGTAGTTCATCATTACATAACTGTAGTTGCTATAAGCTTATGGACAATGGTTTCTGTGGATGTCTGATCATTACATAACTGTAGTTGTTATAAGCTTATGGATGACGGTTTCTTTGGATGTCTGGTCATTACATAGCTGTAGTTGCTATTAACTTATGGATGATGGTTTATTGGGATGTCTGATCGTTACATAACTGTAGTTGCTATAAGCTTATGGAAGATGTTTTCTGTGGATGTCTGATCATTACATAACTGTAGTTGCTATAAGCTTATGAACGATGGTTTATGTGGATGTCTGATGAGTACATAACTGTAGTTGCTATAAGCTTATGGATGACGGTTTCTTTGGATGTCTGGTCATTACATAACTGTAGTTGTTAGAAGCTTACGGATGACAATTTCTTTGGATGTCTGATCATTACATAACTGTAGTTGCTATTAACTTATGGAAGATGGTTTATGTGGATGTCTGATCATTACATAACTGTAGTTGTTATAAGCTTATGGATGACGGTTTCTTTGGATGTCTGATCATTACATAGCTGTAGTTGCTATAAGCTTATGAATGATGATTTATTGGGATGTCTGATCATTACATAACTGTAGTTGTTATAAGCTTATGGATGACGGTTTCTTTGGATGTCTGATCATTACATAACTGTAGTTGTTATAACTTACGGATGACGATTTCTTTGGATGTCTGATCATTACATAACTGTAGTTGCTATAAGCTTATGAATGATGGTTTATTGGGATGTCTGGTCATTACATAACTGTAGTTGCTATAAGCTTATGAATGATGGTTTCTGTGGATGTGTGTTCATTACATAACTGTAGTTGCTATACCCTTATGGATGATGGTTTATTTGGATGTCTGATCATTACATAACTGTAGTTGCTATTAACTTATGGAAGATGGTTTATGTGGATGTCTGATCATTACATAACTGTAGTTGCTATAAGCTTATGAATGATGGTTTAACTGGATGTCTGATCATTACATAACTGTAGTTGCTATAAGCTTATGGACGATGGTTTCTGTGGATGTCTGATCATTACATAACTGTAGTTGCTATACGTTTATGGAAGATGGTTTCTCTGGATGTCTGGTCATTACATAACTGTAGTTGCTATAAGCTTATGGATGATGGTTTCTGTGGATGTCTGATCATTACATAACTGTAGTTGCTATACGTTTATGGAAGATGGTTTCTCTGGATGTCTGGTCATTACATAACTGTAGTTGCTATAAGCTTATGGAAGATGGTTTATGTGGATGTCTGATCATTACATAACTGTAGTTGCTATAAGCTTATGAAAATATGGTTTAATTGGATGTCTGATCATTACATAACTGTAGTTGCTATACGCTTATGGACGATGGTTTCTGTGGATGTCTGATCATTACATAACTGTAGTTGCTATACGTTTATGGAAGATGGTTTCTCTGGATGTCTGGTCATTACATAGCTGTAGTTGCTATAAGCTTATGGAAGATGGTTTATGTGGATGTCTGATCATTACATAACTGTAGTTGCTATAAGCTTATGGACGAGGGTTTCTGTGGATATCTGGTCATTACATAACTGTAGTTGCTATACGTTTATGGAAGATGGTTTCTCTGGATGTCTGGTCATTACATAACTGTAGTTGCTATAAGCTTATGGATGATGGTTTATTTGGATGTCTGATCATTACATAACTGTAGTTGCTATACGTTTATGGAAGATGGTTTCTCTGGATGTCTGGTCATTACATAACTGTAGTTGCTATAAGCTTATGGATGATGGTTTCTGTGGATGTCTGATCATTACATAACTGTAGTTGCTATACGTTTATGGAAGATGGTTTCTCTGGATGTCTGGTCATTACATAACTGTAGTTGCTATAAGCTTATGGAAGATGGTTTATGTGGATGTCTGATCATTACATAACTGTAGTTGCTATAAGCTTATGAAAATATGGTTTAATTGGATGTCTGATCATTACATAACTGTAGTTGCTATACGCTTATGGACGATGGTTTCTGTGGATGTCTGATCATTACATAACTGTAGTTGCTATACGTTTATGGAGGATGGTTTCTCTGGATGTCTGGTCATTACATAGCTGTAGTTGCTATAAGCTTATGGAAGATGGTTTATGTGGATGTCTGATCATTACATAACTGTAGTTGCTATAAGCTTATGAATGATGGTTTAATTGGATGTCTGATCATTACATAACTGTGGTTGCTATAGGCTTATGGACGATGGTTTCTGTGGATATCTGGTCATTACATAACTGTAGTTGCTATACGTTTATGGAAGATGGTTTCTCTGGATGTCTGGTCATTACATAACTGTAGTTGCTATAAGCTTATGGATGATGGTTTCTGTGGATGTCTGATCATTACATAACTGTAGTTGCTATTAACTTATGGATGATGGTTTATTGGGATGTCTGATCATTACATAACTGTAGTTGCTATAAGCTTATGGATGATGGTTTCTGTGAATGTCTGATCATTACATAACTGTAGTTGTTATAAGCTTACGGATGACGATTTCTTTGGATGTCTGATCATTACATAACTGTAGTTGCTATTAACTTATGGAAGATGGTTTATGTGGATGTCTGATCATTACATAACTGTAGTTGTTATAAGGTTATGGATGACGGTTTCTTTGGATGTCTGATCATTACATAGCTGTAGTTGCTATAAGCTTATGAATGATGGTTTATTGGGATGTCTGATCATTACATAACTGTAGTTGTTATAAGCTTATGGATGACGGTTTCTTGGATGTCTGATCATTACATAATTGTAGTTGTTATAAGCTTATGGATGACAGTTTCTTTGGATGTCTGATCATTACATAACTGTAGTTGTTATAAGCTTACGGATGACGGTTTCTTTGGATGTCTGATCATTACATAACTGTAGTTGCTATAAGCTTATGGATGACGGTTTCTTTGGATGTCTGATCATTACATAACTGTAGTTGCTATAAGCTTATGAATGATGGTTTAATTGGATGTCTGATCATTACATAACTGTAGTTGCTATAAGCTTATGGATGATGGTTTCTCTGGATGTCTGTTCATTACATAACTGTAGTTGCTATAAGCTTATGGATGATGGTTTCTCTGGATGTCTGTTCATTACACAACTGTATTTGCTATTAACTTATGGATGATCGTTTATTGGGATGTCTGATCATTACATAACTGTAGTTGCTATAAGCTTATGGACGAGGGTTTCTGTGGATATCTGGTCATTACATAACTGTAGTTGCTATACGTTTATGGAAGATGGTTTCTCTGGATGTCTGGTCATTACATAACTGTAGTTGCTATAAGCTTATGGATGATGGTTTATTTGGGTGTCTGATCATTACATAACTGTAGTTGCTATAAGCTTATGGATGATGGTTTCTTTGGATGTCTGGTCATTACATAACTGTAGTTGCTATTAACTTATGGATGATGGTTTATTGGGATGTCTGATCATTACATAACTGTAGTTGCTATATGTTTATGGAAGATGGTTTCTCTGGATGTCTGGTCATTATATAACTGTAGTTGCTATAGGCTTATGGACGATGGTTTCTGTGGATGTCTGGTCATTACATAACTGTAGTTGCTATAAGCTTATGAATGATGGTTTAATTGGATGTCTGATCATTACATAACTGTAGTTGCTATAAGCTTATGAATGATGGTTTAAATGGATGTCTGATCATTACATAACTGTAGTTGCTATAAGCTTATGGACGATGGTTTCTTTGGATGTCTGATCATTACATAACTGTAGTTGCTATAAGCTTGTGGACGATGGTTTATTGGGATGTCTGATCATTACATAAATGTAGTTGCTATAAGCTTATGAATGATGGTTTCTTTGGATGTCTGATCATTACATAACTGTAGTAGCTATAAGCTTATGGACGATGGTTTATTGGGATGTCTGATCATTACATAACTGCTTATGAACGATGGTTTATTTGGATGTCTGGTCATTACATAACTCTAGTTGCTATAAGCTTATGAATGATGGTTTCTTTGGATGTCTGATCATTACATAACTGTAGTTGCTATAAGCTTATGGACGATGGTTTATTGGGATGTCTGATCATTACATAACTGTAGTTGCTATAAGCTTATGGACGATGGTTTCTGTGGATGTCTGATCATTACATAACTGTAGTTGCTATAAGCTTATGGACGATGGTTTCTTTGGATGTCTGATCATTACATAACTGTAGTTGCTATAAGCTTATGGATGACGGTTTATGTTGATGTCTGATCATTACATAACTGTAGTTGCTATAAGCTTATGGACGATGGTTTCTTTGGATGTCTGATCATTACATAACTGTAGTTGCTATAAGCTTGTGGACGATGGTTTATTGGGATGTCTGATCATTACATAAATGTAGTTGCTATAAGCTTATGAATGATGGTTTCTTTGGATGTCTGATCATTACATAACTGTAGTAGCTATAAGCTTATGGACGATGGTTTATTGGGATGTCTGATCATTACATAACTGCTTATGAACGATGGTTTATTTGGATGTCTGGTCATTACATAACTCTAGTTGCTATAAGCTTATGAATGATGGTTTCTTTGGATGTCTGATCATTACATAACTGTAGTTGCTATAAGCTTATGGACGATGGTTTATTGGGATGTCTGATCATTACATAACTGTAGTTGCTATAAGCTTATGGACGATGGTTTCTGTGGATGTCTGATCATTACATAACTGTAGTTGCTATAAGCTTATGGACGATGGTTTCTTTGGATGTCTGATCATTACATAACTGTAGTTGCTATAAGCTTATGGATGATGGTTTATGTTGATGTCTGATCATTACATAACTGTAGTTGCTATAAGCTTATGAACGATGGTTTATTTGGATGTCTGGTCATTACATAACTCTAGTTGCTATAAGCTTATGAATGATGGTTTCTTTGGATGTCTGATCATTACATAACTGTAGTTGCTATAAGCTTATGGATGATGGTTTATTGGGATGTCTGATCATTACATAACTGTAGTTGCTATAAGCTTATGGACGATGGTTTCTGTGGATGTCTGATCATTACATAACTGTAGTTGCTATAAGCTTATGGACGATGGTTTCTTTGGATGTCTGATCATTACATAACTGTAGTTGCTATAAGCTTATGGATGATGGTTTATGTTGATGTCTGATCATTACATAACTGTAGTTGCTATAAGCTTATGAACGATGGTTTATTTGGATGTCTGGTCATTACATAACTCTAGTTGCTATAAGCTTATGAATGATGGTTTCTTTGGATGTCTGATCATTACATAACTGTAGTTGCTATAAGCTTATGGACGATGGTTTATTGGGATGTCTGATCATTACATAACTGTAGTTGCTATAAGCTTATGGACGATGGTTTCTGTGGATGTCTGATCATTACATAACTGTAGTTGCTATAAGCTTATGGACGATGGTTTCTTTGGATGTCTGATCATTACATAACTGTAGTTGCTATAAGCTTATGGATGATGGTTTATGTTGATGTCTGATCATTACATAACTGTAGTTGCTATAAGTTTATGAACGATGGTTTATTTGGATGTCTGGTCATTACATAACTCTAGTTGCTATAAGCTTATGAATGATGGTTTCTTTGGATGTCTGATCATTACATAACTGTAGTTGCTATAAGCTTATGGACGATGGTTTATTGGGATGTCTGATCATTACATAACTGTAGTTGCTATAAGCTTATGGACGATGGTTTCTGTGGATGTCTGATCATTACATAACTGTAGTTGCTATAAGCTTATGGACGATGGTTTCTATGGATGTCTGATCATTACATAACTGTAGTTGCTATAAGCTTATGGACGATGGTTTCTTTGGATGTCTGATCATTACATAACTGTAGTTGCTATAAGCTTATGGATGACGGTTTATGTTGATGTCTGATCATTACATAACTGTAGTTGCTATAAGCTTATGGATGATGGTATCTGTGGATGTATGGTCATTACATAACTGTAGTTGCTATAAGCTTATGGATGATGGTTTATTTGGATGTCTGATCATTACATAACTGTAGTTGCTCTTTTATTAACCCCTGCAATTCCAATGTCTCAATTTCAAGACACCTATACAGGAAAGCCAGGGTTAGAAATAAGACATTTCTACGTGCATCTAACATTGAGATTTTACCCGCACAGCAAAAATTCTACATGCACATAAATCGACATTAGAGCATATTCAGCTAAAAATGTGCATGCACTCTGGGCACCCTGAATTATTTAATGTACATGCAACAGACATTTTTTCCTGCATTGTGCATGTAAAATTGCCTTATTTCGATCCCCGAAAGCTGTTGAATAATTTGAAACTAATTTGACTGGCACCTATTGCCATTTCTAGTCTGAGGATTTTAAAGGATTAATGATAAGCCCAATTATATCAATTTCGTGGAACTGTAAGAAGAGGAAAGCTGTTGAATATTTCTAAATAATTAGAATGAAAGCTATGACTGGCTGGTTGCCCACGGAAATCAATTTTAAAATATTGGTAACAAATCTCAATTTCAAGTCAATCATAAAGGAACAATGTTCAAAGATATTTATCAATATCAATAGGTTTGCCTAGATGAAATAACAAGATTAAATACATTCTTATCGTATACCTCATCTATCATCAATTTTCTATGACAGAGCGTTTTCTGATTGGGTCTGTTCTTGACACATTTCCAGTTGCATAGAAGTGATCAGGAATATTGTATTATAGTAATATGATTTGGACCTGTATCTATAACTAGTATGTTACATTCATTAACAATTGCTTGTAGGAATAATTTAAATTAACTAGTATTTAATTGTTATTACCATAGCAGTATTATGCCTAGTTTCTATGGCTTTTGTTTATTTGCAATGTTGTTTCTGTATACTACATTTAGAGACCCACTCAAGTCAATCATTTATTTCAATGCTGAGCACATGAATGCTAGGCTGTACATTTTATTCAATTCTTTATTTATTTTTAAAGATATGTTATTTTTATTACATACAAGATCATATATTCATCATATTGTTATATGTAAAATCTCAAATTTATATTTCGATATACACATGCTGCATCCAAATCACAAATATGTATTTAGTTTTATAAACTTGGTCAACCCCATTGTCACTGGAATTAAATATCAATGATTGCTGTAATTAAAACATGAGTACGACGTACAACTAACGTGCAGACATATCACAGATAACTCCTCATACTTGAGTAGTATTCACAATGCTAGATAGCTGAGAGTAAAAGCATTAACTGGCTATTGACACAATTGAGACGAAACCTTCAATACGAGATCGAGAAGCATATTCTCGGCATGAAGATGTCTATTTTTAGCTCGATTTTGCAAAGTAAAATGAGCTATTATGATACCCTGCACATTGTCCGGTGGCGGCGTCATCTAATTTGTGATTAGCTGAACTTTTCTGTTTATATTTCAGGTTTGGTAAATCATACTGGCCCCAAACTTGGGCTCATGCTTCCTTATAATGACACAGCATCACACAATGACCATGGGGTCAAAAGTCAAGGCATAAAAAACTGTTTTTTTCAACTATGGCATTCCCCATTTTGCTCAACATTTCTGTTTATATCTCATGTTTGATAATCATACTTGACCCAAACTTGGATGCATGCCTCCTAATGACACATCACAAACTTTTGGTTAAAAATGCTACTCATTAACCGCTTGACAGATTTCAACCTAACAGTAATTTGGCTGGAAGGACCCTACGGGGTAAGCCGCAGAATTTGTATACACAATTTTTATTGATAAATTTTTTGTGTTCAAAATTTTACATTTTATGAAAAATTCTCAAAACGCTACTCATTAACCGCTCGGTGGATTTCAAACTAATTTGGCTGGAAGGACCCTAATGTTTTTGGCTTCAGAATTTTAACTGGTAAATTTTTTGGTCTGAAAGTCTGATTTTATGACAAATTTACTGGAAATTTTCAAAAGGCTACTCCTTTGATTGGTCAAGTTTTTTGGTGAAAAGCTTAGATTTTATGAAAAATTTACCAGAAATTGTCAGAACGCTACTCATTAACCGCTTGGCAGATTTCCAATTACTTTGGCTGGAAGGACCCTATGGGGCTTCAGAACTTATATACAGAATTTTGATTGGTCAAATTCTTTGTAGAGCTTAGATTTTATGAAAAATTTACCGGAAATAATCAAAACACTACTCCTCATTAACCGCTTGGCAGATTTCAACTTACTTTGGCTGGAATGACCATATGGGGCTATGCTTCATAACGTGTATACAGAATTTTGAGAGGTCAATTTTCTTGGGTGAAAATCTTACTTTATGAAAAATGTAATGGAAATTATCAAAACACTACTCATCTTTAACTGCTTGACAGATTTGAACCCTAGTTGACTGGACAGACCCTATCACAGTAGGCTCCTGAAAATATATTATTCAGAATTTTAATGGGTTGATTTGTTTGGTGAAAATCAGAAATTTTATGAAAAATTTACCGGAAATTGTCAAAATTCATCTTTTCCATAACCGCTTGGTGGATTTTATCCAAATGTGGCTGGAAGGATTCTATAGTGATAGGCTCTAGAACTTCTTTTCAGAATTTTGATTGGTCAATTTCTTTGGTGGCCATTTGGATTTTTCGAAAATTATCCATCATATGTACCAGTATTTAAATGCAAATGGCTCAAAATTTGAACTTCAAATGATAATGGTCCAGGTGAGCATTACAAGCAATTGGGCCTCTTGTTGATAAGCCTTCTATATTTTATTTTATGTTTGAAGTTAAGCTTCATAGTTCATTGAAGTCATACGTCGAGCCTCATTGTTGCATTGCAACCATATTTCTGGTTTAAAGATTTGCAGCAACAACTTGAATTTGAGATATATGCCACACATTAGTTGCAGCATAAGCAGCTGCTTTTTAGACAAATATTTGACAGGTGGACAGATAGACTGACATATACTAGTTGTACATCACAAATAAAAACCTGCCAGTTAATTGTGATGTAAGTTAGTTTACATTTTACAGTCAGCTTCCACTGAAGTGCTCACCGACTACATCTTTTACCCCATGTCATTGGCCCTGTTCTTCCTTAGGGAGCTTTCAGCTCGGTTGCACCGTAAGCTATGCATTCACATTACCTACACTGACTGCGCAAATACCTAGTTACAGCAAGGTGAAATGGAGAAATGCAGAGTGAAGCGCCTTGCTCAAGGACACAATGCGGCGGCACAGCCGGGAGAACTGTCAACCTTTGAGTTACCAGCGCTCACTCATAACCACTCAGCCACTACGCTTTAGCATACATATATGTAGTCCACATGCACAGACAGATACACTGTCACCAATAACACATAGGCTAAGAATTTCTTTGCAACAAATCTGCTCGTGAGTCGCCCAGAACCAACAAGTTCGTCCCAATAAAGAAATGTTGGCTAGAAAATAGAACAGAGCCCTATTGTCACCCAATCTTTTCACAGCACTGTTTGGTTCTTGTGACATACAAACAACTTCTTGTTGGAAAAAAGCTTTTCATCCAGCTTTTCTGTGTGACCAATCATACAGTCCATATTACATTTGATTGGCATCACATTTATTATCATATTAATTATGTCACTAGTTCTGCCAAGTGACAATCATTTTTCACTTTGATGTATATATTGAGAATAACCCCCAAACATTTCATGCGCCAATGGTTTACTTGTCTGACAGACACGTTCTTACCTGGTCAACGGTTTTGTTTCAATCTACAATGAGTGATCTTGAATGAATATGATCTCCACCATTACTACCCCAGCCTGAGATGGCAGCTTTTTCGTGTGTGGAGATTTCAACTTCAAGCTGAGTGAACTCAGCAATATGGACAGGAATTCAGAACAGGGCTTGTGCATGGTGTCATATGGAGAGGGCGCACATAACAGCAATATAGATGCACTGGCAGCATTCATGTTCTAATGACCTATTTGCCACAATGGCTTTCAAACACCCATACCATCACCAGACAATATAGCTAACTGAAAAGCCCCAACAGGCTCTAAGCCTACAACAGCAGTTTTCAACCAAATAGACTTCATATTATGCAAAACAAAAGCAAAGCCCCTACTTCAGGATGTTCATTCCTATGAAGGTGTAGAGCTCAATTCTGGCCATACCATTATACACCTTCAGATAAACCAGCTCTACCCGATGTACAAATGCCATACCAGACAAAAGGGTAGTCACCAAAGACCTACCCAAACTCATCAGTGACACTGACACTCAAATATCATACTAACCCTCCCTCGGGGAGCAGATAGCTAACATCGGCGTCAGCTCCAATTCAAACGAGGCCCTACCCAAAATACTCAAATGTATGGAATCAGCTACCAGCACCATAACAGTTGTCAAAAACAACAACCACCGAACAAGGTATACTGATGACCCTGTAGTAATAAAACAATCAGTAGAGTAGAAAGCACTATAGCTGCGTATCTATCAAAGTTGCCAAAGTGACGAACACACCAAACCAAACTATGCTTGGAATGCAATAACATTTTGCGCCACATCTGTGAATGCTTAAAAGTTCACTACTACTAACTGTACACTCGAACATTTTATCGGACTGACCAGGGCAAAGCAAACACAATTCAAGAATGGTTAAACAGTTCACTAACCACAATGATAAGCCCTTGCATCTGCTTTCAGGTGACCCCAAGCCATTACTAACACAAATGAAATGGCAGAGGTTGCGAAGGCACTCAAAGCCCTGAAAGATGGACATGCATCCAGACCTGATGGCATGAGCAATGAATTATTCAATATGTTAATGCCATTATATCACAACCAATCACACGTAATCAATTAAACCTTTATGCACCATCTTACCATCGATGTAGGCCAAGGCACTCTTATTACACTACACAAGTCCAAGACGGCACCGGGTCCCCAGCTAATCTGCAACCGATTGTGCTCCTCAACAACACACGGAAAACCCTATCCAATGTTGCCATATACCACATCCGAAGTAAGATCGATACCTTCATTGGATCCTGTCACAGTGGCTTTAAATGTGGATGCAGCTGCACCGACGTGTATGGGCACAACTCATGCGTTTGTCAGTAGTCATGCCCAAACATTGGGACTTCTACAAAATGGGCATTGACATGTTACGAGCCCTTGAGACAATAGAACGCTCAGATCTTAAATGTACTACCCCCACCAGTTGCAATGAAGATGACCTGCGACTAGTGAGCAGAGTCAAGAGAGTGAAGTCTGCAAAGTTTGAGACATCAATCGGCTCCCCACAGGGATTGTCTTTCCCCTGTTTCCTTGCTGCAGCCTTGAAATCTGTGCGGGAAAGTTCCACAAGACCAAAACCCCAGTGTCCATACTGGGTATTACGCTAGAGATGGAATATGCGGACGATATGCACTTCATAGATGAGGAACTCCTTGTCGAATTGATCCTGATAGCTGCAAATAACTAAAAACTGAATCTCTATGAATGAATCCAAAGCACAGTTCACCCATATATACTTCAAGATTCAAAATTATTTATTTCATGCTTAATATATAGTATATATACACATCACAGTTGGGCAGTACATCAAAGGCAGAGCCTATGAACTAAAGAAAATGATGATGCACTTCGTGGCAGCGAACCTTGGAGGGAAAAATCCTTGGCTCACTGCTCTACAATACTTCTGACATTGCTGCATGCTGTGTCATGGGACACAAACCATTCGTCTTTCGTAGATGGATTCGTATATCAAAGATTCCCATGACAAAAAGACCACTCCAAAAGCAGCTCTAGACGAGCATGAAGCCTGTCACTGCAAACACCTCTGCACCATCAGTAGACACTGCTGAATGGACAGCGTAAAAGTCGCTCCACAAAAATGGTCCATGTTTGGCCATGTGTTAAATTGCCAGAATACACATGCATCTAGCATTGTTTAAATTCTCCCCACTGGGAGCCAATAAAGCCAGGAGAGGACGTCATTGTATTAATCTGTTAAGCATGCTGTTAAGCGACCCCAAGAACAGAGGCCTCGGTACACTCAAAGTATGAAACTGAGGAAGCTATAGATTTTGTGATGAAGGACTGATTGCATCTGTAGGATGTTTCTACTACCACAACCACAGTATAAAGTACATCAACATCAAATAAATATTGGCTAATTAGTTTAACAATAATTTGACTGAATGCTGTTGCTGTCATTGATAACAACAACTTTCATGCCAATTATTCCCAAAGTATATGAGTGGTCTGGTATTTTATCCTGGAAATTGACACACAAGTGCTGAATAATATTGAAATACACGCTGTCGAATGTACCGCCGTGAATACTTCCCATGTGCATGCTTACGCTTCCAGAGTTGGCAGACAAATGACTATTTGCACGGAAAGACAATAGACTAAATGAATACAGCGTCCAATAGTTACACTGGTTATGAAGTCAGGACATTGCATGCTGGGTAGCATTGCACGCCTGGTAGCATTGCACGCTGGATAAATTGAACAAAAATCAACAGACATCTCATGTCTCCTGCAAGTGTCTTTACTTAATAGAGAACTTTAATAGCACAAATACAATTAAATCTACTTCTAGTCTACGTAAAATATCAAGTACAGTATTCTGAACTGGAACCCATTGTACCACACATTCCATCTTTTGATTGTACGGAGGATCTCCGGGAGCAGAGTTCTGAGTGTTTTTTAGAACAGAAAATGTGTCTGAAAATGACAACTCTCTTGACAGTTTGTCGTTGATTATGGCTTCTGCTACTACTCTAAGTGCTTCTTCCTCTATCTTGTAGTTGGCCGACAGTTGGCCTGTAACAATAGTTTTCATGCCTTTCATCAGAGGTATATTTGTATTTTTTTGGTCCATTTTTGCTGGGGTACTCCTCATCTATGTAAATCTTACGTTCCTAGTGACTATGTGCTTGTTGGCCTTTTTTCTCTATGTCTGGTACGGTGCCAAAGGTTTTCAGTATACAGTCATTGTCAAACAGTTCAGCCCTTATCCACGATAGGCAATGACCCTATACTTAGATTTTTTGCTACCATACCAGATATATAGAAAATAGGCCAACAAGCACAGATAGTCACCAGGAACGCAACGAGGGCTTACATAGATGAGGAATACCCCCAGCAAAGTCGAGGCCAGAGCAGAAGCAGTTACATAGATGAAACCAAAAGGATAGAAGAGACCAGCCAAACAGCTAGAGGGACCTTGCAGACCTCAAGGATTATTTAAAATACACTACGGTTCAGCCCTGATCCACTATAGGCAGTGTCTTTTGAATAATTCTTGAGGTCTACAACGGTCTCGTCTAGCTTTTTGGCTGATCTCATCTACCTTTTTGGCTTCATCTATGTAACTGCTTCTGTTCAGTCCTCCTCGACTTTGTGATTTTAAACATTCATGTATGGCATGCTTTCAATGCATAGTTGTATAGTCCTCTTCTGCTTGATAAGCTAAGCAGCCTGTAGCAGGTCTTCACGTCTCCGTGATCTTGTACCTGTTGGATTGATATTTGGGTGCGGATGAGCATGATCATTGTAGGTTTTGTCCAACCATACTTAAAAGGAGAGCAGTCACTACCGAGCCTGGTAGATGACTGTTCTTGTGGTTTGTGACTCCGAGGCTAATTGCTTTCTAGTGGCAGTGTTAAAGATCTGCTTCTGCTATTTAAAGCTGTGTATTCTTGTGAGGTTATCTTTGTGGAGTGGCAGAAGCTTATTGTGTTCTACATTGTACACGTATTTGTACTCTTTGATCAAGTGGAATCTGTACAAATGGCTTGGCAGTTTGATTGATGTGAGGCTCTCCTGATATATCATATGTTTGAGCTCTGGAACAACTTTTGTGATTCGACATTGAACGTTTTCGAGCAGTTAGATGTCTTTCTTATAGATGAGGACCAAGCAACATTGCCATATAAGTGTAGTCGCATTAGCCTCTTGTACAACATGGCGAATGTGCATGTGTCATGAAGTCCAAGGATCATCTGATCATGACAATTAGTCCGTTAAACTTATTGGATTCTTTGCATGCTGTGTGAACTTGAGGGAGCTGTCGACGTAGTTAAAATAAGCCAAGAGGGTCAGGAGTAGTAGTATTTTAATTTGACAAAGCCTGTCTTTGAAAATTTACCACTGGTATCACTGGCTCGGTTATGCAAATGAACATTTCTCAAGACCACCGCAGAGGACATTTTTAACTAGCTTGAGTGTTAACCCTTAGCACACTGATGTCAATATTCTATCTTCTAAGGTGTCAATACACAGCACCATCTTCCATCAAATTTGTTGAAAAATAAGCATCAGTTCATCTTTTACTTTAATTTGAAAATTTTAAATTTGGATATCATAGTGGTAATGGTTAAATGGTTAAAGGAATTATCAAAGATTATTACAGTCAAATGTAACCAATCAGATTTCAGTCTCCAAGATTCGAACATAATCAGCAGGCTTTTGAAATGAGCAACTATTCAATATCACTTGTGAGATGTACAATGAATGATAACAAAGCATCTTAACAGTGGAATAAGACATTTTATTATCATTCTGACAAGAACTACCGCTACCTATAAATCTCTATCATAACAGTACAGTAAAACATAGTTAATAACAACAGATACAGTTAAACAGTTTTTATTAGACACCTAAGACATTCCCATAAAAATCAATGAATGTTTTCTAAGGTATATAGCTGATTGTAACGGGACATCTCGCAGATCATCAGATGACCAGAGAAACAATCTGTCAAGATGATTATCACATAGGTGGTATGCCTGAATGAGTATGCATTGAACCAAAGATTTCTCATTTAAAATATTGAAATTAAATCATCTATTGCTGGAGGACAATGAAGGCACTGAAAGGATCATATGGCCATCCAACTCTATAGCTCTCCACCTCATTGAGTATCTGTGGAATCAGCTGAAGTTAAAAGACTAGAAAAGGGAACTATCAAATGAAGTTTATTGATAATTTCATACAATATTAAATATACTAACACGGGTGAAAAATAGCAATGAATTGGAATAATTTGAGAAAAAGCCTTTCCTAGCTCTAGCACTGCTTAATTTGGAACTAATTAGTGAAGCTGCTGGCCCTTCGCTCTACGTCGTGTGTTAACTGTGTGCAGGCACCACATACCTGAATATACCAAAAGCAGATCTAGTATTCTCTATAGGCACTGATATAGAGTGATTATCTCGCTACTGTTAATTCAACGTTTATCATTTTGAAAACATAGTTGAAAGTCACAGTTTCCGGTGGAAGCAACGCGGTTCGATCAAAATCTTTTCAAAATACACTGCTTGTTTCCAAGGGTGTAACATACCTACTTAATATTTTGAAATTTGTATGACTGGGAGTAGGTCCTGTCGCTGGAAACAATATCTTAGTCAGCTTTCGGTGAAATTGTTTAAAAATTAAGCAGTATTTTACCCGTAGATGCAGTGGCTAACCAGCTGAGCGCAAATATAACTGAGATTATATGACCAGCCGTACAGGACATTGTTTATTCCATCGGCATACACCAAAGCGCACTAACTGGTTCCTGCCCAAGTGACATAAATGGTAATTAGCTGCTTCTTCAAATTATTCCAATTTATTTCAGGTTTTTTTTATAGGTGGTTATAGATTGATTATTATATAAAGTTAACATTCAACAGCATTTGTTAGTTCCCCGGTCCTTTCCTTTAAGTTGGATGAAATTATACTTTTCTCCTGTAATTTCATGTATGCTTCTGTGCTTCTGTTTGACATTTTAATGTAGCAAAATGCCTATTTTTGTATCCTATCAGTATCCTATCAGTATGGCTGTTTCTAATACTACAGAATGTGTTATCTGATGGTTTCCAACTCCAAATGTTCAGCAATTGATAATTCAGCAAGAAAAACTGACACCAACTACCTAGTTAATCATCCAGTATTTCGGCTGCGCATACCCAATGCACATGATCAGCAAGCAAAACTGACTATTTTAGTCAGTGAGTTCAACTTGAGCCTAGACACACATACTATCAAACTATTGATTGAATAGGATGGTCAGTCTCTACTTGCTATGATTTTATTACTGATCAATAAAACTGACATTCAGTAATCAGCCAGAATTACAATTTTTTTTCATAGGCCAATCTTGTACTCAATGCATACTCATTCAGGCATAACAGCACATATGGTATAAGGTATAATCTTATTCAGAGATTGTAGCTCTGGTCATATACTCATACCGATCTGCAAATAATCATGGTACAGTCAAATATATATCTTACAAAATATTAGCTCATATTTAGTGGCGCCTGTTCTAGGTGCTTATATTGCATTGATTCTTGCATTTGAAACTAGTATCTCCCAAGATCAGTAGACTAGAGGGATATAATCATGCTACATGTAAATATGGTACAAAATCATGATTATTGCCTATTGAGGGTGGCATGAGTGGATTTGCTTCTAACACTTTAATGGTCATACAGGCCAAGAGATAATTTTTGAAAATTTACCACTGGAATGACTGGCTCGATAACCGAGCCAGTCATTCCAGTGATAAATTTTCTAAATTTGTATTCTCTTGGCCTGTAAATGAACATTCAATAAGAAAGTATTTAAATTTTCTTGACCAAATTTGACAATTAAAGGGATAACACTTTAATGACTAAATTTGTCAAGAAAATCTAAATATTTGCTTAATGAATGTCCATTAGTAGACCAAGAGAAGACTTTTTGAAGATTTATGACTGAAATGACTGGCTCGGTTATCGAGCCAGTCATTCAATTGGCTCAGTTATCGAGCCAATCATTTGTGGTAAATTTAAAAAAGTCTTCTCTTGGTCTGCAAATGGGCATTTCTCAAGACAACTGCAGAAGCCATTTTTGGCTGATATGAATGTTAAAGGATTAATGGCCATGCTGGCCAAAATCTGGCCTGTCCATCTGCAGGCCAAGGAAACTTAAAATTTATCACTGGAATGACGGGACTTGATGACGGAGCCAGTCATTCCAGTGATGGTTTGCCAAAATGTTTTTCTCTTCACCTGCAAATGGACATTGAAGAAGTAAACATTTAGATTTTCTTGGCAAATCTTAGCTATTAACCCTTTCATGACAAAACCGGCCAAAACCGGCCTCGGTAGTGGTTTTGAGTAATGTCCATTTACAAGCCAAGAGAATATTTTTGAAATTTTACCACTGAAATGACTGGCTCGGAAACCGAGCCAGTCATTAGTGGTAAATTTTCAAAAATAGTCTTCCCTTGGCCTGCAAATGGACATTCAATAAGTAAATATTTTAATTTTTGGAAGAAATTGAGTCATTAACGGGTTAAAGGCTTATTACCAGAAACAGAAAAGCCTTTGCCCGAGTGAACGTTGGGTGAGGAAGATACAAGAGTAGAGATTAGGCGAGTATGTAGAACATAGCTTTCACTGGCTCCAAATTCAATAGGCTTCTGTGAACACATGAGTATTTTGGTGGAGATAAATTGTAGTCCGTGAGCTAGTAACATTATATCTTAGCCAAAGATGGATGACTATACCAGGCTATATACACCAAACAAGCCATAATCTGCAGCAATTTGGAAAAATGGTTAAATTCTTAAAACAGTCTTGCTGAAAGCTGTTGCTGTCAACAGCTTAGATCAGTCATGTTTCCAGAATTATACCACTGGTGACATAAAAAGGGAAATTCAAGTCTGTTGTAATAGGGCCAGAAGTGCAGTTAACCAAATTTCTATCTGCATGCAACAAAAACCTAAACAAATTTTACTAATAGTTCAATATTTTTAATTAAAAATATTTTAAACAAGCATTTACAATCAATATCAGCCACGTTTATCATATAACAATTGTTACTGTCACTGCAAATGTTGGGGCAACAATGCAAACCATAACATTCTTCCGTCACCAAGTCTCCTAAGACTGCCAGATAACCACTTATGGGTAGGGAATGTGTACTTTTCAAAACGCGTCACTGATATGGCTGCCGAGACAGTCATATAAGTGGATGGTTGTAAGCCAAAAAATATTTCCTCCATCTAGTCCGGCTAGTCATCTAAGTTTGCTTCAGAAAAGAATTATTTTACGGTTAAGTTTCACTACTTTTCCTTATGTTTATTTCTGGTAAATAAAACAGACTTAGATGTAGGAGAAAGATACCCAAAACATGAGGCCTGACAGCCCGTCAATCACACAGAATGTCAGAATTTACACAAAGAAATGATTAGCCAATTCAAGCCATCCTTCACAAAACTGACTCTTCCACTCACAATAAGATAAAATGTGAAATCAAACAATTGAATTCGCTAATGAAAACTAATTGATAGGCAATGGGTCAGAACTGTATCCCTTTTTCAAATCAAAATCCATCAAAAGAAAAGTCCACGATAGACGTTGGTCCATATTGGCCATGTTTTGACGTAGAATTGTACTGAACAAACCTTAATCCCTCTCAGTTGTTGATGAAATCTCTCAGGTTTCAGGTGGATCTATTCAGCAGTTCTTGCGGTTGTTTTTGTGAACTAGTGTTTAATGAGAAATAGACTTTTAAACAATTTTGTAAATCCATGATGGCCACTGATCCGTTTGTCTGACAAAAGCGAAAATGCAGTATGTGACATCGCCATATGCATAAACATATATAAAATGATTTTCGCAATTTCATCAAATAAAAAAATCCAATATGGCCACCAAATGCCAAATTATGATTGATCAATGGTGGCCATGTTTTTTTCATATATATATATACATATATATATATATATATATATATATATATATATATATATATATATATATATATATATATATATATATATATATATATATATAACTTTCACTTAACCAGAGTTTAAATACCATTAGTTGTCAATGAAATCTGCCAAGTTTTATTCTGATTGATTCAGTGGTTCTGGAGAAGTCCTGGTAAAAAATTATGTCATCAATATGGCTGCCAAACCAATCGACCAATCTGTTTCCTCTGAACAAATCTAAATCAACATGTCATAGCTAAATTCACACCCCCTATAAAAGGGAAAGTTTGAAATCAATCGGCAAAACAGCTTCTGAAAGGAATTTAAAGGCATTTCTAAAAGTAGCCCAAAATCCAAGATAGCCACTGGCCAAACTGACCAATCATCCTCACTTGATCCAACTTAAGCCGCCGACCTGTTTATCTGTTTATCTCCCAAAAGTGAATGTTTACAATTTGGCATACCTATTAACATATATAAAGCAATTTTCGCCATCAAGACCCATCAAAATGCTAAATTGTGATGATTGCTTCATCGTGGCTATGGTTTTGACATAAACAATCTCCTTTGAGCAATGTTTAATGGCCATTCAAGATGGTGACCAAGCAAATAGACAAATCAAGTTCTCTTGAACAAACTTACTTAAGCTCTTGCCCTAGATGAAGTTTGCTAATTTTCAAATTAATCAGCCAAGCATTTTCTGAGAAGTTTGAAAGGGTTTTCTAAACATAGGACAATCCAAGATGGCTGTCAGCAAAATCAAATAGGCTTCATTTGCACAAACTTGCATCTCCATGCACCAAAGATGTTTCCTGCCAAATTTGGTTGAAATTGGCCTGGTTATTCTTAACAAGTCGTTTCAAGGGAAAAGTGGGCAGAGGGATGACAGACTTTCAGGCCAGGAGAGTCTTACCGGTAAATACTAGTATATTAGATGGGGGTAAAACAGGAATGGAAAGTTATCATATCAAATACCAACTGTCTTGTACCTATAGCAGTCATGGTTAGTGAGAGAAACCAAAACAATGTCAGCTATCTTGTAGGACCTAACAGTTTGAGATGTCAGCTATCTTGTAGGACATAAAGGTGTGAGATGTCAGCTATCTTGTAGGACATAAAGGTGTGAGATGTCAGCTATCTTGTAGGACATAACAGTGTGAGATGTCAGCTATCTTGTAGGACATAACAGTGTGAGATGTCAGCTATCTTGTAGGACACAACAGTGTGAGATGTCAGCTATCTTGTAGGACACAAGTGTGAGATGTCAGCTATCTTGTAGCACATACTGGTGTGAGATGTCAGCTATCTTGTAGGACATAACAGTGTGAGATGTCAGCTATCTTGTAGGACACAACAGTGTGAGATGTCAGCTATCTTGTAGGACACAAGTGTGAGATGTCAGCTATCTTGTAGCACATACTGGTGTGAGATGTCAGCTATCTTGTAGGACACAACAGTGTGAGATGTCTGCTATCATGTGAGACATAACAGTGTGAGATTTCAGCTATCTTGCAGGACACAACAGTGTGAGATGCCAGCTATCTTGTAGGACATAAAGGTGCGAGATGTCTGCTATCTTGTAGGACACAACAGTGTGAGATGTCAGCTATCTTGTAGGACCTAACGGTGTGAGATGTCAGCTATCTTGTAGGACCTAATGGTGTGAGATGTCACCTATCTTGTAGGGCACAACAGTGTGAGATGTCAGCTATCTTGTAGGACATAACAGTGTGAGATGTCAGCTATCTTGTAGGACACAACAGTGTGAGATGTCGGCTATCTTGTAGGACATAACAGTGTGAGATTTCAGCTATCTTGTAGGACATAACAGTGTGAGATGTCAGCTATCTTGTAGGACCTAACAGTGTGAGATGTCAGCTATCTTGTAGGACCTAACGGTGTGAGATGTCAGCTATCTTGTAGGACACAACAGTGTGAGATGCTCCAAATGATATAACAATGTCTGTTTATCTTGTTCCTGACTAATCCTGCGAATGTGTTCAGCAAATATCTGGACATACTTATGAAGCCTCAAATATATTACTAAGTCCTGCATAAGGCGCTGTTTGCACAATTTATCTGTAATATTTCTTGTCTGCAAAGATGCTGATCCCGAAAGCAATGTCTCTTCCAGCTGATCTGTAACAGTGACATCATCTGATGACTTACGCCAAACACTCCTGCAAGTCCTGGACGAGCATCTATGGTCGTTCCAATCAGAAAGAACACTAGGCTTAACAGTGGATTGTTTTATTTTCACAGTTTCCGTAATTCGTTCACTAACAGACACATTTTCTTTGCCGTCATCGTCATCTACTGGATCTGAATCACCATCATTATTTGACGCTGCATCGAGGTGGTTTGTTTCAATGTATAACTGTAATGTTCTTCTAATTAAGGACATGTATCTCAAACATGAATCCACGCTTGCAAACATGCTGCCTGATGCTCCACCAAGGACCTGAAATACACAAGCAATTAGCTTCAGTAAGGGAAGGCTTATGGTGAAGATAATGGTTGTGACAACGATGATGGTATTATGACACATACTGAAAAGAAAAGATGATGCTGAGAGCAAAGATGATGATGATGATGGCAAGTGATGGTGATAAGCATGATAATGACAATGAGGAGGATGAATCAGATGCCATTGTTTGGTAGACAGTTGATATACGGTAATCTTCAGCTCAGTTAATGGTTGGTTAATGTTTGAAAATTACAACAGCTTCAATGACTCTCGATTTGATTAATGAATAAGTTGGCTTCCATGCTGAGCATAACGTAGCAAAATGAAAAGTGAACTGAGACGAGGGCTACCCTATACCAGCGGTCTACCAATCAATATAGACAATACTATCACGCGATTCCACAAGAATTGACCAGAGTGATGTAGTCAGTTAGTGCTCAAGTGAACAAGATGGTCAAAAGTTCCACTCAAACATTTTGACATCCCTGAGAGATAAGTAGTTTTTCTTATTTTGAATAAGCTATATTTTTTTAGTAGTCCACGTCTTGCCTGGGTTGTAACTTGGAAATTAACACAATGTAGTTGTAGTAACATAATCATGTGCTGAATGGCATCACATTTTAACTCATATGGGTGAGTTTATGCAGCGGTTATTTCTTTATCAACTTGTCTGTCAACAATCGTGCTATGTTATGGACTATTTTAACAAATTCACTCGAAGCTTCAAATCAAATAATTTGCAAATAGTCAACTGCATACTTCATGCACTGTAAAGAGTTTGTGATATATGGAACAGATTTTATGAAGGACACATAAGCGCAGTAGCGTGTGCGTGTAGGTAAATGTCACATGAAACACACTGATTGGTCTGTTGTCTTGTTTACGACAGACAGCACATAAGTTACGCACCCTTTAACACTCAATCAGCCAAAACGGCCTCTGCAGTGGTCTTGAGATATGCCCATTTGTAGACCAAGAGAAGACTATTTTTTTTAAATTACCACCGGAATGACTGGCTCGAGCCAGTCAGTCCAGTGGTAAATTTTCAAAAACAGTTTTCTCTTTGGTCTGCAAATTAGAGGGTTAAAGGGTTAAATAATGACCTGTTTATACAGCTCCTCACATGGCAGGAGATCAGGCTGTGGAGAACCTTGAGATGATGAACTGGATTCTGTAAACAGCAATGGTTTATAACAATGGTAATTTAGCCTTTAGCAAAACACATCTTCAAAAATGTTAATAGTTGATACAAGAAATGTTTGAAACATGATACACCTTAAAACTTTCACAAACAAATCACTGAGAAAGTAAATTCTTTACAATATAAAACTTATTCTGTTTTGAAATCAATTTGACTGAATGTTGTAACTGCCTAAGGCAGCAACATCTTTCAGTCAATTAATTTTAAAATAATCATCAGTCTTCCTGTATGGTTGCCCTTGAAAATGAGATATGATATGGAGAATTCATGGATGAAAGGGTTAATCTGACTACTGAGGAAATTTAACCCACTAGCCATCACCGACCAGAAATGATAAATTCTTTATGTTGTAAGGAATATTCTGTTAAATATTTTGAAACTATTTTGAATGGGAGCCATTGTTGCCCAGCAACAGGTTCCAGTCAAATTACTTTCAAAATATTCAACAGTCTTCTTGTATAGTTGTCTTGAAATTGTGATACTGGAAATTCACGGGTTAAGGAAACACATCAACCTTTGGAAATCATCGCGAAATGTGCCATAGAAATACTATCTATGACAATGGAGCAATCCAGTTTTAGCTATGCCGTGCCCATCTCTAGCTAAGCTCCACCCACACTTTGCCCGTGTTGAAATCGATCAATCTCTGCACTCTCTAAATCTCAATTTCCAGAAAACTATACAAGTAATCTGTTGAATATTTTGAAACTAATTTAACTGGGTGCTGTTGCTGCCTGTGGCAGCAACAAGCACCCAGTTAAATTAGTTTCAAAATATTCAACAGACTGTTTATTAAATAATAGACATCCATTTTGTAAAACGTGAAGGACTATTAAGTGTTTAAGATGGACTAAATCGAGTCGTTCACGACATTATTGATCATAACATCATCCTATGCGTCACCCAGTTGTCACTAGTTGATTATGACGTTATATGATTGACTGAGAAACTGGATTCATGAATTGGCTTATATCTCAATATGCGCCTTTTTTTACCCTGGAGGTGTAAATCTACCCAGGAATAACAAAACAAGCAATCATTTTTTAAATATAGAAAATACCTCCAAGTCACAAAACAGGCACAAAAGGCTGGTGTTACTATTTATAACGGTCAATGTCACCTGTTTGTCGCTCTCTATTTATTCACAGCATATCGCCTGAGAATGTAGGATGATAGAATCACCACATTTGGCATATCAATTCATATTGTGCCAGGTTAGAAAAGGTTGGATTCCATGTCAAAGGGGCAAATATCTATAACATGGATTTGCTACGTTCACCACATTTTTCGCCACAACTCCACAATGCAAAGTAGAATCAACAGATTTGGCACATGCCTGCATATTCTGACTGTTAGGATTGCTTTGAGTTTAAGGTCAAAGGGACAGATATCTAGGTCACATGGTAACTAGGTACATCAGTAAAACAGTGCAACGGCGTGAGCCCGCATTTCCCAGGAGTGCAGTCTAGATCACTTTTCAAATGGATTCCTAATTAGTTTCAGTGGATTTTTCAAAATAACAAATCAACTTGGGCAGTTTACAATATGACTTTAGTTTGAATTATTGATATCAAATTACTATAACAAAAATCCATCTCCCGATGCAAAACATTAAGATATACATGGACATAGTAATTATGTCAGCATCATTACAAGGCATAGCAGCAACATGGTAAAATTATAAAATACACAAATTAAAAATTTGTCATTCTAGTCCTTGTCACATGTAACCTCCTCCCACCCACCCCCCCTCCCCCCGAACCCCGTGTTCACATGCACTTCTACTCCGGCTGATCACATACTCTTCTATCCAGGCTGGTCACATGCCCCTCTACCTAGGTCCAGGCTAATGATAGATCACATGTCCCTGGCCCATGCTAGTCACATGTCCATTGACCCCGGTGGTCACATCTCCCTTGACTCAGGCTGGTCACCTGTCCGTCGATGCGGGCTGGTCAAATATCATTCTGACCCATGCTGGTCATATATAGCCTGCCTCAACTCAATCACATCTTCCAAACCATACTGATCACGTGTCCTCCGACCCAGTGTTGATCACCTCTCACCTCACCTGATTCCTCCACCACACCCGACACAGGCATGTCATATGTCCACAACCCACTTACATCCCCAACCCAGGCATTTTAATGTTATCCAGCATAGACAGAATTTGTGACTAAGTTTTTCAATATGGACAGATTTGGACTGCAACAATCTCACACGAGACCTGGTCATGCAACAAGTAAAATTTTTTTATGTGAATCTATGCAAACTTTCTAAAGTATGAAATAAGGTAAAGCAACTTTGAAAGAATGTGGGAACCGTAAGCTGACCCACGATCTTAAGTGAGGTGGTCACAAGATATTGATCAATTAGCTTTGTAGCGACTCCCTAATGGTGGTCTAATGTTATGCTTATGGCTAGTTCCCTTAACACTTAATGGTCAAGCTGACCAGAATAAGCCTTGTCAGTGCCCTTTAGAAATGTCCATTTACACGCACAGAAAATATCTTTGAAAATTTATCACTGGAATGGCCGAGCCACTTATTTAGAAGGTAAATTTTCAAAAATACTACCTCTTGGCCTGCAGATGGAACTTGAATAAGCAAACATTTGTATTGTCTTGATGAATGCTAATTGGTTAAATCATCTGCCACAAGACATATCTGTTAGTCCCACAATATGATTGGTTAATTCATCCGCCACAAGACATATCTGTTAGTCCCACAATATAATTGGTTAATTCATCTGCCACAAGACATATCTGTTAGTCCCACAATATAATTGGTTAATTCATCCGTCACAAGACATGTCTGTTAGTCCCACAATATGATTGGTTAATTCATCCGTCACAAGACATATCTGTTAGTCCCACAATATGATTGGTTAATTCATCCGCCACAAGACATATCTGTTAGTCCCACAATATGATTGGTTAATTCATCCGTCACAAGAAGATATATCTGTTAGTCCCACAATATGATTGGTTAATTCATCTGCCACAAGACATATCTGTTAGCCCCACAATATGATTGGTTAATTCATCTGCCACAAGACATATCTGTTAGTCCCACAATATGATTGGTTAATTCATCTGCCACAAGACATATCTGTTAGTCCCACAATATGATTGGTTAATTCATCTGCCACAAGACATATCTGTTAGTCCCACAATATGATTGTTATTAAGACAAGGTTGAATAATCATCTGTCTCAGAGAGAAATCATCTTGTGTACCCGAAATGTGGCTAATCAAACATTGATTAAAATCTCATCACACAATTACGTCACCAGTACCTTGTGAGAAGTTCATGAAATTTGGAAGTCCTTTCAAAGGTGTAGAGTCCAGACTTAGTGCAGTTCTCATTGATTCTGATGTAACTAGATCGATTGCTTTGATATTTGTCACCGTCTTTGCTTCCAGTAGCCTGACTCCTGGATAAATTGACATGATAGGAAATGCTTTAACTCACACAAACACAACTCTATAGACTATATGTCAGAGCATTTTCATATATGTTGTAGATAATAAGCAGTGTATACTATTAACAATATATGGCATAGTTAGCCACTGCATTGCAAAAGAACATGAATGATCATGCATCAATCATCTAACTGTTCTGTCAGTGTAAACATATATAATACATACTTCAAATTCAGCAGTAACAAGACATAATACTCTGCCATGATGACAAACCAATGAATGACAACTATTAGAAAATATTAATTTCTTCCTCAGACCCAGACCAGTCAGCCTTATGAAGTGTCAAAGAGATCCGTTAAACAGTCAAGGTGGTATAGTCCGGATACCAATTTTCAAGTCGGCTGCCGCTGACTGGTGGCCATATTGGATTTCGGATTATCGTAAATTTCGATAAGTTTCTTCACCAGACATATTCCAACCGCCCTCTGAAGTGATCCGATAAATCATCCAGAAACCAACTTTCAACATGGCAGCCTGTGGCTGGCAGCCATCTTGGAGTTTGAAACATCGTCAATTTCAATAAGTTTCTTCACCAGACCTAGTCCAACCACCTTATGAAGTTTCAAAGCGATCTGATAAATGGGAACAGTTATCACCCAGAAACCAATTTGCAAGATGGTGGCTGGCGGCCATCTTGAATTTTGGGTCATTGTCAATTTTGCCAATAGGTTTCTTCTCCAAACCTAGTCCAACTACCCTATGAAGTTTCAAAATGATCCGATAAATGGTTAAGGAGTTATCATCCGGAAAAAGTTTTCAAGATGCCCGCCGGTGGCTGGCGACCATCTTGGATTTCGGATCATCTTGGATTTTGATAGGTTTCTTCGCCAGACCTAGTTCAACCACTCTACGAAGCTTCAAAGCGATGCGATAAACGGTAACGGAGTTATCATCCTGAAACCAATTTTCAAGATGGCCCCCAGTGGCTGGCGGCCATCTTGGATTTTGGATCATCGTCCATTTTGATAGGTATCTTCCCCAGACCTAGTTCAACGAAACGGTAACAAAGTTATCATTCGGAAACCAATTTTCAAGATGGGCTCCAGTGGCTGGTGGCCATCTTGGATTTCGGATCATCGTCTATTTCAATAGGATTCTTCTCAAGATCTAGTCCAACCACTCTATGAAGTTTTAATGCGAACCGACAAACGGTCTTATAATCCAGAAACCACTCTGCCGGCTGCAGGACGCGACCAGACGGACGGCGCCATTACATAATACCTCATTACATTTTTTGGCGGGGTATAAAAATTGGAATTCAATAGACGATATTTAGTGGGAAATTAATGATGGACTCTGATCACACAATCAGATTGAACGTTAGGTTCCATCCATCCATTAAAATAATCTAATATGGTCACTAATCCCAAAATTTTGATTGGTCTATATAACAACCATGTTTTATCAAGGATCAAGTTCTCTTGAACAAACTTTAATCACCCTTAGTTATCGATGAAATTAAATCTAAGGAGTTTCAGCCCAATCCGTACAGCAGTTCCCGAGATGTAATTTTCGAGAACAAGATGGCCACCGGAGTAACCGTTTAGTGACGAATAGCATTTTTAATGATTTCCCGCTATTTTTCAGAAAATTCAAGATGGCAGCTGAAAAAATAAACCAATCACAATTCTGTATACAAGTTCTGAAACATACGACTCTAAGGTCCTTCCAACCGAGTTTGCTTGAAATTGGCCAAGTGGTTACTGAGTAGACTTTTAACTGATTTTCAGAAATTTTCAGAAAACTCAAGACGGCAGACAGAAATATTTACAAATCAAAATTCTGTATACACCCTATCAGCCTAGTATCTTTCCAGCCAAGTCTGGTTGAAATTACCCAAGCAGTTAATGAGGAGCAGCATTTTAAACAATTTCCCGACATTTTTCGGAAAATTGAAGGTGACCACTGAAAGAATAGACCAATCAAAATTCTGTATACAAGTTCTGAAGCTGACCACTCTCGGGTCCTTCCTTCCACCCGAGTTTGCTTGAAATCAGCCAAGTGGTAAATGAGAGGTAGGCTTTTAAATAATTTTCAGAAAATCCAAGATGGCTGCCGGAAAAATAGACCAATCAAAATTCTGTACATATTCTAAAAACTACCAGGCTAGTGTCCTTCCAGCCAAGTCTGGTGGAAATTGCCCAAGTAGTTAAAGGTCTTGTGAGGACTTATGGTCGATAACGAGTTTCAATTAATTTTATGGGGTACTACACTATATAAACACAATAGCATCACTTGGAGTGAAAAGAAATATGTTAGGCAGCCCAAATAACGAGATTAAATGACGCCTCGATCTAAATCATATTCCCGCTCCCTGTGATGTCACACCGGGAACGGTGCTGTGAGCTGTGTCAATATTTCACTGTCTGTAGTACAAAGGTGACCTATTTTTAAAACGTTCGTTTAACACGAGAGGCTTCACAACCATAACATAAATTATGTCAGGTTGAAGCTAAGTCTTCAAGAAATAAGAAATCATGATTTAAAAAAAATTCTATCATGATATTTACTCATTTTTAATGGTTTCATGGATAGCCATATTCGCATAATAATAGGCCTATAACAACGGTAAAGCATGGCATCTAAAAAGATATGTATAAGCTCCAGAATGCAGCTACAACTTTTTCTGAAGATTACAAATGTACAATAAGCGTGTGTCTTATGTGAAATTTCTCATGATTAGAATCAATGTAATTGTTTATCTATAAGCTTTTGGAGATGTATTTGAACTGACAGAATGTTCAGAGATCGCTGGCGTATCGTCTTTACTTACAGTGCAGCTCATAAATAACTATATGTTTCCAACGCAAAAACACAAGCTTGTTAGTTAGAACCATATGAACACAATACAAGAACCTGTCTGTTGAATATTTTTTAGCATAATTTGGGTTGAAATCCAACCCAATTATGTTCAAAATATTCAACAGTATGTGTTATTTAAGTTGTACTATATGCGTGCGGACGGCAGTGAAAGCCTCATCGGGCAACTTGATCGATGCCTAAATTGTAAATAAACTGTGTAGGCCTACTCTGGATGACTATGTGCAAATAGATTAGTTTAGATTTGATTTATATTTTCCCAGCATTTTAGTTAATTTTAAACACATAACTATAGTAACTGCTATTTTGCAATCATAAATTTATTCATAAGTCTGCACAATGGTAAATTGCGATAGTAAATGCACTGAGCTGTGTAGGCCTACTGTCATTTAAAAAGTTGTACATTTGTGTACATACATGTGCCTATCATCTATAATGGAAAATCTCTGCAGTCAATCCACAGGCCTTTGAATTTTCGTCCATCCATATCACTACCACATATCCTCCTACTACATGATGTATATATACTTACTATATATAATATACACTATATATAGTAGGTATATATACATCATGTTTTAGGGGGATATGTGGTAGTGATATGGATGGACGAAAATTCAAAGGCCTGTGGTCAATCCAGAAAGATAAGAGTAAGATATATATGCATTTGTAGAATTGTATTCCAAGAAGTGTGTGTGTGGGTTTGATTAAATATAGCCTCACGTACACGAAATCCGATGTTACTGTCACCTCTAACCGTGACCATGAGAACTATCCTTTAAGTTTAATCAACAAAAATATCATCAACTTTGCTATTACTGAATCTTTGTACACCTTTAACAATGTAGTGTTCCTGTGTGAACAATGAATTGTCAAAGAACAGGTGCTTAGGTTCCTAATATGTGCAGCAGTAGAGCGCCTAGCTATGCTCTCTAGACTATAAGAATTGGTGTCTTCCAGGTGTGACGTCACAAGTTTAGCGCGATAGCTAAAATCGTTTGGTTGTCAAGGAGGTTGCTATGTGCTTATCTCAGCTTTGGCTGGAGCAATTACAAAAATTTAAAAAGCATTTTGTTCTTCTAGTAAAGGAGAATCTATATTATGATTATCAAGTTAATCAGAGCGATCGGGTATCTAGTCTTCACAACATCTTTAATGAGTAGCATATTAAATGATTTCCCGACAATTTTCAGAAAATTTAGGATGGCCACCCACAAAATTGATCAATCAAAATTCTGTATACATGTTCTGAAGCATACCATTCTAGGGTTCTTCCAACTGAGTTTGCTTGAAATCGACCAAGTGGTTAATGAGGACTAGGCATTTAAATAATTTTCAGAAATTTTCAGAAAATCCAAAATGGTCACCAGAAAAACTTACCAATCAAAATTTTATATACATGGCCTACCAGCCTAGTATCCTTTCAGCCAAGTCTGGTTGAAATTTCCCAAGCAGTTAATGAGTAGCGTTTTAAATGATTTCCTGCCATTTTTTGAAATATTCAAGATGGCCACCAAACAAATAGACCAATCAAAATTCTGTATACAAGTTCTGAAGCATACCATTCCAGGGTTCTCCCAACCGAGTTTGCTTGAAATTGGTCGAGTGGTTAATGAGTATGTTTTTAAATGATTTGCAGAAATTTTTAGAAAATCCAAGATGGCCACCAGAAAAAATAACCAATCAAAATTCTGTATATATGGTCTGAAACCCACCAGCCTAGTATCCTTTCAGCCAAGTCTGGTTGAAATTGCTCAAGTAGTTAATGAGGAGTATTCTATGGTTCTTCCAACTGAGTTTGCTTGAAATCGACCAAGTGGTTAATGAGGAGAAGGCGTTTAAATAATTTTCAGAAATCCAAAATGGTCGCCAGAAAAACTTACCAATCAAAATTTTATATACATGGCCTACCAGCCTAGTATCCTTTCAGCCAAGTCTGGTTGAAATTTCCCAAGCAGTTAATGAGTAGCGTTTTAAACGATTTTCCGCCATTTTTTGAAATATTCAAGATGGCCACCAAACATATAGACCAATCAAAATTCTGTATACAAGTTCTGAAGCATACCATTCTAGGGTCCTCCCAACCGAGTTTGCTTGAAATTGGTCGAGTGGTTAACGAGTGTTTTTAAATGATTTGCAGAAATTTTTAGAAAATCCAAGATGGCCACCAGAAAAAATAACCAATCAAAATTCTGTATATATGGTCTGAAACCCACCAGCCTAGTATCCTTTCAGCCAAGTCTGGTTGAAATTGCTCAAGTAGTTAATGAGGAGTCGCACTTTAAAACATTTCCCGCCATTTTTTGGAAAATTCAAGAGACCGCCGAAAAAATAGATCAATCACAATTCTGTATAGATGTTCTGAAGGACACCACTCTATGGTCCTTCCAACCGAGTTTGCTTGAACTCGGCCGAGTGGTTAATGAGATGTATGTAGGTTTTTAGCGTTCCAGAATTTTTCAGAATATCCATGATGGCCACCAGAAAAATTAACCAATCAAAATTTGGTATACATGGTCTGAAACCTACGAGCCTAGTATCCTTTCAACCAAGTATGGTTGAAATTGCCCAAGAAGTTAATGAATAGTATTTCCTGCCATTTTTCAGAAAATTCAAGATGGCTGCCGAAAAAATACACCAATCAGAATTCTGCATACCACTCTAGGGTCCTTCCAACCGAGTTTGCTTGAAATCGGCCAAGTGGTTAATGAGGAGTAGGCTTTTAACTGATTTCCAAAGATTTTCACAAAATCCAAGATAACCACCAAAAATATTGACCAATCAGAATTCTCGTTAGAAGTGTTGAAGCCTACAGGATAGAATTAGTCCACCCAAGTTTCCTTGAGGTCAGGCCATATATATTGGAGTAGCGTTTTAAATGATTTCCAGACATTTTTGGAAAATCCAAGATGGCTGCCAAAGAAATTAACCAATCAAAATTCTGTACAGAAGTTTTGGAACCTACCATCACAGGATCCTTCCAGCCAAATTTGGTTGCAATCGGTCAAAGTATAAGGTGAGATAAAAACCACCATTCACATATCCAAATATCGAAAACAAAATTACCATTAAACAAGTGTGAACACACCATTATTGCAACATAACTAGCTTGTTAGAAATGTCAAAAATTTGACAAACAGATAGACCGACAACCCAACCTATACTAGCTGCGAGTCACAACAATTAAGGATTACTAGTAAATTCATATCCATTTACATCTTAAAATCGTTCATGAACTCCAAATAATTCCTGTTTCAAAATAATGTTCACTATGAGGAAGACTGGATACAATCATGTCAATGCATAGTAATTGGTTGAATAAATCTTAAACAGGTATGGATGCTGAGACGGACATCGATGGTGTCACTTCCATCAACTCCCTCAAAATAATTTGGCTTACTTCGTAAATGCAAGCTAAATCTGGTTGTATTAAAGAAATTGAAGTATGGCCTATTAAACTTGTTTATATTAATTGCTTACAATTGCAAAATGTAACCATGAATGAAATCGGTACATTCCAACGTAAATGCAATTATCATATAATTACCATACTAGTTGCAATAAAACCTGAACTGATATCTTAAATATCTGACAGCTGAGTTTTTGTAGACGACATATTCCAAGGATTATATCTCTGGACCGGCTAAATATTTTGAAATCAATTTGACTGAAAGTTGTTGGTGGCCTTTCAGTCAAATTGTTTTAAAAATATTCAGCAAGTTAACAGTTTTTGCGCATTGAAATTATTGTCTAGTGGCTTGGAGCAGCGAGAGTTAAACTATTCAACACAAACAAGTACCTACCACAGAATAAACGAAATCTAGGATTTCTTTTTTCACGAGAGAGTTGATACTTACCTCCCTAATACTTTTGATATTGCTAAATATTGGCTTTCACTCAATAAAACACTCAGATTAAAAACAGTTAGGTGCCACTACTGGGCAGGTAGTCAGAGGTAGTCCGGCGGATGCCAGCCCCACCACCGCGCATGCGCCGACTACTACTTCCTCTGACTAATTTATTGGCTAACACATGCAACTACCAAGAGCCTGAAGACCGAGCCTCTGTGGGGTGGAGAGGCCGGGTCCGTATCTAGGGAGGTAAGTATCAACTCTCTCGTGAAAAAAGAAATCCTAGATTTCGTTTATTTCACATCAAGAGTATACTTACCTCCCTAATACTTTTGATATTGCCAGAATTCGAAAGTGAATCTGGCGGGAGGGAGGCGAGGTCAAAAGACCAGCTCTTCCCTATACGCTTTCACGCGTTTAAAGCACTTATGACGTCTGAAATGTGTGAGAACACATTCAGGATTTGACAAACCATCGGATAACACAACCGATGCATGAGAGATGACCGAATGTCATATGCGCTCACCCCCCCCACCCCCCCCTCCTGGGAGGAAGACTAGATGACCTCAATGTCCTATACGCTCTCCACGTACTAGTGCCAAGTACTATAGGACTGAGACGAAAAAACTCCATTTTCGTATACTCTCTATGATGAACCACCTCCCACATAAACCATCACCATATTAATAATAACGGGTAACGTGACAATACAAGTAACAATGAACAACACATGAACAAGACTGACCTTGTTGAACTTGGAAGCTGTCATCATGATCCCAGAAGAGAAGGTTGATGCAGTCCCGACAAGTGGTTGTTACCATCGCTAAATTGCGAAATATATAAGCAATGCGGAAGCACTCCTCACAAAATTTAAAAAACGATTAATGTTTTAAAATCGACAAGGCGAGAGGGTTAGAGGTGTCACGGAGGTAATGGTCTGTAAAACTTGACTCACAGTGCCACTGAGCCACGGACATAATGTCATCCACAGGGACCCCACTAAACAGGGCAGTGGATGCCACGACACCGCGGACACTGTGAGCCTTGGCCACATCAACCTGTCTCCCGGTGGCGGATTTGTGACAAAACTGAATACATTCTACAATCCACCTGGAAATGGTGTCCTTAGACACCCTGCCATGGGGTTCAATATATGACAACCATAACGCAGACTGGTCGGTACGCCACTCCGAAGTACGCTGTTTGTACCGGAGCAGCGCCCGTACGGGGCACCATACTTTAGAATTAGGATCATATCTAGTTAAAGATGGCAAAAAAATAGGTTGACCTGGATATTTCAATGACTGATTCTTAGCCAAGAAATTAATCCTAGGTAGAAGCTTAAGGCCTTCCCCTGTAACCACAAAACGGTCATCCTCGGCTGATAAGGCGTGGATCTCACTCCTACGCCTTGCCGAGGCCGCAGCAATTAAAAATACAGTCTTCAGTGTTAATAGTTTCATAGAAATGGAACTAAGTGGTTCAAAAGGCTTATCTCCTAGTACCTGAAGCACCAGGGATAAACTCCAGACTGGAATCAGTGGTGGATTCCTTGGTCTTAGATTGCCCATGCCTTTAATTAATACATTTAATGTACTTACTTCATCACTCCCCCTATTAGCCAAGCAAGGAATAACAGTCATTAATGCTGATTTGTAACCAGCAATAGAGTTAGGCTTGAGGCTATAGGCATCATATAGGTGACAGAGGAAATCAGCCACTACCTGAATAGATGAGTCCATTGGATTAATACATCTTTTTGAGCACCACTCTGCAAATCTGTTGATTTTATAATTATATGCTCTGGAGGTTGACCCCCTCCTGGCTTTGGCCATAAATATGGCCGCTTGCTCAGAAAAGCCCTCCTTAATTCTAGATTCCTTGACAACATCCACGCAGTCAATCGGAACATTGACGGATTGTCGTGAAGGACCTTGCCCTGGAAGATAAGGTCGTCCATCAGAGGCAGCGGAACCGGATTGCAGACCAGAAGGTCCAGCAGATCCGTGTACCACGATCGGCTTGGCCAATCCGGGGCGATCAGAAGCACTTGGCACTCCTGCTGCCTGATTTTCTGAAGCACCTTTGGAATCAGGATTGCTGGAGGGAATGCGTATGCATACATTCCCGCCCAGCTGATAGCTAACGCATCTGTTGCGAAAGCGCTTGGGTCTGGAATCGGAGAGACGTACGTCGTCATCTTCGCATTCTTCTTCGTTGCGAACAAATCGATGTTGGGTTTCCCCCAATGGTCGAACAGACGATCCGCCACACATTGATTTAGTTGCCATTCCGTGGGTAAAACACTCATCCTTCGGCTCAATGAGTCTGCTAGCAGTTTTAGCCTTCCCGGAATATGAACTGCCTTCAAGGTGATCCCATGATCTAGGCACCAACAAAGCAGTTTCCATGTCATCATACAGAGACTGGGCGACTTCGTTCCGCCCTGGCGGTTTATGTAAGTCACTACTGTTGAGTTGTCTGAACGAATTAGAACAATCTTGCCCTGAACTTTCTGTAAGAAATGTTCCAGGCCCAGGACTACTGCTCTTAGCTCTAGTAGATTGATATGTTCCTTGGACTGATCCAGATCCCAAAGCCCTGATATTGTGGACTCTTCCAGACAAGCTCCCCACCCCTCCATCGATGCATCTGTATACACAGTCACCTGAGGGTGGGGAGGGGTTAGCAAAACCCCCGGCAAGAGATTCTCTGTATTCAACCACCATTGCAGGTGGTGAATCAGAGGCGCCAACACTGACACATTCGAGTCCAGCGAACCTGAACTCTGGGTCCACTGTGTCATGAGAAACAGCTGGATCGGGCGCCTGCGCAAGGCGGCCTGCGGAATGACTGGTTCCAATGAAACCATCAACCCCAGCATTCTCAAGTAAACCCGTGCCAGGACATGACGACTGTCGCACACCGACTGTATTACTGAGATGAGTCTTTGAACCCTCTCCTGAGTTGGATAAACATATCCCGACTCGAGATCGAAGAACATGCCCAGGTAAACAAACTTCTGGGATGGAGTTAGCTCTGATTTTTGGAAATTGACTATCCAGCCCAAGTCCGTGAGAGTTTTCAAAACAATCTCCAGATTGGCCGATAACCTTTCCCGGGTGTGTGCTTTCAACAGCCAGTCGTCTATGTACGTGTGGACTGCTATGCTTCTCCTGCGGAGGTATGCAGTGATCACGAGAACCACACGGGTGAAGACCCGAGGAGCCGTGGAAATCCCGAAGGGTAATACCCTGAATTCCCACTGTCTGCCCTGGAATGCAAATCTCAGGAAGCGACGGAAGCTCCTCTCTATGGAAATGTGGAAATAAGCATCCTTCAAATCTATTGACGCTGTCCACATTCCCTGCTCTAACCCCGCCAACACCGAGCGCACAGTCTCCATCTTGAAACTGGGCGTCTCTATGAACTTGTTCAATGGCTTGAGGTTGAGAATCGGCCTCCACCCTCCGGTGTTTTTCGTTACTAAGAACAGGGTTGAATAGAAGCCCGGGCACCTCTGCGCCGGCTGAATGGCTTCCTTTTGTATGAGGGAATTTATTTCCTCCTCTATACACAACCTTTGATCTGGATCCCTTGGAATCGGAGTCCAGATCGGCACGAGAGACAGTCTCGATGGCGGGCCTGTTATCCAATCGGGACGATACCCGACTGAAAGCCATCGCAAGACTAAACGGTCCTGAGTCAACCGCTTCCACTCTGTCAAGTGGCCGACCAACTGGCCGCCCACCGGTCCACCTAGGGAGAGAGGTGGACATAAGAAGTGAGAGAGTGGCACTGTCTTCTCGGCCTGAAACACCGGAGTGGTTCCCACTACGGTAACCGGCCCATCAGGTCCGATTACCGCGACCAGATCCCCGCGCGCCTCGCCCAGCACCGCGCGCACCACGGTGCGCGGGTTGCTGCCTGGCTGGCTGCGCCTGGGGAGCCTGCGCCCCCCTCGCTGCTGGCCGAATCGCACGCGGCCTAGGCCGGCGCTGCGATGGTGTCTGGCCTCTGACCTGGCCAGCGCCACCTCGAGCCTGCAGGGGACGATACGCAGGGGGTGCTGCGCGAACGCGCTCCCGCCGGAGCACCTCAAACTGCTCCCGCAGCGCCCTCTGGTTGTTGACCAGAGTCACCGTCTCCTGGAGGTGCCTACATCCCTCACCTCCAAAGAGACCAGGACCTGTCATAGGCGTTCGCAGTAGCCTATTATACAGGTCCTGGGACGGGCACAGATTGTCAAGGGCAAACGTGCGCCTCGCCCGGACACTCCTGGTCACCGCCCGCGTCAAACAGTCCAGAGCCAGGTTGATACCATCCTGGATGGCTCTCTGGACTGTTACCGGGCTTGGCTGACGTGAAGCGGATGCTGTTACCACCCCCTGTAACAGCTGGGAGACGTGGGACAGAGCAGCAATCGAAGCTCTCCCACTCTCCTCCGCATCACGTAGCGCGGTATTCGCCGAACGCAACGCGTTCGAGCACAGGACACCCGTGTCAGAACGGGAGCCTGGCCGCGCATCTTCGCCCAAAGCCGCGCGATCATCCACGCTAGGCTTAGGCACCACACCGTACCGCTGGTAATCCAGGGGCACGATGCGGCAACGTCTAGCCACCTCGCGAGGGGCCTTCGCGAGACGCCCATTCGTCTTAATGGACGTCTCCGCCGCCTCGAACATGTCCACGACATGCTCAGCCAGCGGCAGAGATGGCATAGCGGTGGCAGTCGGCTTACCAGCTAACCACGGCCTATGGTCACGCTGGATTGCCGACTGCTCCACGGGCAGATCTGGCCGAACGCTTACCAGCCACTGGCAAGCGTCCGACCAATCCTCCTCCGTGGCTAACTGCGAGCGCTCTACTAGACGAGGGCCTTCGTCTTCCTCCTGAGCGCCGGCAGTTGAAATCGACGGCGGATATGCTGATACCCCTGGCAAGCCAGGGAAAGCATGCGGGCCCGAAAGAACAGGCATGCTAAACTCCCTGGCTTGACCAGGAGCCGGCGCCGTGGTAGAGCGCGGGGCAGACACCGCCCCACCACGGCCCTGGCCAGCACCAGCGATACTCTCGGCAAGCCGAGGTATGCGGTAACCCTGGCCATCAGCACCACCCAGGGTCACCTTCTGGACCGTGAATTCTACTCCTGCGTGAGTAGAACCATGGAACACGTCGCCTGTATTCCCCGCGAGGGGTGCACCGACGTCGTACTCCATGGCCACGTCCCCAGACGGCGACCCTAGCAGGTAATCCTCTTCCTCCTGGCCAGAAAGATTAGACTCCGGGTCAGCAAAGAGAGCTAACCTGGACTGGCCAGGGAAGGTGCCATAGGAGGATTTGACACACGCGGCGCGCGGATACCCAGGGTCTGATGAGCAGACCGCGGGTCCCAGCAACAACCGTTGTCCACGGCCCCTCGGCGCGGCACCAAGCCTGCTGCCAGGGTCGTGGACTGCCCCCAACAACGGGGCCACCTCTGAATCCACATCGAACACCGGACCGGACCTAAGGAAACCGGATTCAGAGGCGGGGATCACCTGCTCCGAAGCAGATGCTGAGGACAACAAAGGACCTGGCCCAGGCAGCATGCTGCGAAGCAACTCTGGGACCAAATCCTTTATCGTCCTCTGCATCTCTCCCAACATTTCGGACCGGAAGGCCTCCATATCCACCGCGGATGAGGCCTTCCTCTTACCCTTTTTTACACCCTCCTTCTTCGCCTTCCTCTCTTCCTCCATCACCTTCTCCCTCGCCTGTAACGATAAAAACTCAGACATTAGTTCCCCCCCCCCCCCATTGCTGACATATCTCGCATTTTAGTAACGGTCCACAGGGACTGCAACTAAAACACAAGTGTGGCGCAAATCTATCTTTCAGAAATCGACCACAGGACGGGCAACCAGGTCTCTGAAACAGGACAAAGGACGAGGACAATGAGCAAGTTAGTTACGGTTAGAAGAAACTCAAAACCAAACTAAAAGAGAGGGATCGGATCATAAAGATCACTAATCAAGAAGAAAACCAGCGATGGACAAAACTTTAAATGTTAATAAAGCGCAAGGCCGATTATGATGTCATCAACTCCTTAACAGAAATTAATCGGTCCGTAACACGCATACCAGTGCAAGGACGAATTGTATTCATAACTACACATCATCAGATACAGAATGATAAAAAACGGTAAAAAATCAGTCATTATTTTTTCAAATAATTCATATTACCTCATATCATTAATCATATACCTGACACCTTGTATAGACAAACCATCCACCGTGATGCACTGGAGCACTCCACCAAGACTACGCCTCTTCACCTTTCTCCACCTTGGGGAAGGAATTGGATCAAGAGGGCAAAGTGAGAAGACCTTTATAGTAAGCCTCCAACTCACTGAACATAGACTTTTTGGTTAGATAACCTAACAATATTAGTAGGAAATGGAACCGTGGTGGAGAAAAACAAACCCTCCTGTGCTGAGATGTCCACTAATAATGCAAAACCATACCTGTGGACATAAACACAAAGAGAAATTAGACTTATAAAGCACCATGTTGGAAAAAACCAACTCAAACAGGCGCTAATCACGGTAAGCGCGAGTCCCGGAAACACATTACACCGGGGAAAAAACTCGCTAGAATATCATTGAATTCACCTGATAAAGAGATCCCGTCCCCTCCTCTGGCGAATTTGTCCTCTCAGACATCTCTTTCAACAATATTCGACCGTAACAGACGTGAAAAAAGGCTTTTAAACTCGTGAAACTTGCAGATAACTAACAAGCACATGTGAACCCTTTGCCAATAAATTAGCAAAGAGGTAGTAGTAGTCGGCGCATGCGCGGTGGTGGGGCTGGCATCCGCCGGACTACCTCTGACTACCTGCCCAGTAGGGGCACCTAACTGTTTTTAATCTGAGTGTTTTATTGAGTGAAAGCCAATATTTAGCAATATCAAAAGTATTAGGGAGGTAAGTATACTCTTGATGTGAAAACACGGGTACCAATGCATCCATTGCTATTATGAAACTATTAGTATTGGTTCGTATTAATACTTTAACATGTCATCTCAACAAAATATACCTCCATATTGGCACAATAGTTCAGCGACTTCGACTCTGTTATTCTGTACTGCATCATGAAGCGCTGTTATACCTTCATCATTTGATGTTAACAATTCCAGACGTTCAGAAGTTTGACCACACCCTGAAATAGATGTTTTCAGCTACAATGAATTTTCAATAATACATTGTTCCTTTAAGAAATTAGTATCTCTTAATGTTTTTTAGTTATATTGAGGTCTACATTTAAACATTTATTGTATTATTTACAAAAACACACATTCTGTAAGGACTGCTTTGCAATACATGGTCTAGTAAAACTGATATGTTTCTGCGTTTCATAAGCTTAAAGACGCATAGCAATAGATGTGACTCGCAATTAAAAATCACTATAAATTTGCTGTAACCATGTGACATATAAGTTCCAGATAAACCTGACTTTTGAAAAGAAACATATGAACCCTTTCTTGATGAATCCATCCAAAACCGACCTATGCAGTGGTCTTAAGGAATGTCTATTTGCTGGCTCAGGTAAGACTATTTTTGAAAATTTACCAATGGAATGACTGGCTCGATAACCGAGCCAGTCATTCCAATCGTAAATTTTCAAAAATAGTCTTAACTTGGCCTAAAAATGGACATTCAATAAGCAAATATTTAGATTTTTTTGATCAAATATATAGTCATTAAAGGGTTAATCATTTAAACCTGAAAAGCCTGGGTGTTCCAATTACAGAACACCTATACAGTAGTTGTTGAACATTGGTTTCAAAATATTCAACAACTTTACTGTATAGGTGTTCTGTAATTGGAACACCCAGGCTTTCCAGGTTTAAATGATTAACCCTTTAATGACTATATATTTGATCAAAAAATCTGTCAGCAACAGTTCCAAGTCAAATTAGTTTAAAAATAGTCAACAGACTAAAATAATTTGTTGTTTTTGGCTTGTACGGGTTGAATCAAAAAAGCATCCGCTTTTGTTTCTACGAGAATTCTTAATACTTACCAGATGTACTATTATGATAATGTCTATTATCTAGTCTAGCTCAAAATAAACAATTAAAACTCCGCACTCTCCTGGTCCTGCCCATACTGTGTCCGGAATACCATAACCGCAGGTACCGAGTCTATTCCCAATCACAGTCAGATTCGTCTTATATTTGCCTTGGCAAACTGCGAAAGCAGCTCAGCCTCACCTCAGCGGGGCGGCTGAGGCAGGGCCATAGTACATCTGGTAAGTATTAAGAATTCTCGTAGAAACAAAAGCGGATGCTTTTTTGATTCTACTTCGAATAATACTTACCAGATGTACTATTATGATAAACTCCGGATTTCGACAGCCAGGAAATGCCGGTGGGAGGAGGTGAGGCTCGAACCAGCACTCATCAACCATCCAACAGAGAAGGTTGTGAAGAGACTAAAACCCTGGCATACGCTTGGGTTCTGCTATCTGACTCATAGAGTGCTAAACTTCCATGGTCTAGACCGCGCTCGCCCCCCCCCCCTCTTTTGTCCGCACAAAACCAGAGGGATGTCCATGGGGATGCAACACCCACCAGACCCGTGTCAGCCCCAAGTCTCAGCTAGGGCAGTCCAGTAGAGTGCAAAGAAGCTACTACAACTTCAAATCTTTGAAAAAACTATCAGTATATCGATTAGATTTTCAAATTGGAATGAGTCTCATGTCTGTATGAGAGGATAAATATACTCTTGTACCAGACTATTCACTTACTCAGTCTGGTATTTCGACTGGAAGTAAACATATTTATAGTCACTTAATTAATGTAAACACTCACCATTTTTGAGTGGTCGATCTGTTCTTGATCATCACAGGAGCTAGGCCCAATCCACGGTCGTACTCAGTCATGTGCATAGCGCTTGGTCAGTGTAGGCGGAAGGCTTTTGTGATGTGTGCGAAGTAGTGGTCGGACGTGGCTTAGTTTAGGTTCGACAGATTGGCGACGGCTACTGGATTAAGTGTGCTGGAGATGTCTCGAAGGTAGAAATCAGTGAATGACGACTCGGCATGCCATTGTGCTACAGACATCACCTGCTCTAAAGAGACACCCTTATAAAGGGCCGATGATGCTGCTAGTGCTCGGACCTCATGGGCATTCGCACGATCAATCTGCTTTCCTGTAGCGATCTTGTGCGACATCTGAATAGCGTCAACTATCCAACGAGAAATAGTATCTTTCGAAGCACGTAAATGGGGAGCTTTGAGACATAACCACAGAGATTTCGGGTCGTCTCTCCACTCAGAAGTACGTTTCTTATACATCTTTAGACATCTGACAGGACACCAAGCACAAGAATTTGGGTCATGTCTAGTTAAACTTGGCAAATTGATCGGCTGTCCTGGATATTTAAGTGACTGATTCTTTGCCAGGAAACAAAAACGTGGAAGTAATCTTAAACCTTCACCCGTGACGACAAAACGGTCTTGTTCGGCAGAAAGCGCATGAATCTCGCTTCTCCTTCTCGCCGACGCTGCTGCAACCAAGAAAACTGATTTAATAGTTAACAGTTTAATGTCAATAGATCTAATCGGTTCAAAGGGAGCATGCCCTAAAACCTGTAGAACAAGAGATAGATTCCATGATGGGATAGGAATTGGCTGTCTAGGTCGCAGATTGCTCATTCCTTTGATAACTTCATTCAAGGTGTCATTCTCCACTCCCCCAATGGTGAGACTAGGAATGACAGAAGCTAATGCAGACTTATATGCTGCTAGGGTAGAAGGTACAAGTTTGTCAACTTCGTATAAATGACAGATAAAATCTGCTACGTGTTGAACAGATGCAGAAAAGGGATCAATATCTCTTCTCTCACACCACTGTGCAAATTTGTTGATTCTATAATTATATGTTTTTGTGGTCGAAACTCTTCTGGCCGAAGCAACAAACTTCGCTGCTTGCTCAGAAAAGCCACCCTCAATTGCACGCTGCTTGACAACAACCATGCAGTCAATTTGAACATTTCTGGTCTGTCGTGAAGGTACAGACCCTTGTTCTGAGAGATTACATCTCTTGTGTCTGGAAGAGGGATTGGACTGCAGACCAGAAGGTCCAGCAGATCCGTAAACCATGATCGGCCTGGCCAATAAGGAGCGATCAGTAGTACTTGGCACATCCCCTCTCTTATCTTTGCCAGAACATTCGGGATGAGAATTGTTGGAGGATACGCATACGTGTACATTCCCTTCCAACTTATCGCCAGTGCGTCTACTGCTAGAGCTAACGGGTCCGGGATCGGTGACACGTACGTGACCATCTTTGCGTTTTTCTTCATTGCAAATAGGTCGACATTTGGCTTGCCCCATTGTTTGAATAGAACCTCCGCTACCACTTGGTTGAGCTGCCATTCCGTCGGACGACAAACCGTCCTTCGCCTGAGAGCATCCGCTAAGATGTTCAATCTTCCTGGAATGTGTGCTGCCCGAAGAATAATATTCCTCTCTTGGCACCACAGCAGAAGGTTCCAAACCATCATACACAACTCCGGTGATCTTGTCCCGCCTTGGCGGTTCAAATAAGACACCACTGTTGAGTTGTCTGTCCTTACTAGTACAATTTTGAACTAGACTCTCGAACTTCTGCAGTGCTAATACCACCGCTAATAGCTCGAGCACATTGATATGTTTCTGCGCATTGGTCCGATCCCATTCCCCTGACACTGACTGATTGTCCAATACCGCTCCCCAACCTGTCAACGATGCATCCGTGAATATGGACATCTGAGGTTGAGGAGGTTGTAGAGGAACACCTCGCAGGAGATTCTGTTCCGACAACCACCACTGAAGGTGGAATATCAATGGTTCTTTTACTGGTATTCTCAGAGATAACAGATCTGTTCTCTGTGACCAGAACGACATCAAATACATCTGAATCGGCCTGCGCCTGAGCGCCGCATATGGCACCACCTTCTCCAGAGATACTAGTAAACCGAGTATTCTGAGAAATTGACGCGCCGTCAGATAGGCTCCTAGAGAAACTGACTCCAATACTGCAATCAGGCTTCTGACTCTGCTCTCCGCCGGAAAAGCTACGCCGTCCCTGAGATTGAAAAAAATTCCCAGATAAACAAACTCCTGGGATGGAGTCAGTTCTGATTTCTCTAGATTCACAATCCATCCTAGCTTCTTTAATAAGTCTAGGACTACCTTCAGATTGCTGCGCAGAGTGACTGGATTCCCCGCCTTTAGCAGCCAGTCGTCTATGTAAGTGTGAACAGCTATGTTTCTCCTGCGAAGTAAAGAAGTCATGGCGAGAACCACCTTGGTGAAGACCCTCGGAGCCGTGGTCAGGCCGAATGGAAGAGCATTGAATTCCCAAACATTGTCTTGGAATGCAAATCGCAGGTACTTCTGAAAGGGAATTGACATTGGAATATGAAAATAAGCATCCTTCAGATCTATTGATACCGCCCACATGCCTTTCCTGAGCCCTGTCATCACCGCTGCTACCGTCTCCATCTGAAATCTGGGAGAAAGAATAAATTTGTTCAACGGTTTGAGATTGAGAATTGGTCTCCACCCTCCGGTACGCTTCGGAACTAGGAACATAATCGAATAGAAGCCCAGTGATGACTGATCGGCGACCAGATGAATCGCCTTCTTCTGACGAAGCGATTCTATCTCTGACTGAATGGCAACTAGACGGTCTAATTCCCTTGGAATAGGAGTCCATATTGGAGTCGAGGTTAACGGAACTAACGATTGATGGATGAGCCAGTCCGGATCGTAGCCGTTTCTTATCCACTGACAGACTAAATAGTCGCGCACGACCTGTTCCCATTGGCTTAGGAATAGCTGAAGTCTGCCTCCGACGGAAGGAATCTGCACACAGTTGTCGGTCGAGATTAGCTGACAAGACGCTACATCGCTTGAGTGAAGATTCTCGACTCCATTTGTTTCCAAAGCCGCCGGTATTGATTCCGCCGGAAACCCGTCAGGAACGAGCCCCACGGCCGCCCCGCGGCTTCTTGTGGTATGACGGTCCGGAACCGCCGCCACGACTATCCTTACGGTAGCCGCCATGGCCCGAACCGCCACCCTTCCTGTCGTACTCATACGGCCTCTTACTAGAGGGCTTGTATGCGGACGAACGGCCAGGCCCTTGTGCTCCGGATGGCCTATGGGCATCACGGGCAGAAGGACGGAAGGGCGATCTAGGACGCTGCCTCTGCTGCTCCTGCCTGTGTTGACGGTAGGACTGTTGCGGCTGAGTCCTCTTGGTCGACTTCCACGACTTGCCGACCACCTCTTGCTCCGCCACCATCGATGCAACTTTAGAAAGCGCTTGTCGTGCCGAGCCGCCGAACAAGCCTGGACCTATGAAAGGCGCAGAAGATAACGCTGCCCTCATCTCCGGTCCTGGTTCCACACAATCGAGAACCATTCTCCGTCGCTCTGCTAAAGTTCTTGTGATCACCCTGGCCAGGCAATCCTGAGACAGGCGCATGGTGTCCCGAACAACTCCGGGAGCAGCCTCTGGCACCTGTCCGCCTTCCGCCGTGCAGTCCAGCATACCCTGCAAGACGGTACACCCGTGCGACAGCGCAGCCATGGCTGCCCTAGCCGCATCCTCAATGAGCGTGAGCTCATTAAACGGGTCTTTGTTGGTCTAAGAAACCAAGGGACGTGACCGCCCCTTGGCCTTCCCAGCCAACGGCCTATTCAGCGCCTCACGTTCCGCAATGGAAAGCCGTGGAACCCTGGCGTACTGATGATAAGCCTGCTCCGGAAAACGGACCCTACTCCTTATCCCCTTCGGGGCCTTGGGCAACGCATAGTCTGGCTGAACCAGACGATATGCCGCAACTTCCAACATGTCAGAAGTCTGCGTGTCCAAGGGGAGTGTAGGCATGGCCGAAGAGCCACTGGACAGAGCGCTAGCCGCACGCTCTGACATCCGCTCCATCGCCGGATCGCGCTGAGATCCTAGATCCGATGCCAACCCGAGACGATTGGTCATCCATCAAAGGACCTGCACCCATTCAGCTTCGGCGCAGAAAGCGGAATCGTCCATTAAAGAACTCCCGTTTTCATCCTCCCTCTCTCCCTTAGATGAGAGGGCCACCGACGATCCTTGCTGAACGCTACGATATACGTCTCTGCCAGGACAGAGCGCATCCATAGCGCGACTACCAGCGGCACCAGTATCCAACGAATCGCCGGATACGGATTCTCCGCAGTCCATCGGCTCCAACACGGGATCCGGGACTACGACCGCCTCAATCACGGCTGGCACTGTCACTCCGATAGGAGCCGCGCCTAACGCCGCCGGGATAGCCGTCGGAACCGCAAACCACGGCTCCGCCGGCATATCCGGTTGCACAAATAACGGATGAAAAATGCCCGACGGAACGTCGACATCACCATCCGCCTGGCAAACCCGTACAAATCCCGAGGGAGACCCCTGGGACGTACTAAACGAAATCTAGGATTTCTTTTTTCACGAGAGAGTTGATACTTACCTCCCTAATACTTTTGATATTGCTAAATATTGGCTTTCACTCAATAAACACTCAGATTTAAAACAGTTAGGTGCCCCTACTGGGCAGGGAGTCAGAGCGTAGTCTGGCGGATGCCAGCCCCACCACCGCGCATGCGCAGACTAGCACTTCCTCTGACTAGATTATTGGCTGACACACATGCAACTATTAAGAGCCTGAAGACCGAGCCTCTGTGGGGTGGAGAGGCCGGGTCCGTATCTAGGGAGGTAAGTATCAACTCTCTCGTGAAAAAAGAAATCCTAGATTTCGTTTATTTCACTTCAAGAGTATACTTACCTCCCTAATACTTTTGATATTGCCAGAATTCGAAAGTGAATCTGGCGGGAGGGAGGCGAGGTCAAAAGACCAGCTCATCCCTATACGCTTTTCTGCGTTTAAGGCACTTAAACTTCTGAAACTGTAAGAAAAAACAGTCAGGATTTGACTAACCATCGGATAACATCACCGATGTATGAGAGATGACCGAATGTCATATGCGCTCCCCCCCCCCTCCTTCCTGGGAGGAAGAGTCGACTGACCTCAATGTCCTATACGCTCTCTACGTACAAGTGCCATGTACTACAGGACAGAGACGAAAAAACTCCATTTTCGTAACTCTCAACAATGAACCACACAAATACACAAACCATCACCATATTAATAACGGGTAATCGTGACAATACAATCAACAATGGACAACACATGAACAAGACTGACCTTGTTGAAAATGGCTGCTGACATCATCTTCCCATCGGTAAAGACTGATGCAGGCCCAAAAAAGTGGGTGTTTCCACAAATTAATTGTGATATATATAAGTAATGAGGAAATCACCTCAAAAAATATAAACCGATTTATTTTTTCAAAACCGACAAGGCGAGAGGATTAGAGGTGTCACGGAGATAATGGTCTGTAAAACTTGACTCACAGTGCCACTGAGCCACCGACATAATATCATCCACAGGGACCCCATTAAATAGGGCCGTGGATGTCACTACGCCGCGGACACTGTGAGCCTTGGCCACGTCAACCTGCTTCCCGGTGGTGGATTTATGGCAAAACTGAATGCATTCCACAATCCACCTGGAAATGGTGTCCTTAGAAGCCCTCCCATGGGGTTCAATATATGACAACCATAACGCTGACTGGTCGGTGCGCCATGCCGCCGTACGTTGTTTGTACCGGCGCAGCGCCCGGACGGGACACCATGCTTTAGAATTAGGATCATATCTAGTTAAAGCAGGCAAAATAATAGGTTGACCTGGATATTTCAACGACTGATTTTTAGCCAAGAAATTAATCCTAGGTAGCAGCTTAAGGCCTTCCCCTGAAACCACAAAACGGTCATCCTCGGCTGATAAGGCATGAATCTCACTCCTACGCCTAGCCGAGGCCGCAGCAATTAAAAACACAGTCTTCAGTGTTAATAGTTTCATAGAAATGGAACTAAGTGGTTCAAAAGGCTTATCACCTAGTACTTGAAGCACTAGCGATAAACTCCAAGACGGAATCACAGGAGGATTCCTTGGTCTTAGATTGCCCATGCCTTTAATTAATACATTCAATGTATTTACTTCATCACTTCCCCTCTTAGCCAAGCAAGGAATAACAGACATTAATGCTGACTTATAACCAGCAATAGAGTTAGGCTTGAGGCTATAGGCATCATAGAGGTGACAGAGGAAATCAGCTACTACTTGAATAGATGAATCCATTGGATCAATACATCTTTTTGAGCACCATTCTGCAAATCTGTTGATTTTATAATTATATGCTCTGGAGGTTGACCCCCTCCTGGCTTTGGCCATAAACATGGCTGCTTGCTCAGAAAAGCCCTCCTTAATTCTAGATTCCTTGACAACATCCACGCAGTCAATCTGAACATTGACGGATTGTTGTGAAGGGCCTTGCCCTGGAAGATAATATCGTCCATCAGAGGCAGAGGAACCGGATTGCAGACCAGAAGGTCCAGCAGATCCGTATACCATGATCGGCTTGGCCAATCCGGGGCGATCAGAAGCACTTGGCATTCCTCTTGTCTGATTTTCTGAAGAATTTTTGGAATCAGGATTGCTGGAGGGAATGCGTATGCATACATTCTCCCCCAGCTGATAGCTAACGCATCTGTTGCGAAAGCGCTTGGATCCGGAATCGGAGAGACGTACGTCGTCATCTTCGCATTCTTCTTCGTTGCGAACAAATCGATGTTGGGTTTCCCCCAATGGTCGAACAGACGATCCGCCACACATTGATTTAGTTGCCATTCCGTGGGTAAAACACTCATCCTTCGGCTCAATGAGTCTGCTAGCAGGTTTAACCTTCCCGGAATATGAACTGCTTTCAAGGTAATCTGGTGATCCAGACACCAACAAAGCAGTTTCCATGTCATCATACAGAGACTGGGCGACTTCGTTCCGCCCTGGCGGTTTATGTAAGTCACAACTGTTGAGTTGTCTGAACGAATAAGAACAATCTTGCCCTGAACTTTCTGTAAGAAATGTTCCAGGCCCAGGACTACTGCTCTTAGCTCCAGTAGATTTATATGTTCCTGTGACTGTTCCAGATTCCAAAGCCCTGATATCGTGGATTCTTCCAGGCAAGCTCCCCAGCCCTCCATCGATGCATCTGTATACACAGTCACCTGAGGGTGGGGAGGGGTTAGCAAAACCCCCGGCAAGAGATTCTCTGTATTCAACCACCATTGCAGGTGGTGAATCAGAGGCGCCAACACTGACACATTCGAGTCCAGCGAACCTGTACTCTGGGTCCATTGTGTCATGAGAAACAACTGGATCGGCCGCCTGCGTAAGGCGGCCTGAGGAATGACTGGTTCCAACGAAACCATCAACCCCAGCATTCTCAAGTAAACCCGTGCCAGGACATGACGACTGTCGCACACTGACTGAATCAACGAGATGAGTACTTGAACTCTCTCCTGAGTAGGATAAACATATCCTGTCTCCAGATCGAAGAACATCCCCAGGTAAACAAACTTCTGGGATGGAGTCAGCTCTGATTTTGGGAAATTGATCATCCAGCCCAAGTCTGTGAGAATTTTCAAAACAATCTCCAGATTGGCGGACAAACTTTCCCGGGTGTGCGCTTTCAACAGCCAGTCGTCTATGTACGTGTGGACTGCTATGCTTCTCCTGCGGAGGTATGCTGTGATCGCAAGAACCACACGGGTGAAAACCCGAGGAGCCGTGGAAATTCCGAAGGGCAACACCCTGAATTCCCACTGTCTGCCCTGGAATGCAAATCTCAGGAAGCGACAGAAACTCCTGTGGATGGGGATGTGGAAATAAGCGTCCTTCAAATCTATCGACGCCGTCCACATCCCCCTCTCCAACCCCGCCAACACCGAGCGCACCGTTTCCATCTTGAAACTGGGCGTCTCGATGAACTTGTTCAATGGCTTGAGGTTGAGAATCGGTCTCCACCCACCGGTGCGTTTTGTTACCAAGAACAGGGTTGAATAGAAGCCCGGACACCTTTGTGCCGGCTGAATAGCTCCTTTTTGTACGAGGGAATTTATCTCCTCCTCGATACACAACCTTCGATCTGGATCTCTCGGAATGGGAGTCCAGACTGGCACCAGAGACAGTCGCGACGGCGGGCCTGTCATCCACTCTGGATGATACCCCACGGAAAGCCATCGCAAGACTAAACGGTCCTGAGTTAACCGTTCCCACTCTTGCATGTGGTCGGCTAGCCGGCCTCCCACCGGTCCACCTAGGGACCGCGGTGGACACAAGGCATGCAAGAGCGGCACTGTCTCCGTCGCCATACACACCGGCGTGGTCCTTACCGCGGTAAGCGCCCTGTCAGGAACGATAACCACGCCCAGATCCTCGCGCGACCCGCCCCGCCCCGCGTGCACCTCGGTGCACGGGCGGCTGCCTGGCTGACGGCGGCTGAGGAGCCTGCGCCCCCCTCACTGCTGGCCGAATCGCACGCGGCCGAGGCCGGCGCTGCGACGGCGGCTGGCCTCTGACTTGGCCAGCACCACCTCGAGCCTGCAGGGGACGATACGCAGGGGCCGCGGCGCGAACGTTAGCACGACGCAGCACCTCAAACTGTTCGCGCAGCGCCCTCTGGTTATTCACCAGGGTGACCGTCTCCTGGAGGTGGCGACATCCCTCACCACCAAAAAGACCAGGACCCGTCATAGGCGTACGGAGTAGCCTATTATACAGGTCCTGAGACGGGCACAGATTGTCCAGGGCAAATGTGCGTCTTGCCCGGACACTCCTGGTCACCGCCCGCGTCATACAGTCCAGCGCCAGGTTAATACCATCCTGGATGGTTCGCTGGACCGCGAGCGGGCCTGGCTGGCGCGATGCGGATGCCGTTACTACCCCCTGTAACAGCTGGGAGACGTGGGACAGAGCGGCAATCGAAGCCCTCCCACTCTCCTCCGCATCACGCAACGCGGTATTCGCCGAACGCAACGCGTTCGCGCACAAGACCCCCGCGTCAGAACGGGAGCCTGGCCGCGTATCCTCACCCAAAGCCGCGCGGTCATCCACGCTGGGCTTGGGTACCACACCGTACCGCTGGTAGTCCAGGGGCACGATGCGACAACGCCTGGCCACCTCGCGAGGGGCCTTCGCGAGACGTCCACTCGTGTTAATGGACGACTCCGCCGCCTTGAACATGTCAACGACATGCTCCGCCAGCGGCAGAGAAGGCATAGCGTTAGCAGTTGGTTTCCCAGCTAACCACGGCGTGTGAACACGGTGGCTAGCCGACTGCTCCACGGGCAGATCAGGCCTAACGCTCACCAACCACTGGCAAGCGTCATACCAATCCTCCTCCGTGGCTAACTGCGAGCGCTCTACAAGACGGGGTCCTTCGTCTTCCTCCTGAGCGCAAGCAGTAGAGCTTGACGGCGGGTACGCTGATACACCTGGCAAGCCAGGGAAAACATGCGGGCCTGACAGCACCGGCATGAGAATATCACTGGTTTGACCAGGAGCAGGCACCGCGGTAGAGCGCGGGGTATATATAGCCCCACCACGGGCCCGGCCAGCACCAGCTACACTCTCGGCAAGCCGAGGTATGCGGTACCGCTGGCCATCAGCAGCGCCCTGGGCCACCACCTGAACCGCGGACCTTACTCCAGGGTGAGTAATACCGTGGAAAAAAGCGCCTGTATTCCCCGCGAGGGGTGCACAAACGTCTTCATCCATGTCCACGTCGTCAGACGGCGACCCTAGCAGGTAATCCTCATCACCCTGGTCAGAAAGATTAGACCCCGGGTCAGCAAAGAGAGCTAACCCGGGCTGACCAGGAACGGTGCCATAGGAGGTACTGGCCACCGCGGCGTGCGGATACCCCTGGACTGATAAGCAGCCCGCGGGTTCCAGCGACAACCGTCCACGGTCCCCTATCGGCGCGGCAATAAGCCTGCTGCCAGGGTCGTGGAACGCCCCCTCTAATGGGGCCACCTCTGAATCGTCGGACAACGGAAGCGGACTAAGGAAAATCGATCCAGAGGCGGGGATTACCTGCTCCGAAGCCGATGATGAGGACAATAAAGGATCTGGTCCAGGAAGCATGCCACGAAGCAACCCTGGAACCAAATCTTTTATTGTCCTCTTCATCTCTCCCAACATCTCGGTCCGGAAGGTCTCCATATCCACCGCGGACGAGACCTTCCCCTTACCCTTCCTACTTACAACCTCTCGTTTCCGCTTCTTCTTCTTCTCCTCCTCTACCACCTTGTCCGTCGCCTGTAAGCAGCACAAGAATTCGGACATTAACTCGCCCCCCCAGTGCTTACATATGTCACAATTAATCAATGGACCACAAGGGCTACATCGATAACACAGATGCGGCCAGAACTTTACATGCATAAAACGTCCACAGGACGCGCAACCCGGTCCCTGAAACAGGGCAAAGGACAAGGAGTATGAGCAACTAGTTAAGCTTAGAAACTCAATCCAACTCAAAGAGAAGGAAAACGATCATAAAGATCAATATACATCAAAAACCAGCATAGCGCTTGAATTGCTAATAAATACATAGCCAGCTGATTATGACGTCATTAATCCCGTGACAGGAAAAATTCGATCCCAACAAAACATCCAAGTGCAAGGACGAATTGTATGCTGAATGTATAAGTTGACTACACAACCATCAGATACATATAGATAACTCTTTTCTGGCAAAAATGTTAATTATCTCCCTTTGTTTGTTTACAATAATTAACATCACCACATTATCAATAACTAGATACCTGACACTTTGTATAGACAAACCATCCAACGTGACGAACCGGAAAACTCCACCATCTGCACGCCTCTTAACTCTCTCCACCACATGGGGAAGGAATTGGATCAAGAGGGCAAAGTGAGAAGACCTTTATACCAGGCCTCCAACTCACTGGACATAATTTTTTCATTTGGTTAGATAACCTAACAGTGTTAGTAGGAAATGGAACCATGGTGGAGAGAAAACTAACTCTCTGCAACTGTGACGTCACAACCTAGCGTCATACAGACCTGTGGACAGAAACAGAAAGAGAAATTAGTCCTAGGTAGCACCGAGTTGACCTAAACCAACTAACTAAGGCGCTTATCACGGTAAACGCGAGTCCCGGAAACACAATACACCGGGAAGAAAACTCGCTAATTTTACTAGAAGTCACCTGATTTAAAGGTCCAACGTCCTCCTGTGGCGAAGTGTATCCTCCCGCCATCCAAATCAGGTCTTATCACTTCCAAAATAACACCAATAAAAACGTTAAAGAGCAAGAAAAGCTTATGACTCAAAAAACATGTGTGTTCTCTTTGCCAATAATCTAGCAAAGAGGAAGTGCTAGTCTGCGCATGCGCGGTGGTGGGGCTGGCATCCGCCAGACTACGCTCTGACTCCCTGCCCAGTAGGGGCACCTAACTGTTTTAAATCTGAGTGTTTATTGAGTGAAAGCCAATATTTAGCAATATCAAAAGTATTAGGGAGGTAAGTATACTCTTGAAGTGAAATAGGCATCGCCGACATTGAAAGATCCGGCATGCCGGAGTCTTCCATCAACAGCAAATCTTCCTCCTCTACCGACGGCTCTTGAGCCGAGGACAGAGAAGGGTCAGGTGCATGACCCTCAGCAGAACTAGCCGGACCACCTAATGGTTGCCCTGCACCAGCTTGCCTCACCGGGACCGTGGACTGTAATGAATCAAACATGGCCTTGAACTGGGCCGCCCATACGCCCAGTGCTGAATCCATCCTCTCATTCAGCCGACCTTGCAGTCCAACCAACGACGCTTGCTGCCGCTTCACTGCCTTGTCCTTCTCTATACGCTCCAGCCTCGCCCGTCGATCCCTGTCAAACTCAGCCACCATTGCCGACAACCACTTGACGCACACATCACAAGGGCTTCCGACCTTACACTTCGCACACGCCACACAGTGATGACCAAGATACTTCCGTTTCATGAACCTGTTGCACTTCTGGCACAACGTGTCCGGGTTCTTCGGTTTCTGCGAACACAGAGAAGAATTAAAACGCTGCACATGACAAGTGATGACGAGCACAATAGACTTGATAGTTAAGATTTCTTAAACACATTAACTTTCTCTTAAATTAATGATAACAAGTCTTAGGCAGGAAATATTTGAAACTTTTTTGAGTGAAAATTTTTTACAAAACACAACTCAGCCTTTAACTAACGTTAAATAACCAAGAAAACCTCGCCGATCACTACAAACACCCTCGACAATGAAGCGAGAGCTAAAATCGGCGATAACAGAGTGCCTGGATACACCAAGCCAATAACGACATATTACATGGGCGCCGCCATCTTGGCTAAGGGCGCATCCATCTTAGAGGAACTGAGTCGCAAGAGAAATTAACCGAGTACCCGAATTAAAACTAAAAGTTAACGGGTACAGAAGCGACTCCAACAATGGCTAACATTATAAAACAATGTGCCAATTTAAGGAAATTTCAAACAGTCATTATGGCACGAATGTATAAATTCTAGATTGATACAACCTGCCCCTGTGATGATTTCCCTAGTTCCTCCATTAGTCCAGCGATGGTTTTCACAAACACGCGCTAAAACTGCTTAATTTATCAATTAAATGACACTCTAAACACATGCGACTTGAAACAAGCGCAAAATAGACGAATCTGACTGTGATTGGGAATAGACTCGGTACCTGCGGTTATGGTATTCCGGACACAGTATGGGCAGGACCAGGAGAGTGCGGAGTTTTAATTGTTTATTTTGAGCTAGACTAGATAATAGACATTATCATAATAGTACATCTGGTAAGTATTATTCGAAGTAGAAAGGGTTATCACGAACAGAAAATATCCCATTCAAGAATACAAAGCAGATGAAACAAAATGCATGTATTTACAATCTTACAATGTAAGAAATATATTGTTGAACATTGTGAACATTTCACTGCAAGCAGTCAAAACTCAAGACAGTTTCAAAATAATCCAGATTTCACTGTTACATGATTGTTTTGAAATTGAGATAATACGCTATCAGTGTTGAAAAGGTTAGTAATGTGAAGCTATTTAAGTCAATATTATCATTAGAGTTACCCATGCTAAAGTAATTCTGTATGGTCTTTGCTGGTTTGAATAAGAGCAGTTCTCTTACACACTCCACATGTCCTTTATTGCTCGCTTCATGAAGAGCTGTCCAGCCAGCATAATCTTTGGTATTTACAGCAATTCCTGCGAAGATAATAATGTTTATCATACCAGTATGAAATACTTCAATTCAGGAACCCTTTAATACCTGACATGACCGAGATTCATGCGTCTCGATTATAAGACAAATATACAGGACAGCTGTTGAATACTTTGACTTTTTTCACTGCAACCTGTTGTTGCAATAGGCAGTAACATCTTTCATTCAAATTAGTTTCAAGATATTTAACAGAATATTAATGAAACAAGAGGAGTTGCCCTTTTCGGTCTCTTAAGAGTTAAATGATGAACTAAGTATGAATCGCGTCAGGGGAGGTCGCGTGTCAATAAAGTATGTATTACTATGCATTATATGATTGATTGATAAGCTGCATTGATTTCAAATTGTTAAAATAGTTATTAACAGTTTAATGGTCAAGCCCCTCAGAACTGACTTCTCCAGTCGTCATGGGCAATGTCAATTTGTGAGAATTAAAGAGTTACAATGAAGCAACTGGCCAATACATACATAGTATGCATCAGGGCTAGGCTTGCGCGACTTTTGCTTTGAAACATCGCGATCGAATTTATATAAAAAATCATGATTTTCGATTAAATCGTAGGTCCACATTCCCAAAAGTATATACAAGTCACGAAAACTGGGACTTGGAATTTCTAGAAAAAGTTGAAATAAATGATACAAAAATAGCACGATGTTAGAATACAATTTCATGCGACAAATTCTTACTATCCTATGTCTATGCATAATGTATACCTTATATCTATCATTGCGGGGGTGAAATTATTAATTAGTACCCGGGGAGATACTGCGCAATCCATATACATAGGACGGTAGCTTTGAGTAGCTATGATAGTCACGGCGTAAACTCGTCCTATAGTGCAGTTTATAGTTGCTTTCAGAATGTACGATCTACATGTACATTTAAGAGTAATCAACAGAAAGCACAGTTCAAAATACAACAATCTGGAATGCTGTTGCGTTATTTTCTTTAATTAGGCATGACAACCGAATTAAAAAGGAAAAATTAGTACTCAGCCTGAAATTGCTAAAAGAATTAAAAAGAATTATGTTCAGTGATTATTGCCTAACACTCTGCTACTAAGTATATACTTGGTATTTCACAACAGACTCAGGGTCTGCAGCGAAAGAAAGAAAATTATATGGTGATTCGACGGAGTAACTAGCTGGTTTTCTCAATGACAAAGGTGTTACCTCGCTATTGTTAGCTTGTTTACCATAGAGCTTTGTGTTTTGATTAGGACTTACATGTAGTGAACAGAAAAAACACAATGGATACATGCGTGAATGAATTATAACTGTATTCTTGTATTGCTGAATGGCGAGTTTTAAAATCTCAGTCTGCTCAATTTTTCATGATTTTTCAATTTTTTTCAATTACATCGTAGGAAATCACGATTTATTTCAAAATCGCGATTTTCGATTAAATCGCGAAATCGCGCAAGCCTAATCAGGGCCTGCACCCTCTAGTCAAACACCACGTGAGAATGCATTTGACAAAGACTACAGCAGAGAGAATGCCTACCGAGATACATACATACCTGGTACAGCTAATAGATCCCTCACATGGTTAATGTTGTTCTTCATACATGCCAAGTGAAGCTCAGTCTCACCTGGAGAACAAAACACACATAAAACACTTCACATTATACAGCTACACCTGAGCTTGAGCTCACCTCGTCTATGAGGCCAAACAAAAGAGTTGTTCAAGTAATCACCTTGTCTATGAGTAAAACAAGAGTTGTTCAAGTAATCACCTTGATTGCCTATAACAACTATCTTGAAATAGGAGACCTGTCTAAGCCGACCACATCCTGGGTTGCAACATGCGGCCCTTTATAGAATTGTCTGTCACGGCAAACATCTGTCATATTCTACCCACAGTTACCTGCTCATCTCGTAGATACCATTTACCTTTGCTATTGCGCCTGTTCACAGATGCTGCTAGCTTCTTCATTTTCCTGTCGCTGTGTGGAGATGCCAATAAGTCTTTGCTGTTCTCATACCTGTAATGGGGGGAATTAAACATCATGATTATTCCATTATCTACATTTAAAACTCTACTGAGATCATTCCAAGGATGTTTGAGAAAGGAGGAGGGTTGGGCATGGGGCTAATCATCTAACCCCCCAAAGATTTCAATGATTACGAAAACCAGGAAACATTTGAAAGCTAGTTATACTTGGAGCAGTACAATGACCTGCAGTCAAACTACATAAGGTAGGCATGAGATGCGACTTGCTTCCTGGAAGACACCAGAAATGGCTGAAGACCAGGAAACTTGGAAGAGTGATTTCTGGAGCTATTCTCTGAGAGGTTAGTAATCAAATGTAGTCAAAACCGCCTTAGCCTCCTCCAGTACTCAAAATTTCTTTAGACCCTCCAGCTCCTCAAAACTGCCTTAGCCCCCAACCCCACCCGTACTCAAAACTGCAGTAGCTCCCCCCATACTCAAAACTGCCTTAGCCTCATCCAGCCTCCACCACCACCACCCCACACACACACCCACCTCCAAACTGCCCCCCAAACTGCTGTAGCCTCCCCCAGTACTCAAAACTGCCTTAGCCTCCTCAAGTACTCAGAACTGCCTTAGCCTCCTCCAGTATTCAAAACTGCCTTAGCCTCCTCCAGTATTCAAAACTGCCTTAGCCTCATACAGTATTCAAAACTGCCTTAGCCTCCTCCAGTATTCAAAACTGCCTTAGCCTCATACAGTATTCAAAACTGCCTTAGCCTCCTCCAGTATTCAAAACTGCCTTAGCCTCATACAGTATTCAAAACTGCCTTAGCCTCCTACAGTACTCAAAACCGCCAGTGCACAGTGTCTATTTCTCAATAATGGCAACATTGGACTGGTTAACCCTTTACCGACCAAGATTTGACAGGAAAATTTAAATTTATGCTTAGTGAATGCCAATTTGCAGATCAAGAGAAGACTAGTTTGTACAATGTTACGACTGGGATGATTGTCTCCATTATTGAGCCAGTCATTCTAATCGCATAATTTCAAACATAAACTTCTCTGGGCATGCAAATGGATATTCCTCAACATCACTGCAATGGCCTGGATACAATCACGTTTAGCCACTATGATGAGCCTATATTGAGTGAATGATCCTGTGTAATGCAAACAATGCCACATAAAATTGGTCACAAAAACACTTTGCAAGAAAACCGTGCCATCAAATTATTCTAAACATCTTCATAAAACTCGTCTAATTCTTGGTCCACAATAAACTAAGTCCATAGCCCATAAAAATATGCAAAGGATTTTAAAATCATTCCAATTATGATGGAGACTTGATGCAATGATGGTATAGATAAAATCTGTAAAGTTGATATAGGTCGGATAAATCCTTGATGAATTAAATGCCCATTGAAAAACTTTAACATTTTCAAGTTCAAAAGACGCAAAAATATGGAGAAAATTTGAAAATCATTTCAATAGACTATGCAATGATAGCATAGATCAAATCTGTACAGTTTTTTTTATTAAGATTGGATAAGCCATTGATGAATTAAATGGCCATTGAAAAACTTTAATACGTAAGTACTTCTTGGTACACATCGAAGACTGGACCTCATTTGGATCGCTATGTCAAGATCCTCCATTTCGCTATGGCCTCGACAAAAATGTAAATATGTAAGAATCTAAAAGGCAAAATTTAAATCAGCAGATAACCAGGCTAACCATGTGTACAATTTACTTCCCTAACCATCGAGCAATCCTGAAAGTGTATGAGATATGGACCTCAAAATCACCTTACTGATTCACAACAGCATAGGCAGCCATGTATCTAAGTTTAATTTCCTAACAGCATAGGTAACCATGCATCCTGGTTTGCTTCTGATTGGCTTGACTGATCATGAAATAGAAACCAAAGCGATTTGCGAAGTGCAATACTTAACGTTAACAGACCCCGTCAATATCAGTAAACTGATACTCATGTCTCAATTTCTGCGTCACAGCTGAGACAAAGACTGATCTATGAACGGCTAAATCCAATCTCTCACTCAAGTATGGCATCATAATCAACTACATCACATGTAGGCTGACATCACAATCATAATTGACAGAAATACCCTGTTACGAACAGAGTTGGCCGGTGCGAGAAATACTGGGTTGGAAATACTGGTAAATACCACCCCGGGAAATACTTTAAAAAATAGGAAATACTGGGAAGTAGCGGGAAATACTGGGAAATACTCCAATACTCATTAGAAATGGTATATTTTAAACTAAATATCTTAGATATATTAATCAGAGGGAGTAATATAGAGGCCCATATCTAATATAGGTTGACATATGAGATCAAATAGGCAATATAGACACATCATAGCATATCTATAACCTTTTCAAATCTACATAGCAAATACAAAACCTACTATTTATTGCACAATGTTGGTGGAATTTTTAGAAGGCATTTTCAGCGGAGGCTGCAACAACAACTTCCAGTAAAATAGTTTCATAATATTAAGAAACTTTTATGTAATGAATGGTTTACTTAAACTGATATACAGTGCATTAGCATGCTGTACACTGTGCTATACAATACAAATCCACTATGCTGCCTTGAATTCTCAGCCTATCAGAATATTGATTTAAAATAGAGATCTAAGCTTAAATTACCAAACTGCTGGTACACTTATATATATACTGAGCTAAAAGAGTTTAGCAACAGTGAAGTTTGGTTTGTTGTATTAAAACTATGGGTCCATTTATAACCAAATTTGCACGCATGTTTCGTCAATGTAATGTCTCGCTGATCATGAAAAAATGCAAATCATTTCTTGCATTTCTCAGCCGCACGCTTACTGCATGTGAAAATGCATTTTTCATGCACTGGCCCACATTGGAAAGCAAAAATTCACCATATTGCAAAAGACGATTAAAAGTTTACCCTACCGAACATGGGCCACCGCCCAGGGCTACCCGAAAATCAGTGCCACGAAGCAATGGGAATGCCCGTTGTCCACTTGTTGCTGTTCTGCTTACAGAGCGTCACATCGAAAATCGGTTTGCATGGGAAAGAACTCATCAGCGATGGCGTGCTTAACAATGGAGCCACGTTTTGTTCAGTGATGAGTCGAGGTTTTGTGTGAATGTGGCGGATGGTAGGCAACGGGTTTGGCGACGTTTAGGAGAATGGTATGATGCAGCCAACATCATTCAGCACGACAGATTCGGTGGCGGCAGTGTCATGGTGTGGGCTGGAATCCATGAAAATGGCAAAACATCTTATTGTGATTCGCGGAAATTTAATGGCTCAACGTTACTGTGAACAAGTTGTCGCCCCTGTTGTCATCCCTTTTATGCAACATCATGCAGACTTTATGTTCCAGCAAGACAACGCCCGTCCTCATTCAGCTAGGGTCACCAGTGATTTCCTTGAGGCTAACAACGTTCCGGTGTTGGACTGGCCAGCGCGATCACCGGACCTGTCTCCTATCGAACACGTGTGGGACATTCTTGGCCGTATGGTGCGTGAGAACCATCCACATCTTCACAACGTGCGGGAGCTGGAAGCTGCACTGCTCCAGGAATGGGATGTGATTCCTCTTCGTGACATCAGGTGCTTAATTCGAAGCATGAGAAAACGATGTACGGCGGTGGTTAATGCACACGGATGTCACAACCGGTATTGACAGCTCAGTGTCATTATTTAAATTGGACCCTTCCGTTGAATGATACCGTGTTAAAGGCGCGATGCTAGCATTACAGTAACAAGAGACTGTTGTTCAAATTGGAAAAGGACCTATCAATTAAATAATATATTTGAATCAATTTATTGTTTTTGTTAAATAACATTTATACAGTAATATTCTCAGTGTTGCTAAACTTTTTTGGTTCCGTATATATCCACAACTTGTTTTTATTTAGTTAGCCTCAGATTTCTATGTAAATCAATGCTCTGGGCTAGGCTGTCTGCCACACTCAGCTCATACACAGGCATGATATTATCCCACAATGGAAAGACAGCAAGGTGTCTAATCGGGGATTAACTGATTGAGATGACAACACATTTCATTCTGTTATATACAATTACATACTAATATTATGTACTATTTAGTATTTATACTATTACAGGCTACAATAAAACTGATTGAAAACACAGATTTTCACATTATTTTCAACATATTCTATAGATTTCAGGTTTAAATAGCAATTACAATTGTAACATTTCTGCAACTTCAGAATGAAGTGTATTCAGTCATCATAGCACTAACTTAGATATAATGACATCCCAGTGAGTGAATTAGTTATTTAACCTTTTAACACTCAAATTTGTTCAAGCAAATTTCAATTATCTCAGAAAATATCTATTTCAGATCAAGAGACTATTTTTGAAAATTTACTACTGGAATGACTGGCTCAGTTATCAAGCCAGTTACTCGTGGTAAATTTTCAAAAATAGTCTTCTCTTGGTCTGCAAATGGACATTTATCAAAGCCTACTGCAGAAGCTATTTTTCCACTGACTTGAGTGCTAAAGGGTTAAGCAAGTACACAGCAATATGTAAAGACCTCAGAAGTAAGTTTACATGACATGTTCTGACAGAAGTCAAAGCATTTAATTATTGGATAGGTAATTGTATAGATCTACTGAACTCCATGCAGATCTATAGATGGTGATTTACTGTCAAATATTCAGTCATATCTCATAAAATTATAATGGTATTTCATTGGATGTTCAGTTTTGTCAGATGTAGTGTTGCTTTAGCAGTTAGAAGACGATGTTCCTTATGCATGGGTTTGCAACTTATGCATAATATGTAACTAGATGATATTAAACGAAATCTAGGATTTCTTTTTTCACGAGAGAGTTGATACTTACCTCCCTAATACTTTTGATATTGCTAAATATTGGCTTTCACTCAATAAACACTCAGATTTAAAACAGTTAGGTGCCCCTACTGGGCAGGGAGTCAGAGCGTAGTCCGGCGGATGCCAGCCCCACCACCGCGCATGCGCAGACTAGCACTTCCTCTGACTAGATTATTGGCTGACACACATGCAACTATTAAGAGCCTGAAGACCGAGCCTCTGTGGGGTGGAGAGGCCGGGTCCGTATCTAGGGAGGTAAGTATCAACTCTCTCGTGAAAAAAGAAATCCTAGATTTCGTTTATTTCACTTCAAGAGTATACTTACCTCCCTAATACTTTTGATATTGCCAGAATTCGAAAGTGAATCTGGCGGGAGGGAGGCGAGGTCAAAAGACCAGCTCATCCCTATACGCTTTTCTGCGTTTAAGGCACTAAAACTTCTGAAACTGTAAGAAAAAACAGTCAGGATTTGACTAACCATCGGATAACACCACCGATGTATGAGAGATGACCGAATGTCATATGCGCTCCCCCCCCCTCCTTCCTGGGAGGAAGAGTCGACTGACCTCAATGTCCTATACGCTCTCTACGTACAAGTGCCATGTACTACAGGACAGAGACGAAAAAGCTCCATTTTCGTAACTCTCAACAATGAACCACACAAATACACAAACCATCACCATATTAATAACGGGTAATCGTGACAATACAATCAACAACGGACAACACATGAACAAGACTGACCTTGTTGACAATGGCTGCTGACATCATCTTCCCATCGGTAAAGACTGATGCAGGCCCAAAAAAGTGGGTGTTTCCATAAATTAATTGTGATATATATAAGTAATGAGGAAATCACCTCAAAAAATATAAACCGATTTATTTTTTCAAAACCGACAAGGCGAGAGGATTAGAGGTGTCACGGAGATAATGGTCTGTAAAACTTGACTCACAGTGCCACTGAGCCACCGACATAATATCATCCACAGGGACCCCATTAAATAGGGCCGTGGATGTCACTACGCCGCGGACACTGTGAGCCTTGGCCACGTCAACCTGTTTCCCGGTGGCGGATTTATGGCAAAACTGAATGCATTCCACAATCCACCTGGAAATGGTGTCCTTAGAAGCCCTCCCATGGGGTTCAATATATGACAACCATAACGCTGACTGGTCGGTGCGCCATGCCGCCGTACGTTGTTTGTACCGGCGCAGCGCCCGGACGGGACACCATGCTTTAGAATTAGGATCATATCTAGTTAAAGCAGGCAAAATAATAGGTTGACCTGGATATTTCAACGACTGATTTTTAGCCAAGAAATTAATCCTAGGTAGCAGCTTAAGGCCTTCCCCTGAAACCACAAAACGGTCATCCTCGGCTGATAAGGCATGAATCTCACTCCTACGCCTAGCCGAGGCCGCAGCAATTAAAAACACAGTCTTCAGTGTTAATAGTTTCATAGAAATGGAACTAAGTGGTTCAAAAGGCTTATCACCTAGCACTTGAAGCACTAGCGATAAACTCCAAGACGGAATCACAGGAGGATTCCTTGGTCTTAGATTGCCCATGCCTTTAATTAATACATTCAATGTATTTACTTCATCACTTCCCCTCTTAGCCAAGCAAGGAATAACAGACATTAATGCTGACTTATAACCAGCAATAGAGTTAGGCTTGAGGCTATAGGCATCATAGAGGTGACAGAGGAAATCAGCTACTACTTGAATAGATGAATCCATTGGATCAATACATCTTTTTGAGCACCATTCTGCAAATCTGTTGATTTTATAATTATATGCTCTGGAGGTTGACCCCCTCCTGGCTTTGGCCATAAACATGGCTGCTTGCTCAGAAAAGCCCTCCTTAATTCTAGATTCCTTGACAACATCCACGCAGTCAATCTGAACATTGACGGATTGTTGTGAAGGGCCTTGCCCTGGAAGATAATATCTTCCATCAGAGGCAGAGGAACCGGATTGCAGACCAGAAGGTCCAGCAGATCCGTATACCATGATCGGCTTGGCCAATCCGGGGCGATCAGAAGCACTTGGCATTCCTCTTGTCTGATTTTCTGAAGAATTTTTGGAATCAGGATTGCTGGAGGGAATGCGTATGCATACATTCTCCCCCAGCTGATAGCTAACGCATCTGTTGCGAAAGCGCTTGGATCCGGAATCGGAGAGACGTACGTCGTCATCTTCGCATTCTTGCTCGTTGCGAACAAATCGATGTTGGGTTTCCCCCAATGGTCGAACAGACGATCCGCCACACATTGATTTAGTTGCCATTCCGTGGGTAAAACACTCATCCTTCGGCTCAATGAGTCTGCAAGCAGGTTTAACCTTCCCGGAATATGAACTGCTTTCAAGGTAATCTGGTGATCCAGACACCAACATAGCAGTTTCCATGTCATCATACAGAGACTGGGCGACTTCGTTCCGCCCTGGCGGTTTATGTAAGTCACAACTGTTGAGTTGTCTGAACGAATAAGAACAATCTTGCCCTGAACTTTCTGTAAGAAATGTTCCAGGCCCAGGACTACTGCTCTTAGCTCCAGTAGATTTATATGTTCCTGTGACTGTTCCAGATTCCAAAGCCCTGATATCGTGGATTCTTCCAGGCAAGCTCCCCAGCCCTCCATCGATGCATCTGTATACACAGTCACCTGAGGGTGGGGAGGGGTTAGCAAAACCCCCGGTAAGAGATTCTCTGTATTCAACCACCATTGCAGGTGGTGAATCAGAGGCGCCAACACTGACACATTCGAGTCCAGCGAACCTGTACTCTGGGTCCATTGTGTCATGAGAAACAACTGGATCGGCCGCCTGCGTAAGGCGGCCTGAGGAATGACTGGTTCCAACGAAACCATCAACCCCAGCATTCTCAAGTAAACCCGTGCCAGGACATGACGACTGTCGCACACTGACTGAATCAACGAGATGAGTATTTGAACCCTCTCCTGAGTAGGATAAACATATCCTGTCTCCAGATCGAAGAACATCCCCAGGTAAACAAACTTCTGGGATGGAGTCAGCTCTGATTTTGGGAAATTGATCATCCAGCCCAAGTCTGTGAGAATTTTCAAAACAATCTCCAGATTGGCGGACAAACTTTCCCGGGTGTGCGCTTTCAACAGCCAGTCGTCTATGTACGTGTGGACTGCTATGCTTCTCCTGCGGAGGTATGCTGTGATCGCAAGAACCACACGGGTGAAAACCCGAGGAGCCGTGGAAATTCCGAAGGGCAACACCCTGAATTCCCACTGTCTGCCCTGGAATGCAAATCTCAGGAAGCGACAGAAACTCCTGTGGATGGGGATGTGGAAATAAGCGTCCTTCAAATCTATCGACGCCGTCCACATCCCCCTCTCCAACCCCGCCAACACCGAGCGCACCGTTTCCATCTTGAAACTGGGCGTCTCGATGAACTTGTTCAATGGCTTGAGGTTGAGAATCGGTCTCCACCCACCGGTGCGTTTTGTTACCAAGAACAGGGTTGAATAGAAGCCCGGACACCTCTGTGCCGGCTGAATAGCTCCTTTTTGTACGAGGGAATTTATCTCCTCCTCGATACACAACCTTTGATCTGGATCTCTCGGAACGGGAGTCCAGATTGGCACCAGAGACAGTCGCGACGGCGGGCCTGTCACCCACTCTGGATGATACCCCACGGAAAGCCATCGCAAGACTAAACGGTCCTGAGTTAACCGTTCCCACTCTTGCATGTGGTCGGCAAGCCGGCCTCCCACCGGTCCACCTAGGGACCGCGGTGGACACAAGGCATGCAAGAGCGGCACTGTCTCCGTCGCCATACACACCGGCGTGGTCCTTACCGCGGTAAGCGCCCTGTCAGGAACGATAACCACGCCCAGATCCTCGCGCGACCCGCCCCGCCCCGCGCGCACCTCGGTGCACGGGCGGCTGCCTGGCTGACGGCGGCTGAGGAGCCTGCGCCCCCCTCACTGCTGGCCGAATCGCACGCGGCCGAGGCCGGCGCTGCGACGGCGGCTGGCCTCTGACTTGGCCAGCACCACCTCGAGCCTGCAGGGGACGATACGCAGGGGCCGCGGCGCGAACGTTAGCACGACGCAGTACCTCAAACTGTTCGCGCAGCGCCCTCTGGTTATTCACCAGGGTGACCGTCTCCTGGAGGTGGCGACATCCCTCACCTCCAAAAAGACCAGGACCCGTCATAGGCGTACGGAGTAGCCTATTATACAGGTCCTGAGACGGGCACAAATTGTCCAGGGCAAATGTGCGTCTTGCCCTGACACTCCTGGTCACCGCCCGCGTCATACAGTCCAGCGCCAGGTTAATACCATCCTGGATGGTACGCTGGACCGCGAGCGGGCCTGGCTGGCGCGATGCGGATGCCGTTACTACCCCCTGTAACAGCTGGGAGACGTGGGACAGAGCGGCAATCGAAGCCCGCCCACTCTCCTCCGTATCACGCAACGCGGTATTCGCCGAACGCAACGCGTTCGCGCACAAGACCCCCGCGTCAGAACGGGATCCTGGCCGCGTATCCTCACCCAAAGCCGCGCGGTCATCCACGCTGGGCTTGGGTACCACACCGTACCGCTGGTAGTCCAGGGGCACGATGCGACAACGCTTGGCCACCTCGCGAGGGGCCTTCGCGAGACGTCCACTCGTGTTAATGGACGCCTCCGCCGCCTTGAACATGTCAACGACATGCTCCGCCAGCGGCAGAGAAGGCATAGCGTTAGCAGTTGGATTCCCAGCTAACCACGGCGTGTGAACACGGTGGCTAGCCGACTGCTCCACGGGCAGATCAGGCCTAACGCTCACCAACCACTGGCAAGCGTTATACCAATCCTCCTCCGTGGCTAACTGCGAGCGCTCTACAAGACGGGGTCCTTCGTCTTCCTCCTGAGCGCAAGCAGTACTTGACGGCGGGTACGCTGATACACCTGGCAAGCCAGGGAAAACATGCGGGCCTGTCAGCACCGGCATGAGAATATCACTGGTTTGACCAGGAGCAGGCACCGCGGTAGAGCGCGGGGTATATATAGCTCTACCACGGGCCCGGCCAGCACCAGCTACACTCTCGGCAAGCCGAGGTATGCGGTACCGCTGGCCATCAGCAGCGCCCTGGGCCACCACCTGAACCGCGGACCTTACTCCAGGGTGAGTAATACCGTGGAAAAAAGCGCCTGTATTCCCCGCGAGGGGTGCACAAACGTCTTCATCCATGTCCACGTCGTCAGACGGCGACCCTAGCAGGTAATCCTCATCACCCTGGTCAGAAAGATTAGACCCCGGGTCAGCAAAGAGAGCTAACCCGGGCTGACCAGGAACGGTGCCATAGGAGGTACTGGCCACCGCGGCGTGCGGATACCCCTGGACTGATAAGCAGCCAGCGGGTTCCAGCGACAACCGTCCACGGTCCCCTATCGGCGCGGCAATAAGCCTGCTGCCAGGGCCGTGGAACGCCCCCTCTAATGGGGCCACCTCTGAATCGTCGGACAACGGAAGCGGACTAAGGAAAATCGATCCAGAGGCGGGGATTACCTGCTCCGAAGCCGATGACGAGGACAATAAAGGATCTGGTCCAGGAAGCATGCCACGAAGCAACCCTGGAACCAAATCTTTTATTGTCCTCCTCATCTCTCCCAACATCTCGGTCCGGAAGGTCTCCATATCCACCGCGGACGAGACCTTCCCCTTACCCTTCTCACTTACAACCTCTCGTTTCCGCTTCTTCTTCTTCTCCACCACTACCACCTTGTCCGTCGCCTGTAAGCAGCACAAGAATTCGGACATTAACACGCCCCCCCAGTGCTTACATATGTCACAATTAATCAATGGACCACAAGGGCTACATCGATAACACAGATGCGGCCAGAACTTCACATGCATAAAACGTCCACAGGACGCGCAACCCGGTCCCTGAAACAGGGCAAAGGACAAGGAGTATGAGCAACTAGTTAAGCTTAGAAACTCAATCCACCTCAAGGAGAAGGAAAAACGATCATAAAGATCAATATACATCAAAAACCAGCCTAGCGCTTGAATTGCTAATAAATACATAGCCAGCTGATTATGACGTCATTAATCCCGTGACAGGAAAAATTCGATCCCAACAAAACATCCAAGTGCAAAGACGAATTGTATGCTGAATGGATAAGTTGACTACACAACCATCAGATACATATAGATAACTCTTTACTGGCAAAAATGTTAATTATCTCCCTTTGATTGTTTACAATAATTAACATCACCACATTACCAATGACTAGATACCTGACACTTTGTATAGACAAACCATCCAACGTGACGAACCGGAAACTCCACCATCTGCACGCCTCTTAACTCTCTCCACCTCATGGGGAAGGAATTGGAACAAGAGGGCAAAGTGAGAAGACCTTTATACCAGGCCTCCAACTCACTGGGCATAATTTTTCATTTGGTTAGATAACCTGACAGTGTTAGTAGGAAATGGAACCATGGTGGAGAGAATACTAATTCTCTGGTACTGTGACGTCACAACCTAGCGTCATACAGACCTGTGGACAGAAACAGAAAGAGAAATTAGTCCTAGGTAGCACCGAGTTGACCTAAACCAACTAACTAAGGCGCTTATCACGGTAAACGCGAGTCCCGGAAACACAATACACCGGGAAGAAAACTCGCTAATTTTACTAGAAGTCACCTGATTTAAAGGTCCAACGTCCTCCGGTGGCGAAGTGTATCCTCCCGCCATCCAAATCAGGTCTTATCACTTCCAAAATAACACCAATAACAACGTTAATGAGCAAGAAAAGCTTATGACTGAAAAACATGTGTGTTCTCTTTGCCAATAATCTAGCAAAGAGGAAGTGCTAGTCTGCGCATGCGCGGTGGTGGGGCTGGCATCCGCCGGACTACGCTCTGACTCCCTGCCCAGTAGGGGCACCTAACTGTTTTAAATCTGAGTGTTTATTGAGTGAAAGCCAATATTTAGCAATATCAAAAGTATTAGGGAGGTAAGTATACTCTTGAAGTGAAATTACTAATGCTTTCTTTTACTACTAATGTTTTCCAAGCATGATAAACATCCATGAGGTGAAATATATAAACTTGACATCTGATATCTGAGTATTTCCCAGTATTTCCTGGTATTTCACACTGCCCTGGGAAATACTAGTATTTCTCTGGAAATTGCCAACCCTGGTTACGAACCTGGAATAGTCTGTCAGTTGTACAACTTGAATGTCTACTATTTAATAAGAATTATGTTGAATATTTTGAAACTAATTTGACTGAACGCTGTTGCTGCCAAAATATTCAACAGGTTAGCTGTATAGTTACCATGAAGTTGGGATTCTAGGAATTCATGATTCAAAGTATATAAATTGATCCCCACACACGTAAAGCATGGATGGAGCTTAGCTAAAGATGGGTGGGGCATAGCTAAAAGGGAATCAACCATTCAGGAGAAGAAAGGTTAACCATAAAAAATAACGGTGCTAACTCTGGACTACGGCCTGATGAAGTTCATTCATATGTGACAGCTTGTTAAGATCTCATAGTCTTAACACACTAATAGTCAGATTGGTCAAGAGAAATTCACTTTTCTCACAGAAAATGACCATATGCAGACCAAGAGGACTAGTTTTGAAAATTTACCACTAGAATGACCAGCCAGTTACCTCCAGAGTGAAAAAGTCAAGGATAATCCTTTCCTGACATTTAAATGGACATTTCTCAAGGCCACTGGAGAAGCTGGTTTGTCCAGGTTGATCACTAAAGTGTTACAAGGTACTTGTGTTGGCATTAGCAGCCCTCTGATTGGCAATGCCTACCTCGTCTTTGAATGCCACTTCTTTGTTGAAGGTGTGTTTATTTCTTTCATCTCAACAAGCTCAGGTAGTTTGAACATCTCGACTTTCACCTGTAAGACAAATCTGTGACAATAGGAACAGGAGCCATCAGAGATTAGTGCAAACACTCACAATTCCATCTTTGTCACCTTGTAAGTTATTCAGATTTTCTGGTGTTTTCAGATTTTCTTAGTTTTTCTAACCAGGACTAGTGCAGGAATTCATTTTACATGTCAAAGTACATAGTTCCACACTTTCTTGTGCTAAAATTGGAGCCAAATTGGAGCAGTAATTTCCGAGATCCCCTAGACCCAGAACTCGAATCGATCCAGATTTTTGTAGCTAGACTGGAAAACCTCTTTCAAGGTAAAATCCTTTGTTGTGTTAAAAAACTAGAACCAAATCCCATCAGTACTTTTTAGACTCAGCTCCGGATACACAGACACACGTGAATGCAATGATATCATCAGTATGCAGTGAGGTAACTATATCATATAACAGAAGCTACCAGCATACTACTGGTTTACACTGGAATATAACTTCACTGGTATGATCCAAGCTGCTGGTTAATGCCAGATATATATATGTCTGTCCTATTTTTAGTATTAATTAAATCATTTAATGCCCAAGCAGGCCAAAACCAGCCTCTGCCATGGTCTTACGGAATGTTTATTTGAAGGCCAAACGAATACTATTTTTGAAAATTTATCACTGGAACAAATAGGTTGGTAACCGACATAGCTATTTCAGTGATTAATTTTCTAAGTCATCTATTGCCATGAAAATGAACATGTTCTAAGCAAAAATTATAATTTTCTTGACAGATCTTGGTCATTAAAGAAATTACTACAAAAGAATAACGCAGACAGTAAGCAGTGTCTTCAAATCATAGCCAATTCAAAGCGTTAGTAGCTGTAGACAAGTTTTCACAAAACTGCTACTGCATGCTAGTAATATAACTAATGCAATAACTTATACATATACTCACAATTTTCTCCATGCTAATGCCAGTGAATATCCTCTCTGTAACCAAAGAATTATCCATGTTATTCAAGAGTACATCACAGACTCCCAGTGCAAGCCAACATGGCTTGATCATGGACAACAGATAGTTTAATTCAAATCCAACATCACTTGCTACGATACCTGAATAAAGAAACAAGGGATACAAGAAATGGATTGAGCCAATTAATCACTCAAGTATATGATGTCCTAATCAATTACGTCACTAGTGAGCTGATGTCATAAACATTATTACATTTAATATTCTACTGAATATTTCATAGCCATAAGCAGCAACAGCCCCCCCCCCACCCCTGTCAAATTAGTGTCAAAATATTCAACAGCCGACCTTTATACATGTAGCTACCTTGAAATTGGGATTTTGTGAATTCAGGGTTCAAAGCATATACCGTAAAAATTCGACTAAAGGACGCAGTTTTTTTTGTCAAAATACATCTACTAGAAAGGGGGGGGGGGGGGTGCGTCCTATAATCGAGAACATTCCTTCCGCACATTTTTGGGTCGAAACTTTTCTTTAAAATTCACAGATTATACAGTATCTTTTGAGTTATCGCGTCATTTTGTCACGTACCTATTATACCACGGAAATTGAACTAAATGTTGCCCTAGACAATTCGCGCCGCCTGACGACTATGTTTAATGTATACTAAAAAAACACCAAGCAGAAGTGAAATTATTAAATTGGGGCGCCTAAATATTGCTTATTCTTTAACACATATCAATTATTACATCAAAATTAATCCAGAATTTGACATAAAATGGCATCGAGAAAAGATACGTGTATAAATCACGTGATTCGCCTCCAATCGCAAAAGATCTTTATTCTAATTAGAGCGAGTACTCGGATCTAAATATTCTGGACTCGGAAATTGCTATATATCATCATTGCGCAATAGGAACTGAATGTTCCCGTACCCGTTTGATAACCAACTCCCGTTAGCGCATAAGATTAAACGAAATCACAGATTTCTTTTTTCACGAGAGAGTTGATACTTACCTCCCTAATACTCTTTGATATTGCTAAATATCGGCTTTCACTCAATAAACACTCAGAATAAAAACAGTTAGGTGCCCCTACTGGGCAGGGAGTCAGAGTGCAGTCCGGCGGATGCCAGCCCCACCACCGCGCATGCGCAGACTCAAAAAAGCATCCGCTTTTGTTTCTACGAGAATTCTTAATACTTACCAGATGTACTATTATGATAATGTCTATTATCTAGTCTAGCTCAAAATAAACAATTAAAACTCCGCACTCTCCTGGTCCTGCCCATACTGTGTCCGGGAATACCATAGCCGCAGGTACCGAGTCAATTCCCAATCACAGTCAGATTCGTCTTATATTTGCCTTGGCAAACTGCGAAAGCAGCTCAGCCTCACCTCAGCGGGGCGGCTGAGGCAGGGCCATAGTACATCTGGTAAGTATTAAGAATTCTCGTAGAAACAAAAGCGGATGCTTTTTTGATTCTACTTCGAATAATACTTACCAGATGTACTATTATGATAAACTCCGGATTTCGACAGCCAGGAAATGCCGGTGGGAGGAGGTGAGGCTCGAACCAGCACTCATCAACCATCCAACAGAGAAGGTTGTGAAGAGACTAAAACCCTGGCATACGCTTGGGTTCTGCTATCTGACTCATAGAGTGCTAAACTTCCATGGTCTAGACCGCGCTCCCCCCCCCCCCCCTCTTTTGTCCGCACAAAACAGAGGGATGTCCATGGGGATGCAACACCCACCAGACCCGTGTCAGCCCCAAGTCTCAGCTAGGGCAGTCCAGTAGAGTGCAAAGAAGCTACTACAACTTCAAATCTTTGAAAAAAACTATCAGTATATCGATTAGATTTTCAAATTGGAATGAGTCTCATGTCTGTATGAGAGGATAAATATACTCTTGTACCAGACTATTCACTTACTCAGTCTGGTATTTCGACTGGAAGTAAACATATTTATAGTCACTTAATTAATGTAAACACTCACCATTTTTGAGTGGTCGATCTGTTCTTGATCATCACAGGAGCTAGGCCCAATCCACGGTCGTACTGTCATGTGCATAGCGCTTGGTCAGTGTAGGCGGAAGGCTTTTGTGATGTGTGCGAAGTAGTGGTCGGACGTGGCTTAGTTTAGGTTCGACAGATTGGCGACGGCTACTGGATTAAGTGTGCTGGAGATGTCTCGAAGGTAGAAATCAGTGAATGACGACTCGGCATGCCATTGTGCTACAGACATCACCTGCTCTAAAGAGACACCCTTATAAAGGGCCGATGATGCTGCTAGTGCTCGGACCTCATGGGCATTCGCACGATCAATCTGCTTTCCTGTAGCGATCTTGTGCGACATCTGAATAGCGTCAACTATCCAACGAGAAATAGTATCTTTCGAAGCACGTAAATGGGGAGCTTTGAGACATAACCACAGAGATTTCGGGTCGTCTCTCCACTCAGAAGTACGTTTCTTATACATCTTTAGACATCTGACAGGACACCAAGCACAAGAATTTGGGTCATGTCTAGTTAAACTTGGCAAATTGATCGGCTGTCCTGGATATTTAAGTGACTGATTCTTTGCCAGGAAACAAAGACGTGGAAGTAATCTTAAACCTTCACCCGTGACGACAAAACGGTCTTGATCGGCAGAAAGCGCATGAATCTCGCTTCTCCTTCTCGCCGACGCTGCTGCAACCAAGAAAACTGATTTAATAGTTAACAGTTTAATGTCAATAGATCTAATCGGTTCAAAGGGAGCATGCCCTAAAACCTGTAGAACAAGAGATAGATTCCATGATGGGATAGGAATTGGCTGTCTAGGTCGCAGATTGCTCATTCCTTTGATAACTTCATTCAAGGTGTCATTCTCCACTCCCCCAATGGTGAGACTAGGAATGACAGAAGCTAATGCAGACTTATATGCTGCTAGGGTAGAAGGTACAAGTTTGTCAACTTCGTATAAATGACAGATAAAATCTGCTACGTGTTGAACAGATGCAGAAAAGGGATCAATATCTCTTCTCTCACACCACTGTGCAAATTTGTTGATTCTATAATTATATGTTTTTGTGGTCGAAACTCTTCTGGCCGAAGCAACAAACTTCGCTGCTTGCTCAGAAAAGCCACCCTCAATTGCACGCTGCTTGACAACATCCATGCAGTCAATTTGAACATTTCTGGTCTGTCGTGAAGGTACAGACCCTTGTTCTGAGAGATTACATCTCTTGTGTCTGGAAGAGGGATTGGACTGCAGACCAGAAGGTCCAGCAGATCCGTAAACCATGATCGGCCTGGCCAATAAGGAGCGATCAGTAGTACTTGGCACATCCCCTCTCTTATCTTTGCCAGAACTTTCGGGATGAGAATTGTTGGAGGATACGCATACGCGTACATTCCCTTCCAACTTATCGCCAGTGCGTCTACTGCTAGAGCTAACGGGTCCGGGATCGGTGACACGTACGTGACCATCTTTGCGTTTTTCTTCATTGCAAATAGGTCGACATTTGGCTTGCCCCATTGTTTGAATAGAACCTCCGCTACCACTTGGTTGAGCTGCCATTCCGTCGGACGACAAACCGTCCTTCGACTGAGAGCATCCGCTAAGATGTTCAATCTTCCTGGAATGTGTGCTGCCCGAAGAATAATATTCCTCTCTTGGCACCACAGCAGAAGGTTCCAAACCATCATACACAACTCCGGTGATCTTGTCCCGCCCTGGCGGTTCAAATAAGACACCACTGTTGAGTTGTCTGTCCTTACTAGGACAATTTTGTCTTGAACTAGACTCTCGAACTTCTGCAGTGCTAATACCACCGCTAATAGCTCGAGCACATTGATATGTTTCTGCGCATTGGTCCGATCCCATTCCCCTGACACTGACTGATTGTCCAATACCGCTCCCCAACCTGTCAACGATGCATCCGTGAATATGGACATCTGAGGTTGAGGAGGTTGTAGAGGAACACCTCGCAGGAGATTCTGTTCCGACAACCACCACTGAAGGTGGAATATCAATGGTTCTTTTACTGGTATTCTCAGAGATAACGGATCTGTTCTCTGTGACCAGAACGACATCAAATACATCTGAATCGGCCTGCGCCTGAGCGCCGCATATGGCACCACCTTCTCCAGAGATACTAGTAAACCGAGTATTCTGAGAAATTGACGCGCCGTCAGATAGGCTCCTAGAGAAACTGACTCCAATACTGCAATCAGGCTTCTGACTCTGCTCTCCGCCGGAAAAGCTACGCCGTCCCTGAGATTGAAAAAAATTCCCAGATAAACAAACTCCTGGGATGGAGTCAGTTCTGATTTCTCTAGATTCACAATCCATCCTAGCTTCTTCAATAAGTCTAGGACTACCTTCAGATTGCTGCGCAGAGTGACTGGATTCCCCGCCTTTAGCAGCCAGTCGTCTATGTAAGTGTGAACAGCTATGTTTCTCCTGCGAAGTAAAGAAGTCATGGCGAGAACCACCTTGGTGAAGACCCTCGGAGACCGCCGAATGGAAGAGCATTGAATTCCCCCCCAAACATTGTCTTGGAATGCAAACCGCAGGTACTTCCGAAAGGGAATTGACATTGGAATATGAAAATAAGCATCCTTCAGATCTATTGATACCGCCCACATGCCTTTCCTGAGCCCTGTCATCACCGCTGCTACCGTCTCCATCTGAAACCTGGGAGAAAGAATAAATTTGTTCAACGGTTTGAGATTGAGAATTGGTCTCCACCCTCCGGTACGCTTCGGAACTAGGAACATAATCGAATAGAAGCCCAGTGATGACTGATCGGCGACCAGGTGAATCGCCTTCTTCTGACGAAGCGATTCTATCTCTGACTGAATGGCAACTAGACGGTCTAATTCCCTTGGAATAGGAGTCCATATTGGAGTCGAGGTTAACGGAACTAACGATTGATGGATGAGCCAGTCCGGATCGTAGCCGTTTCTTATCCACTGACAGACTAAATAGTCGCGCACGACCTGTTCCCATTGGCTTAGGAATAGCTGAAGTCTGCCTCCGACGGAAGGAATCTGCACATAGTCGGTCGAGATTAGCCGACAAGACGCTACATCGCTTGGGTGAAGATTCTCGACTCCATTTGTTTCCAAAGCCGCCGGTATTGATTCCGCCGGAAACCCGTCAGGAACGAGCCCCACGGCCGCCCCGCGGCTTCTTGTGGTATGACGGTCCGGAACCGCCGCCACGACTATCCTTACTGTAGCCGCCACGGCCCGAACCGCCACCCTTCCTGTCGTCCTCATACGGCCTCTTACTAGAGGGCTTGTATGTGGACGAACGGCCAGGCCCTTGTGCTCCGGATGGCCTATGGGCATCACGGGCAGAAGGACGGAAGGGCGATCTAGGACGCTGCCTCTGCTGCTCCTGTCTGTGTTGACGGTAGGACTGTTGCGGCTGAGTCCTCTTGGTCGACTTCCACGACTTGCCGACCACCTCTTGCTCCGCCACCATCGATGCAACTTTAGAAAGCGCTTGTCGTGCCGAGCCGCTGAACAAGCCTGGACCTATGAAAGGCGCAGAAGATAACGCTGCCCTCATCTCCGGTCCTGGTTCCACACAATCGAGAACCATTCTCCGTCGCTCTGCTAAAGTTCTTGTGATCACCCTGGCCAGGCAATCCTGAGACAGGCGCATGGTGTCCCGAACAACTCCGGGAGCAGCCTCTGGCACCTGTCTGCCTTCCGCCGTGCAGTCCAGCATACCCTGCAAGACGGTACACCCGTGCGACAGCGCAGCCATGGCTGCCCTAGCCGCATCCTCAATGAGCGTGAGCTCATTAAACGGGTCTTTGTTGGTCTGAGAAACCAAGGGACGTGACCGCCCCTTGGCCTTCCCAGCCAACGGCCTATTCAGCGCCTCACGTTCCGCAACGGAAAGCCGTGGAACTCTGGCGTACTGATGATAGGCCTGCTCCGGAAAACGGACCCTACTCCTTATCCCCTTCTGGGCCTTGGGCAACGCAGTCTGGCTGAACCAGACGATATGCCGCAACTTCCAACATGTCAGAAGTCTGCGTGTCCAAGGGGAGTGTAGGCATGGCCGAAGAGCCACTGGACAGAGCGCTAGCCGCACGCTCTGACATCCGCTCCATCGCCGGATCGCGCTGAGATCCTAGATCCGATGCCAACCCGAGACGATTGGTCATCCATCCAAGGACCTGCACCCATTCAGCTTCGGCGCAGAAAGCGGAATCGTCCATTAAAGAACTCCCGTTTTCATCCTCCCTCTCTCCCTTAGATGAGAGGGCCACCGACGATCCTTGCTGAACGCTACGATAAACGTCTCTGCCAGGACAGAGCGCATCCATAGCGCGACTACCAGCGGCACCAGTATCCAACGAATCGCCGGATACGGATTCTCCGCAGTCCATCGGCTCCAACACGGGATCCGGGACTACGACCGCCTCAATCACGGCTGGCACTGTCACTCCGATAGGAGCCGCGCCTAACGCCGTCGGGATAGCCGTCGGAACCGCAAACCACGGCTCCGCCGGCATATCCGGTTGCACAAATGACGGATGAAAAATGCCCGACGGAACGTCGACATCACCATCCGCCTGGCAAACCCGTACAAATCCCGAGGGAGACCCCTGGGACGTACTAGGCATTGCCGACATTGAAAGATCCGGCATGCCGGAGTCTTCCATCAACAGGAATTCTTCCTCCTCTACCGACGGCTCTTGAGCCGAGGACAGAGAAGGGTCAGGTGCATGACCCTCAGCAGAACTAGCCGGACCACCTAATGGTTGCCCTGCACCAGCTTGCCTCACCGGGCCCGTGGACTGTAATGAATCAAACATGGCCTTGAACTGGGCCGCCCATACGCCCAGTGCTGAATCCATCCTCTCATTCAGCCGACCTTCCAGTCCAACCAACGACGCTTGCTGCCGCTTCACTGCCTTATCCTTCTCTATACGCTCCAGCCTCACCCGTCGATCCCTGTCAAACTCAGCCACCATTGCCGACGACCACTTGGCGCACACATCACACGGGCTTCCGACCTTACACTTCGCACACGCCACACAGTGATGACCAAGATACTTCCGTTTCATGAACCTGTTGCACTTCTGGCACAACGTATCCGGGTTCTTCGGTTTCTGCGAACAGAGAAGAATTAAAACGCTGCACATGACAAGTGATGACGAGCAATACGCACAATAGACTTGATAGTTAAGATTTCTTAAACACATTAACTTTCTCTTAAATTAATGATAACAAGTCTTAGGCAGGAAATATTTGAAAGTTTTTTTAAAAACACAACTTAGCCTTTAACTAACGTTAAATAACCAAGAATAAATCGCCGATCACTACAAACACCCTCGACAACTAAGCGAGAGCTAAAATCGGCGACAACAGAGTGCCTGGATACACCAAGCCAAGAACGACATAATTCATGGGCGCCGCCATCTTGGCCAAGGACGCATCCATCTTAGAGGAACCGAGTCGCAAGAGAAAATTAACCGAGTACCCGAATTAAAACTAAAAGTCAACGGGTACAGAAGCGACTCCAACAATGGCTAACATTATAAAAAATGTGCCAATTTAAGGAAATTTCAAACAGTCATTATGGCACGAATGTATAAATTCTAGATTGATACAACCTGCCCCTGTGATGATTTCCCAAGTTCCTCCATGAATCCAGCGATGTAATCGACTAACACAACTGATTAACTGCTTAAATTGCAAAATTTGAGCACTCTAAAAAACACGACTTTGAAAAAGCGCAAAATAGACGAATCTGACTGTGATTGGGAATTGACTCGGTACCTGCGGCTATGGTATTCCCGGACACAGTATGGGCAGGACCAGGAGAGTGCGGAGTTTTAATTGTTTATTTTGAGCTAGACTAGATAATAGACATTATCATAATAGTACATCTGGTAAGTATTATTCGAAGTAGAATAGCACTTCCTCTGACTAATTTATTGGCTGACACACATGCAACTATTAAGAGCCTGAAGACCGAGCCTCTGTGGGGTGGAGGCCGGGTCCGTATTAGGGAGGTAAGTATCAACTCTCTCGTGAAAAAAGAAATCCGTGATTTCGTTTATTTCACTTCAAGCGTATACTTACCTCCCTAATACTCTTTGATATTGCCAGAATTCGACAGGGAATTCGGCGGGAGGGAGGCGAGGTCAAAAAACCAGCTCTTCCCTATGCGCTTTTCTGCGATTACGGCACTTAAACTTCTGAAACTGTGTGAAAATTTTCACAGTCAGGATTTGAAAAAACATCGGCTAACACAAACCGATGGATGAGAGATGACCGAATGTCATATGCGCGCCCCCCCCCCCCCCTTCCTGGGAGGAAGACTTGAATGACCTCAATGTCCCATACGCTCTCTACATACAAGTGCCATGTACCATAGGACAGAGATGAAAAAACTCCATTTTCGTATACTCTCAATGATGAACCACATAAAAACATGTATCATTACCATATTAATAATGAAGGGTCACGTTACATTACAAAAAACCATGGACAACACACACAAGACTCACCTTGTGGAAGATTAGTGCTGTCATCATCTCCCCATTGGTGAAGACTGATGCAGCCCATAAAGTAGATGTTTCCATTGATTAAATGTGAAATATATAAAAAATGAGGATACCTCATCAAAATATGTGCACCTAGATTAGCTTTTCAAAATCGATAAGGCGAGAGGATTCGAGGTGTCACGGAGATAATGGTCGGTAAAACTCGACTCACAGTGCCACTGAGCTACTGACATAATGTCATCCACAGGTACCCCATTAAATAGGGCAGTGGAAGCCACTACACCCCGGACACTGTGAGCCCTGGCCATGTCAACTTGTTTACCTGTGGCGGATTTATGGCAAAACTGAATACACTCTACAATCCACCTGGAAATGGTGTCCTTTGACGCCCTGCCATGGGGGCTCAATATATGACAACCATAACGCTGTTGGGTCCGTCCACCAATCTTGAGTACATTGTTTGTACCGGATTAATGCTCGGACTGGACACCATAGTTTTGAATTAGGATCAAACCTAGTCAAAGCTGGTAAAATTATCGGTTGACCCAGATATTTCAAAGACTGGTTTTTCGCCATGAAATTTATCCTGGGTAGAAGCCTAAGGCCTTCCCCTGTAACCACAAAACGGTCTGCCTCGGCTGACAAGGCATGAATCTCACTCCTACGCCTTGCCGAGGCTGCAGCAATTAAAAATACAGTTTCATAGAAATGGAGCTTAGTGGTTCAAACGGCCTATCAGCTAGCACCTGAAGCACTAGCGATAAACTCCAAGACGGAATCACTGGGGGATTCCTTGGTCTTAGATTGCCCATACCTTTGATTAAAGTATTTAATGTATTTACTTCATCACTTCCCCTATTAGCCAAGCAAGGGATAACTGTCAATAAAGCTGACTTATAGCCAGCAATAGAGTTAGGCTTGAGGCTATAGGCATCATACAGGTGACAGAGGAAATCGGCTACTACCTGAATAGATGAATCCATTGGATTAATACATCTTTTTGAGCACCATTCTGCAAATCTGTTGATTTTATAATTATATGCTCTGGAGGTTGACCCCCTCCTGGCTTTTGCCATGAACATGGCTGCTTGCTCAGAAAAGCCCTCCTTAATTCTAGATTCCTTGACAACATCCACGCAGTCAATTGGAACATTGACGGATTGTTGTGAAGGTTCTTGCCCTGGAAGATAATATCGTCCATCAGAGGCAGAGGAACCGGATTGCAGACCAGAAGGTCCAGCAGATCCATATACCATGATCGGCGTGGCCAATTTGGGGCGATCAGAAGCACTTGGCACTCCTCCTGTCTGATTTTCTGAAAAATTTTTGGAATCAGGATTGCTGGAGGGAATGCGTATGCATACATTCCCACCGAGCTGATAGCTAACGCATCTGTTGCGAAAGCGCTTGGATCTGGAATCGGAGAGACGTACGTCGTCATCTTCGCATTCTTCTTCGTTGCGAATAAATCTATGTTGGGTTTCCCCTAGTGGTCGAACAGACGATCCGCCACACATTGAATTAGTTGCCATTCCGTAGGTGAAACACTCATCCTTCGGCTCAATGAGTCTGCTAACAGATATAACCTTCCCGGAATATGAACTGCCTTCACGGTAATCCTGTGATCCAGGCACCAACAAAGCAGTTTCCAAGTCATCATACAGAGACTGGGCGACTTCGTTCCGCCCGGCGGTTTATGTAAGTCACTACTGTCGAGTTGTCTGATCGAATTAGAACACTCTTGCCCTGAACTTTCTGTAAGAAATGTTCCAGGCCCAGGACTACTGCTCTTAATTCCAGTAGATTGATATGTTCCTTTGACTGTTCCAGATTCCAAAGCCCTGATATCGTGGATTCTTCCAGGCAAGCTCCCCACCCCTCCATCGAGGCATCTGTATACATCGTTAACTGAGGGTGAGGAGGGGTTAACATTACCCCCGCCAGGAGATTCTGTCCTCAACCACCATTGGAGGTGATGAATTAGAGGCTCCAACACTGACACGCTTGAGTCCAGTGAACCTGTACTCTGGGTCCATTGTGTCATGAGAAATAACTGTATCGGCCACCTGCGTAAGGCCGCCTGAGGAATGACTGGTTCCAGAGAAACCATCAATCCCAGCATTCTCAGATAAACCCGTGCCAGGACATGACGACTGTTGCACACTGACTGTATTACTGAGAAGAGTATCTGTACCCTCTCCTGAGTAGGATAAACATATCCTATCTGCAGATCGAAGAACATTCCCAGGTAAACAAACTTCTGGGATGGAGTAAGCTCTGATTTTTGAAAATTTATTATCCAGCCTAAATCTGTGAGAGTTTTCAAAACTATCTCCAGATTTGCTGATAAACTTTCCTGGTTGTGTGCTTTTAACAGCCAGTCGTCTATGTACGTGTGGACTCCCATGTTTCTCCTGCGGAGGTATGCTGTCATCGCAAGAACCACCCTGGTGAAGACCCGAGGAGCCGTAGAAATTCCGAAGGGTAACACCCTGAATTCCCACTGTCTGCCATGGAATGCAAATCTCAGGAAGCGACGGAAACCCCTCGCTATTGGAATGTGGAAATAAGCATCCTTCAAATCTATTGAAGCTGTCCATATTCCCTTCTCCAACCCTGCCAACACCGATCTCAGTTTCCATCTTGAAACTGGGTGTGTCTATGAACTTGTTCAATGGCTTGAGGTTGAGAATTGGTCTCCACCCTCCAGTGCTTTTCGTTACCAAGAACACGGTTGAATAGAAGCCCGGGCAATTTTGCGCCAGTTGAATTGCTTCTTTGTGCATGAGGGAATTTATCTCCTCCTCTATACACAACCGCTGATCTGGATCTCTTGGAATTTGAGTCCAGACCGGCACCAGAGACAGTCGTGATGGTGGACCTGTTATCCAGTCGGGATGATACCCGACTGAAAGCCATCGCAAGACTAAACGGTCCCGAGTCAACCGTTCCCACTCTTGCATGTGGTTGGCCAATCGGCCTCCCACTGGCCCACCTAGGGAGAGGTGGACATAAGAAGCGCAAGAGTGGCACTGTCTCCTGCAGATGCAATGGAGTAGTTCTTACTGTGGTAATCACCCTGTCAGGTACGATTACCACGACAAGATCTTCGCGCACCACTGCCCGCACCGCGCGCACCACAGTGCGCGGGCGGCTGCCTGGCTGGCTGCGCCGGAGGAGCCTGCGCCACCCTCGCTGCTGGCCGAAGCGCACGCGGCCGTGGCCGACGCTGCGCTGGTGGCTGGCCTCTGACCTGGCCACCGCCACCTCGAGCCTGCAGGGGATGACACGCAGGGGGAGCTGCGCGAACGCGCTCTCTACGGAGCACTTCAAATTGCTCACGTAATGCCCTCAGGTTATTGACCAGGGTAACCGTCTCCTGGAGATGCCTACATCCCTCACCTCCAAAGAGACCAGGACCTGTCATAGGCGTACGCAGCAGCCTATTATACAAATCCTGGGACGGGCACAAGTTATCAAGAGCAAACGTGCGCCTCGCCCGGACACTCCTGGTTACAGACCGGGTTAAACAGTCCAAAGCCAAGTTAATTCCATCTTGGATGGCTCTCTGGACAGTCACCGGACTAGGCTGACGTAATGCGGATGCCGTTACTACCCCTTGTAACAACTGTGAGACATGCAAAAGCGCTGCAATAGATGCCCTCAAACTCTCTTCCGCATCACGTAACGCGGTGTTAGCCGAACGCAACACGTTCGAACACAGTGCTCCCGTGTCAGACCGGGAACCTGGCCGCGTATCTTCACCCAGCGCTGCACGGTCATCCATGCTTGGCTTCGGTACTACACCGTATAGCTGATATTGATCAGCCGTAATACGGCACCGCTTTGCCACTTCGCGGGGGGCCTTCGCTAAACGTCCATGTGCACTAATAGACGTCTCCGCCGCAGTGAACATATCAACAATATGATCAGCTAACGGCAAAGATGGCATAGCGGTAACAGTCGGTTTACCTGCCAGCCATGGGCGCTGGTCCCGTTGACTGGCCGACTGAACCACGGCAAGATCTGGTCTGACGTTAATTAGCCACTGACAAGCGTCAGACCAGTCTTCCTCCGTGGCCACCTGTGAATGCGCTACAAGACGAGGGCCTTCGTCATCCTCCTGAGCAATCACAGGTGTGTATGTGGCTGGAGGAAGTGATACACCTGGCAAGCCAGAGAAAGCATGCGGGCCTGAAAGAACAGGCATGCTAAACTGACTGGCTTGACCAGGAGCAGGCGCCGTGGCATTGCGTGGGGAAAATGTCGCCACACCATGGCCCTGGCCAGCACCTGCTACACCATCGGCAAGCCGAGGTATGCAGTAAAATTGGCCATCAGATCCAGCCCGGGCTACCTTCTGCGACGTGAACACTACCCCTGCGTGAGTAGTACCATGGACAATGTCGCCCGTGTTCCCCGCGAGGGGTGCACGCATGTCAATGTCCATGGCCACGGCGCCAGAAGGAGAACCCAGCAGATAATCCTCTTCTTCCTGGCCAGAAAGATTAGACTCCAGGTTAGCAAAGAATGCTAACCCGGACTTGCCAGGAGAGGTACCATAGGAGGAACTGGTACCTGCAGGGTGCGGATAATCCTGGCCCGATAGGCAGGCAGGTTCCAGCGACACCTGACCACTAACAACCGGCGCAGCAAGCCTGCTGCCAGTGTTTTTACCGTGGATTTCACCCTCTAATAGGGCCACCTCTGAATCATGGTCGAAAACTGATAGGTCCCTAAATAGCTCTGATTCAGAGGCGGGGATTGTCTGCTCCGGAACAGATGAAGAGGACAACGAAAGATTTGGACCAGGAAGCATGCCACGAAGCAATTCTGGGACCAAATCTTTAATTGTCCTCTTCATCTCTCCCATCATCTCAATACGGAAGGCCTCCATATCCATAGCGGACGAGGCCTTCCTCTTACCCTTCTTACCAGAAGCCTCTTTCTTACTCTTCCTCTCCTCCTCTGGAGCCTTCTCCCTGGTCTGTAATGAGAGAAATTCAGACATTAGCTCTCCCCCCCCCCATCTCTTACAGATCTCACATTTAAGCAATGGCCCACATGGGCTGCACTGGGAGCATAAATGGGGGAAGAACTTGTCAAGGATAAATCTTCCACATGAAGGACAACCAGGCCTCTGAAACACAGCAGAGGACGAAGACAATGAGTATTACAGATATTGAATTAGAACACAACACGAAATAAACAAGGAGGAAGGGGCCATAAGACCCAAGCTAACAATGATAATAAATCAGCATTGGACAAAACTAATAATTGATAGTAAGGCGTAAGGCTGATTATGACGTCATAACTTCAAAAATAAGAAGTTAAATCAATCCGAACAAAACCTCCAGGTGTAAGGACGAATTGTAATCATATCCAGAACATCCTAACTAGACAGGATAGTTTATACAGACTATACAAACATCAGATAAACACTGATAAATGGCAGCAAGTTTTTATAAACATTGTCAAATATAATTGAAATGCCTCATATCATAACTAGAGTACCTGAGTCTTTAGCATAGACAAACCATCTGATCTGATGAACCGGACGCTCCACCAACCTTATGACCTCTTAACTCTCTCCACCTTAGGGGAAAGGAAGTGGATCAAGAGGGCAAAGTGAGAAGACCTTCATGCGAGGCCTCCAACTCACTGGGAAAGGATTTTTGGTTAGATAACCTAACAATGTTAGTAGGAAATGGAACCTTGGTGGAGAGAAAACCAAACTCTCTGATGATGTGATGTCCTAACACTCCTAGGTAGATACCTGTGGACATAAACACAAAGAGAGATTAGTATTTCATAGCGCCATTTCGAAATAAACTAGTTATTTTAGGCGCTTATCATGATAAACGCGAGTCCCGGAAACACATTACACCGGGGAAAACTCGCTAAATTATAATAGAAGTCACCTGATGGCTAGGTCCTGGGTGCTCCTCTGGAGTAGTAACACGTTCTGCCATTTTAATCCAGGAGAAATAGAACTTCTACACAGACAAAACTTTCAGAAATTAAGGAAAAGCCTATGAGCATAGAAAACATGAGTTGTCTCTCAGTCAATAAATTAGCAAAGAGGAATTGCTAGTCTGCGCATGCGCGGTGGTGGGGCTGGCATCCGCCGGACTGCACTCTGACTCCCTGCCCAGTAGGGGCACCTAACTGTTTTTATTCTGAGTGTTTATTGAGTGAAAGCCGATATTTAGCAATATCAAAGAGTATTAGGGAGGTAAGTATACTCTTGAAGTGAAACACACAGCGCCTCCAAACGCAAAAGAGTCATTACAACTAGTGACCATCTGAATATTCCCATACCCGTTTTAGAACCAACTCCCGTTAACGCTTAAGATTACACAGCGCCTCCAATCACAAAAGAGCCAGATAACCAACTCCTGTTAGCGCATAAGATCACACAGCGCCTCCAAACGCAAAAGAGCCATTACAATCTGTTTCTATCACACGATTTGTATGTTTTCAAGGAGACATTTTATGCCAAAATTAGATTGATTTTGATGTAATAAACAATCTTTATTGAAGATACACGATATTTAGGCGGTCCTATTTAATAATTTCTCTTCCACCATGATAATTTTAATTATGCATTAAACAAAGCGCTGAGTGATGGTTATTTTTTATACCAATTTTCGATTTTTTAAAGTTACGTTTTTTCTAACTTTAACAGCGTCTTATACTTGATTATAAGTTTTTTGGGCGGATTTTGGTCAAATTTGGGACAGCTTCCTATATTCGAGGGCGGCTTTTAGTCGAGAAATTACGGTAAATCTATAACAGATGATGCAAAATGTTGGTGGGGCATATCCGTGTATTAGATAATCATACAAACCTGCTATGAATATGGAACCACTGACATTATCCAATGCTAAGCTCCACACGCAGACCAGCTACAAGTCATTATTGAGTGAAAATCACAAAGATGCACATTGCACACACACACACCCAACACATTCAACAATGGAATGGTATTAATACATATTTCTCTCTCTCTCTCTCTCTCTCTCTCTCTCTCTGGACGGTTTTACCGTAACTGTGGGGACATCACTTTTTTCTCTCATTTTTTGATTTTCATTTCCTTCGTGTTTCTGTGTGCGTTGGCAAAATAAAAAATACTTCTAAGATGGATAGCGATTATTACCATTAACTAAAAAAAGTGAGAGAACACTGTGGGGACGGTCCCCACACAGAGCGGGGACCTAGTGAGAGAGTCCCCACAAATGTGAGAAACAGTGTGGGGACATACTCTTTGGTTGGCAGTTCATGCATTAGCAGCAGTATGTGGATGGGCGATTACACCGCCGCCGAGTCTGTGCACGTGAGTGTTTATCACATCACGTGTTCGTATGGCTCGCGCAATATATTTTTTACATGAGTGTGAGATAATTTTGTGGGGACATTTCAATGTGAGAGAAGGTGAGAGAAATGAAAAAACGTAAAAAAATTGAAAAACATGACTCGTGGGGACACAAATTCTAAATATATTTTGTGGCCGTTTCACGCTTTTGCCGATCGTTTGAGCGACCGTAATTGTGGGGACAGGGCATTGTCCCCACAATCCGAGCATGTCCCCAGAGTGTAGGGTCTAGACGTGAAAATGTCCCCGGAATTACGGTAAAACAAGTTCTCTCTCTCTCTCTCACTCTCTCTCTCTCGACGGTTTTACCGTAACTGTGGGGACATAACTTTTTTCTCTCATTTTTTGATTTTCATTTCCTTCGTGTTTCTGTGTGCGTTGGCAAAATAAAAAATACTTCTAAGATGGATAGCGATTATTACCATTAACTAAAAAAAGTGAGAGAACACTGTGTGGATGGTGCCCACACAGAGCTGGGACCTAGTGAAAGAGTCCCCACAAATGTCAGAAACAGTGTGGGGACATACTCTTTGGTTGGCAATTCATGCATTAGCAGCAGTATGTGGATGGGAGATTACACCGCCGCCTAGTCTGTGCACGTGAGTGTTTATCACATCACGTGTTCGTATGCCTCGTGCAATATATTTTTTACATGAGTGTGAGATAATTTTGTGGGGACATTTCAATGTGAGAGAAGGTGAGAGAAATGAAAAAACATAAAAAAACGTAAAAAAATTGAAAAACATGAATCGTGGGGACACAAATTCTAAATATATTTTTTGGACGTTTCACACTTTTTGCCGATCGTTTGAGCGACCGTAATTGTGGGGACAGGGCATTGTTCCCACAATCCGAGCATGTCCCCAGAGTGTAGGTCTCTCTCTCTCTCACATGCTCACGCGCACACACGCACGCACGCACGCACACACACACACACACACACACACACAATTCTGTCCCTCCAATCACGGATATTATCCCAGAGTCCTCCCAACAAGAACATTTGATGGTTTGATGCCCTGAGAAGCCTTCTGCGGCATTCTGAGTAACAACACAACCATCATCATTTCCTGGAATTTGAATACTGTCTTCGTATGAGTTTATCAAAAGTACTTATCCAAGATCTCAGGAGAGGGCAGCCACCATCCCACCCAACTGCAGCCTACAGTCTTGGCCCCTGCGGATGCCCATATAACTCATAGGTATATACAGGTAATCTCAGTATAGGCATCATTCATGTTTCACATTTGGATGGTAACACAAAACTTACGTGTAACCCTTCTTGCAAGCTCATAGATAAGAGAGGTAACCCTGGATCCATATATCACATCTGTAGGAAGAGCTATATAAGAGTTGTCTGCCCATTTTAGGAACTCTGCAATCAGTGCCAGTAATTTCAGCAGCAGCGTAGTAAGCTAAGGAATAAAAAACAATTGTAAATAAATAAAATCTCAGATGGATAGATGGGCACATTTACTGACATGGTCTAATTCTTGTCAACTTCGATGCTGCCGAGGACAATAAGGTAATACCGACTAATCCCCTCATAGGCCATCCGTTGTCAAATCACACAACTGATCTGTCATCCGAGCCTACATTTTATTATTCAAATGACTAATCAAGACGCTATTGGTCGGTGCTTTAATGAGACATGATGGACAATTAAATCATTAATGATCAAGCCGGCCAAACATGGATTCTGCAGTGGGCATGAGGAATCGCCATTTGTAGGCTTAAAAGACTATTTTTGAAGATTTATCATTGAAATGTCTGGTTTGGTAAACAAGACGGTCATTACGGTGGTAGATTTTCTAATAGTTTTCTCTTCTCCTACAAATGGACATTAACTAAACAAAAGTACAATTTCTTGACGAATCTTATCTAATAAAGGGTTAATTAATTTGATATACATTTAATATATACTTTGAGCACTAGACAAGAGTTTCCTATATGAATAGTTTTCTTGATCGTATTTCAAATTTGTCATATTTGACATAAAATACATTATGTAGGTTAACTTTAGCAAACAAAACTATTCTTGATGGAAATTAATGAGGAAGCCCCCATTAGGTACAGCTCTGCACGCATGCTCAGGCACGCACAGAGACATGAATGCAATGCTTTCTTCCTCTTACAGAGTGAGGATAAATATATACACGTAGTCAGCTTGTTAACCTTTACCACCCTGATGTCAAAAATTTTAAATTTTCAAATTAAATTAAAAGATTAACTGGTGCTCATTTTCAACAAATTTGGTGAAAGATGTTGCTGTCTATGACTCAAAAAAGCATCCGCTTTTGTTTCTACGAGAATTCTTAATACTTACCAGATGTACTATTATGATAATACCTATTATCTAATCTAGCTCAAAATAAACAATTAAAAACTCCGCACTCTCCTGGTCCTGCCCATACTGTGTCCAGGAATACCATAGCCGCAGGTACCGAGTCAATTCCCAATCACACTCAGATTCGTCTTATATTTGCCTTGACAAACAGCGAAAGCAGCTCAGCCTCACCTCAGTGGGGCGACTGAGGCAGGGGCATAGTACATCTGGTAAGTATTAAGAATTCTCGTAGAAACAAAAGCGGATGTTTTTTTTATTCTACTTCGAATAATACTTACCAGATGTACTATTATGATAAACTCTGGATTTCGGCAGCCAAGAAATACCGGTGGGAGGAGGTGAGGCTCGAACCAGCACTCATCTACCATCCGACAGAGAAGGTTGTGAAGAGACTAGAACCCTGGCATACGCTTGGGTTCTGCCATCTTACTCATAGAGTGCTAAACTTCCATGGTCTAGACCGCGCTCCTCCCCCTCATTTGTCCGCACAAATTCCAGAGGGCCGTCAGACAGGGGAAGCAACACCCACCAGACCCGTGTTAGCCCCAAGTCTCAGCTAGGACAGTCCAGTAGAGTGCAAAGAAGCTACTACAACTTCTAAATTTTGAAAAAAATATCAGTATATCGATTAGATTTTCAAATTGGAATGAGTCTAATGTCTGTCAAAAGAATAAGATGTTCGCCAGACTATTTACTTAGATAGTCTGGTATTTCGACTATAAATTAACTTAAAATTAGTCACTTAATTAAGGCAAACACTCACCATTTTTGAGTGCTTGATCTTTCTTGTTCATCACAGGAGCTCAGCCCAATCCACGGTCGTTCTCGGGTCATGTGCATGGCCATTGTTCAGTTCAAGTGGAAGAAACTTGTGGTGTGCGAAATAGTGGCCGGATGTGGCTTTAGTTCAGATTCGATAAATTGCCGACGGCTACCGGATTAAGTGCGCTGGAGATGTCGCGAAGGTGGAAATCAGTAAATGATGACTCGGCATGCTATTGTGCTACAGACATCACCTCCTCTAATGAGACACCCTTATAAAGGGCCGATGCTGCTGCTAGTGTTCGGTCCTGATGGGCATTCGCACGATCAATCTGCTTTCCTGTAGCGATTTTGTGCGACATCTGAATAGCATCGACTATCCAACGAGAAATAGTATCTTTCGAGGCGCGCAAATGAGGAGCTTTGAGACATAACCACAGAGATTTCGGGTCATCTCTCGTCTCCTCAGTACGTTTCTTATACATTTTCAGACATCTGACAGGACATCAAGCAGAAGAGTTTGGGTCATGTCTAATTGAACTTGGCAAATTGATCGGCTGTCCTGGATATTTAAGTGACTGATTCTTTGCCAGGAAACAAAGACGTGGAAGTAGTCTTAAACCTTCACCCGTGACGACAAAACGGTCTTGTTCGGCAGAAAGCGCATGAATTTCGCTTCTCCTTCTCGCCGACGCTGCTGCAACCAAGAAAACTGATTTAATAGTTAACAGTTTAATATCAATAGATCTAATTGGTTCAAAAGGAGCCTGTCCTAAAACCTGTAGAACAAGATATAGATTCCATGATGGGATAGGAATTGGCTGTCTAGGTCGCAGATTGCTCATTCCTTTGATAACTTCATTCAAAGTGTCATCCTCCACTCCATCAATGGCCAGACTGGGAATGACTGAAGCTAATGCAGACTTATATGCTGCTAGGGTTGAAGGTACAAGTTTGTCAACTTCGTATAAATGACAGATAAAATCTGCTACGTGTTGAACAGATGCAGAAAAGTGATCGATATCTCTTCTCTTACACCACTCCGCAAATTTGTTGATTCTATAATTATATGTTTTTGTGGTTGACCCTCTTCTGGCTGAAGTAACAAACTTCGCTGCTTGCTCAGAAAAGCCACCCTTAATTGCACGCTGCTTGATAACATCCATGCAGTCAATTTGAACATTTCCAGTCTGTCGTGGCGATACAGACCCTTGTTCTGAGAGATTAGATCTCTTCTGTCTGGAAGAGGGATTGGATTGCAGACCAGAAGGTCCAGCAGATCCGTAAACCATGATCGGCCTGGCCAATAAGGGGCAATCAGTAGTACTTGGCACATACCCTCTCTTATCTTTGCCAGAACTTTTGGGATGAGAATCGTTGGAGGATACGCATACGCGTACATTCCCTTCCAACTTATCGCCAGTGCGTCCACTGCTAAAGCTAGCGGGTCCGGGATCGGTGACATGTATGTGAGCATCTTTGCGTTCTGTTTTATCGCAAACAGGTCCACATTTGGCTTGCCCCAATGTTTGAATAGAACCTCCGCTACAGATTGGTTGAGCTGCCACTCCATCGGACGACAAAGATGTTCAGTCTTCCTGGAATGTGTGCTGCCCGAAGAATAACATTTCTCTCTTGGCACCACAGCAGAAGGTTCCAAATCATCATACACAACTCCGGTGATCTCGTCCCGCCTTGGCGGTTCAAATAAGACATCACTGTTGAGTTGTCTGTCCTTAATAGGACAATCTTGTTTCGGATTAAGTTCTCGAATTTTCGAAGTACTAATGCCACTGCTAATAATTCGAGAACATTGATATGTTTCTGCGCATTGGTATGATCCCATTCCTTTAGCAAGGCTAGGACTACCTGAAGATTGTTGCGCAGTGTGACTGGATTCCCCGCCTTCAGCAGCCAGTCGTCTATGTAAATATTAACAACTATGTTTCTCCTGCGAAGATAAGAAGTCATGGCGAGAACCACTTTGGTGAAGACCCAACTATGTTTCTCCTGCGAAGATAAAAAGTCATGGCGAGAACCACTTTGGTGAAGACCCTCGGTGCTGTAGGCAGGCCGAATGGAAGCACATTGAATTCCCAAACATTGTCTTGGAATGCAAAGCGAAGGTATTTCTGAAAAGGAATTGACATTGGAATATGAAAATATGCATCCTTCAGATCTATCGCCACTGCCCACATGCCTTTTCTCGGTCCTGTCATCACCGCTGCTACAGTCTCCATCTGAAACTTTGGAGATAGAATAAATTTGTTCAACAGTTTGAGATTGAGAATTGGTCTCCAACCTCCGGTACGTTTCGGAACGAGGAACATCATCGAATAGAAGCCTAGGGAGGACTGATTGCGGACTAGATGAATCGCATTCTTCCGCAGAAGATTTTCAATTTCTGAGCAAATGGCATCTAGACGATCGGATTCCCTTGGAATGGGAGTCCACACTGGAGTCGATGTTAACAGAACTAACGATTGATGGATGAGCCAGTCCGGTTCGTAGCCGTTTCTTAACCACTGACAGACTAAACAATCTCGCACGACCCGTTCCCATTGGCTTGAGAACAGTTAAAGTCTGCCTCCGACGGTAGGAATCTGCACACAGCTGGCCGTCGATATTGCACGATAAGACGCTAAATCGCTTGGGTGAAGATTCTTGACTCCCTTCGTTCCTGACGTCACCGGAACTGATCCTGCCGGAAACCCGTCAGGACCGACCTCCACGGCTGCCCCGTGGTTTCTTGGAGTATGACGGTCCAGGACCGCCGCCACGACTATCCTTATGATAACCGCCGCGACCCGAACCGCCACCCTTCCTGTCCTCCTCATACAGCCTCTTATTAGAGGACCTGTATGAGGACGAATGGCCAGTTCCCTGCGATCTGGATGCCCGACGGGCATCACGACCAGAAGGATGGAAGGGCGATCTCTGGCGCTGCCTCTGTTGCTCCTGCCGATGCTGCTTGTAGGACTTCTGTGGCTGTGTCCTCTTAGTCGACTTCCACGACTTGCCGACTACTTCCTGCTCCACGACCATTGAAGCGACTTTGGGGAAGGCTTGCCGTGCCGAGCCGCCGAACAAGTCTGGACCAATGAAAGGCGCAGAAGATAACGCAGCCCTCATCTCAGGTCCTGGTTCTACACAATCGAGAACCATTCTCCTGCGCTCCGCCAATGATCTGGTAATCGCCCTAGCCAAGCAATCGTGGGACAAGCGCATGGTGTCCCGGACAACTCCGGGAGCAGCCTCTGGCACTTCCCCACCTTCCGCTGTGCAGGTCAGCATACCCTGCAGGACGGTACATCCATGTGAGAGTGCAGCCATGGCTGCCCTCGCCGCATCCTCAATGAGCATTAACTCATTAAAAGGATCCTTATTGGCCTGGGAAACTAAGGGACGAGAACGACCCTTCGATTTGCCAGCCAACGGCCTATTCAATGCCTCTCGCTCCCCGATGGAAAGCCGTGGAACCCGGGCATATTGATGGTAGGCCTGCTCAGGAAAACAGACCCTACTCCTTATCCCCTTCGGGGCCTTGGGAAACGAATAGTCTGGTTGAACCAGACGATACACCGCAACTTCCAACATGTCAGAAGTCTGCGTGTCCAAGGGGAGCGTCGGCATGGCTGAAGAGCCACTTGACAGAGCGCTAGCCGCTCGCTCTGACATCCGTTCCATCGCCGGATCGCGCTGAGATCCCTGATCCGATGCCAACCTGAGTCGGCCAGACATCCACTCAAGGACCTGTATTCAGCTTCGGTGCAAAATGAGGACTTATCCATCAATGGACTACCGTTCTCATCTTCCTTCTCACCCTTGGATGAGTAGGTCACCGACGACCCATGCTGAGAACTATGGCCCGCACTTCTTCCACCATGAAGCGCGTCCATAGCCCGACTACTAGCGGCACCAGTGTCCAGCGAATCGCCGGACACAGATTCACCGCAGTCCATCGGCTCCAGCACGGGAGCCGGGACGACAGCCGCTTTCACTACGGTAGATGACAGAACTCCGAGAGGAGCCGCACCTAATGCTGCCAGGATGCCGCTAGGAACCGCAAAACACGGCTCCAACGACAACGCGGGTTGAGCGAAATCCGGGTGAAAAATGCCCGACGGAACGTCGACATCACCACCCACCAGCCTGGCAGACCCGTACAAAACCCGAGGCAGATCCCTGGGATGCACCTGGTTGTGCCGTTAATGAAATATCCGGCATGCCGGAATCTTCCATAAGCAGATCTTCCTCCTCCTTTTAAGCCAAGGTCGGAGAAAGGACAGGTGCTCGTCCCTCCGCAATACTAGCCGGACCACCAAAAGGTTGCCCTGCACCAGCCTGCATCGTCGGGATCGTGGACTGCAAGGACTCAAACATTGCCTTAAACTGGGCCGTCCATACTCCCAATGCTGAGTCAATCCGCTCGTTCAGACGCTCTTCAAGACCCTTTACTGACGCCTGATCCAGCTTGGCCGCCTTGTCCCTCGCGATTCTCTCCAAACACGCACGTCGATCGAACTCCGCCACCAACTCCGACGACCACTTCGCGCACACGTCACAGACTTTGCACTTCACGCAAGCCACACTGAACTTGCGCTTCATGAACCTGTTACACTTTTGACACAGTGTCCTGGTTCTTGGTCTTCTGCGAACACAGAGTAAGAATTAAAACGCTGCACATGATATACGATGACGAGCGATATGCACAATTGACTTGATTGTAAGATAGAATTACCAACTTTCTCTTAAATTAATGATAATCAAGCCTTTAGGCAGGAAATATTTGAAACTTTTTAGAGTGAAATTTAATAAACACAACTTGGTAATTAACTAACGTTAATAAAGCCAAGAAATAAATGCTGATCGCTACAAACACCCTCGACAATCAAGCGAGAGCTAAAAACCGGCACTAAAACGAGTGAATAGACACGCCAAGCCATAAGATAACAATAATCAAGGGCGCCACCATCTTGGCTATGGGCGCATCCATCTTGGAAGGAACCGAGTCGCAAGAGAAATTAACCGAGTACCCGGATAAGATTAAACAGGTAACGAGTACCGGAGCGACTCCAACAATGGCTACCATTTTAGAATAATGTGCCAATTTAAGAGATTTTCAATCAGTCAATACGGCACGAATGTATAAATTCTAGATTGATACAACCTGCGCCTGTGATGACTTTCCTTTTCCTTCCATGATGCCAGCAACGAATTAGCGAGAGCACGCGTAAATCCAAAAATTTGAGCAAATTTTAAACTAGAAAACACATGCAACTTTCCAAGTCAGCAAAATAAGCGAATCTGACTGTGATTTAAACGAAATCTAGGATTTCTTTTTTCACGAGAGAGTTGATACTTACCTCCCTAATACTTTTGATATTGCTAAATATTGGCTTTCACTCAATAAACACTCAGATTAAAACAGTTAGGTGCCCCTACTGGGCAGGGAGTCAGAGCGTAGTCTGGCGGATGCCAGCCCCACCACCGCGCATGCGCAGACTAGCACTTCCTCTGACTAGATTATTGGCTGACACACATGCAACTATTAAGAGCCTGAAGACCGAGCCTCTGTGGGGTGGAGAGGCCGGGTCCGTATCTAGGGAGGTAAGTATCAACTCTCTCGTGAAAAAAGAAATCCTAGATTTCATTTATTTCACTTCAAGAGTATACTTACCTCCCTAATACTTTTGATATTGCCAGAATTCGAAAGTGAATCTGGCGGGAGGGAGGCGAGGTCAAAAGACCAGCTCATCCCTATACGCTTTTCTGCGTTTAAGGCACTTAAACTTCTGAAACTGTACGAAAAACAGTCAGGATTTGACTAACCATCGGATAACACCACCGATGTAAGAGAGATGACCGAATGTCATATGCGCTCCCCCCTCCCTCCTTCCTGGGAGGAAGAGTCGACTGACCTCAATGTCCTATACGCTCTCTACGTACAAGTGCCATGTACTACAGGACAGAGACGAAAAAGCTCCATTTTCGTAAACTCTCAACAATGAACCACACAAATACACAAACCATCACCATATTAATAACGGGTAACGTGACAATACAATCAACAACGGACAACCCATGAACAAGACTGACCTTGTTGAAATGGCTGCTGACATCATCTTCCCATTGGTGAAGACTGATGCAGGCCCAAAAGAGTGGGTGTTTCCATAAATTAATTGTGAAATATATAAGCAATGAGGAAAAACCTCCTCAAAAAATATAAACCGAGTTATTTTTTCAAAATCGACAAGGCGAGAGGATTAGAGGTGTCACGGAGATAATGGTCTGTAAAACTGGACTCACAGTGCCATTGAGCCACCGACATAATATCATCCACAGGGACCCCATTAAATAGGGCAGTGGATGTCACTACGCCGCGGACACTGTGAGCCTTGGCCACGTCAACCTGCTTCCCGGTGGCGGATTTATGGCAAAACTGAATGCATTCTACAATCCACCTGGAAATGGTGTCCTTAGAAGCCCTGCCATGGGGTTCAATATATGACAACCATAACGCTGACTGGTCGGTGCGCCACTCCGCCGTACGTTGTTTGTACCGGCGCAGCGCCCGGACGGGACACCATGCTTTAGAATTAGGATCATATCTAGTTAAAGCAGGCAAAATAATAGGTTGACCTGGATATTTCAACGACTGATTTTTAGCCAAGAAATTAATCCTAGGTAGCAGCTTAAGGCCTTCCCCTGAAACCACAAAACGGTCATCCTCGGCTGATAAGGCATGAATTTCACTCCTACGCCTAGCCGAGGCCGCAGCAATTAAAAACACAGTCTTCAGTGTTAATAGTTTCATAGAAATGGAACTAAGTGGTTCAAAAGGCTTATCACCTAGTACTTGAAGCACTAGCGATAAACTCCAAGACGGAATCACAGGTGGATTCCTTGGTCTTAGATTGCCCATGCCTTTAATTAATACATTTAATGTATTTACTTCATCACTTCCCCTCTTAGCCAAGCAAGGAATAACAGACATTAATGCTGACTTATAACCAGCAATAGAGTTAGGCTTGAGGCTATAGGCATCATAGAGGTGACAGAGGAAATCAGCTACTACTTGAATAGACCCATTGGATCAATACATCTTTTTGAGCACCATTCTGCAAATCTGTTGATTTTATAATTATATGCTCTGGAGGTTGACCCCCTCCTGGCTTTGGCCATAAACATGGCTGCTTGCTCAGAAAAGCCCTCCTTAATTCTAGATTCCTTGACAACATCCACGCAGTCAATCTGAACATTGACGGATTGTTGTGAAGGGCCTTGCCCTGGAAGATAATATCGTCCATCAGAGGCAGAGGAACCGGATTGCAGACCAGAAGGTCCAGCAGATCCGTATACCATGATCGGCTTGGCCAATCCGGGGCGATCAGAAGCACTTGGCATTCCTCTTGTCTGATTTTCTGAAGAATTTTTGGAATCAGGATTGCTGGAGGGAATGCGTATGCATACATTCTCCCCCAGCTGATAGCTAACGCATCTGTTGCGAAAGCGCTTGGATCCGGAATCGGAGAGACGTACGTCGTCATCTTCGCATTCTTCTTCGTTGCGAACAAATCGATGTTGGGTTTCCCCCAATGGTCGAACAGACGATCCGCCACACATTGATTTAGTTGCCATTCCGTGGGTAAAACACTCATCCTTCGGCTCAATGAGTCTGCTAGCAGGTTTAACCTTCCCGGAATATGAACTGCTTTCAAGGTAATCTGGTGATCCAGACACCAACAAAGCAGTTTCCATGTCATCATACAGAGACTGGGCGACTTCGTTCCGCCCTGGCGGTTTATGTAAGTCACAACTGTTGAGTTGTCTGAACGAATAAGAACAATCTTGCCCTGAACTTTCTGTAAGAAATGTTCCAGGCCCAGGACTACTGCTCTTAGCTCCAGTAGATTTATATGTTCCTTTGACTGTTCCAGATTCCAAAGCCCTGATATCGTGGACTCTTCCAGGCAAGCTTCCCAGCCCTCCATCGATGCATCTGTATACACCGTCACCTGAGGGTGGGGAGGGGTTAGCATAACCCCCACCAAGAGATTCTCTGTGTCCAACCACCATCGCAGGTGATGAATCAGAGGCGCCAACACTGACACATTCGAGTCCAGCGAACCTGTACTCTGGGTCCATTGTGTCATGAGAAATAACTGGATCGGCCGCCTGCGTAAGGCGGCCTGAGGAATGACTGGTTCCAATGAAACCATCAACCCCAGCATTCTCAAGTAAACCCGTGCCAGGACATGACGACTGTCGCACACTGACTGAATTAATGAGATGAGTTTCTGAACTCTCTCCTGAGTAGGATAAACATATCCTGTCTCTAGATCGAAGAACATCCCCAGGTAAACAAACTTCTGGGATGGAGTCAGCTCTGATTTTGGGAAATTGATCATCCAGCCTAAGTCTGTGAGAGTTTTCAAAACAATCTCCAGACTGGCCGACAAACTTTCCCGGGTGTGCGCTTTCAACAGCCAGTCGTCTATGTACGTGTGGACTGCTATGCTTCTCCTGCGGAGGTATGCGGTGATCGCAAGAACCACACGGGTGAAAACCCGAGGAGCCGTGGAAATTCCGAAGGGCAACACCCTGAATTCCCACTGTCTGCCCTGGAATGCAAATCTCAGGAAGCGACAGAAACTCCCGTGGATGGGGATGTGGAAATAAGCGTCCTTCAAATCTATCGATGCCGTCCACATCCCCCTCTCCAACCCCGCCAACACCGAGCGCACCGTTTCCATCTTGAAACTGGGCGTCTCGATGAACTTGTTCAATGGCTTGAGGTTGAGAATCGGTCTCCACCCTCCGGTGCGTTTTGTTACTAAGAACAGGGTTGAATAGAAGCCCGGACACCTTTGTGCCGGCTGAATAGCTCCCTTTTGTACGAGGGAATCTATCTCCTCCTCGATACACAACCTTTGCTCTGGATCTCTCGGAATGGGAGTCCAGACTGGCACTAGAGACAGTCGCGACGGCGGGCCTGTCATCCACTCTGGATGATACCCGACGGAAAGCCATCGCAAGACTAAACGGTCCTGAGTTAACCGTTCCCACTCTTGGATGTGGTCGGCTAGCCGGCCTCCCACCGGTCCACCTAGGGACAGAGGTGGACACGAGGCATGCAAGAGCGGCACTGTCCCCGTCGCCATAAACACCGGAGTGGTTCTTACCGCGGTAACCGTCCCGTCAGGACCGATAACCACGCCCAGATCCTCGCGCGCCCCGCCCCGCCCCGCGCGCACCTCGGTGCGCGGGCGGCTGCCTGGCTGACGGCGCCTGAGGAACCTGCGCCCCCCTCGCTGCTGGCCGAATCGCACGCGGCCGAGGCCGACGCTGCGACGGTGGCTGGCCTCTGACTTGGCCAGCACCACCTCGAGCCTGCAGGGGACGATACGCAGGGGGCGCGGCGCGAACGTTAGCACGACGCAGCACCTCAAACTGCTCGCGCAGCGCCCTCTGGTTATTCACCAGGGTGACCGTCTCCTGGAGGTGTCGACATCCCTCACCTCCAAAAAGACCAGGACCCGTCATAGGCGTACGCAGTAGCCTATTGTACAGGTCCTGAGATGGGCACAGATTGTCCAGGGCAAACGTGCGTCTTGCCCGGACACTCCTGGTCACCGCCCGAGTCATACAGTCCAGCGCCAGGTTAATACCATCCTGGATGGCTCGCTGGACCGTGACCGGACTTGGCTGGCGCAATGCGGATGCCGTTACTACCCTCTGTAACAGCTGGGAGACGTGGGACAGAGCGGCAATCGAAGCCCTCCCACTCTCCTCCGCATCACGCAACGCGGTATTCGCCGAACGCAACGCGTTCGAGCACAAGACCCCCGTGTCAGAACGGGAGCCTGGCCGCGCATCCTCACCCAAAGCCGCGCGGTCATCCACGCTGGGCTTGGGTACCACACCGTACCGCTGGTAATCCAGGGGCACGATGCGACAACGCCTGGCCACCTCGCGAGGGGCCTTCGCGAGACGTCCACTCGACTTAATGGACGACTCCGCCGCCTCGAACATGTCAACGACATGCTCCGCCAGCGGCAGAGAAGGCATAGCGTTAGCAGTCGGTTTCCCCGCTAACCACGGCCTGTGGTCATGCTGGCTAGCCGACTGCTCCACGGGCAGATCAGGCCTAACGCTCACCAACCACTGGCAAGCGTCAGACCAATCCTCCTCCGTGGCTAACTGCGAGCGCTCTACAAGACGGGGGCCTTCGTCTTCCTCCTGAGCGCAAGCAGCAGAGCATGACGGCGGGTACGCTGATACACCTGGCAAGCCAGGGAAAACATGCGGGCCTGACAGCACCGGCATGACAATATCACTGGTTTGACCAGGAGCAGGCGCCGTGGTAGAGCGCGGGGCACATACCGCCCCACCACGGGCCCGGCCAGCACCAGCAACACCCTCGGCAAGCCGAGGTATGCGGTACCGCTGGCCATCAGCAGCGCCCTGGGCCACCACCTGAGCCGCGGACTCTACTCCAGGGTGAGTAAAACCGTGGAAGAAGCCGCCCGTATTCCCCGCGAGGGGTGCACAAACGTCTTCATCCATGTCCACGTCGTCAGACGGCGACCCTAGCAGGTAATCCTCATCACCCTGGTCAGAAAGATTAGACCCCGGGTCAGCAAAGAGAGCTAACCCGGGCTGACCAGGAACGGTGCCATAGGAGGTACTGGCCACCGCGGCGTGCGGATACCCCTGGACTGATAAGCAGCCCGCGGGTTCCAGCGACAACCGTCCACGGTCCCCTATCGGCGCGGCAATAAGCCTGCTGCCAGGGTCGTGGAACGCCCCCTCTAATGGGGCCACCTCTGAATCGTCGAACAACGGAAGCGGTCTAAGGAAAACCGATCCAGAGGCGGGGATTACCTGCTCCGAAGCCGATGATGAGGACAGTAAAGGATTTGGTCCAGGAAGCATGCCACGAAGCAACCCTGGAACCAAATCCTTTACTGTCCTCTTCATCTCTCCCAACATCTCGGTCCGGAAGGCCTCCATATCCACCGCGGACGAGGCCTTCCCCTTACCCTTCCTACTTACAACCTCTCGTTTCCGCTTCTTCTTCTCCTCCTCTACCACCTTGTCCGTCGCCTGCAAGCACAAGAATTCGGACATTAACTCGCCCCCCCAGTGCTTACATATCTCACAATTACCCGATGGACCACAAGGGCTACATTGATAGCAAAGATGAGGCAAGAACTTATCATGCAGAAATCGTCCACAGGACGCGCAACCCGGTCCCTGAAACAGGGCAAAGGACAAGGAGTATGAGCAAACTAGTTAAGCTTAGACACTCAAACCAACTCAAAGAGAAGGAAAACGATCATAAAGATCAATATACATCAGAAACCAGCATTGCAACTTAAATTGCTGATAAATACATAGCCAGGCTGATTATGACGTCATTAATCCCGTGACAGGAAAAAATCGATCCCAACAAAACATCCAAGTGCAAGGACGAATTGTATGCTGAATGGATACGTCGACTACACAACCATCAGATACATATAGATAACTCTTTTCTGGCAAAAATGTTAATTATCTCCCTTTGCTTACTATAATTAACATCACCACATTATCAATAACTAGATACCTGACACCTTGTATAGACAAACCATCCAACGTGACGAACCGGAGTACTCCACCACCTGCACGCCTCCTAACTCTCTCCACCTCATGGGGAAGGAATTGGATCAAGAGGGCAAAGTGAGAAGACCTTTATACTAGGCCTCCCACTCACTGGACATAATCATTTGGTTAGATAACCTAACAGTGTTAGTAGGAAATGGAACCATGGTGGAGAGAAAACTAACTCTCTGCTGCTGTGATGCCACCATCCAGCGTCATACAGACCTGTGGACATAAACAGAAAGAGAAATTAGCCTTAGGTAGCACCGAGTTGACATAAACCAACTAACCAAGGCGCTTATCACGGTAAATGCGAGTCCCGGAAACACAATACACCGGGCAAAAAAAACTCGCTAATTTTACTAGAAGTCACCTGATTCAAAGGTCCTGGCGAAGTGATCCTTCCTGCCATCCTAATCAGTGACTATCACTCCAAAATAACACAACCAAGTTATGAAAACAGTTTAAGAGCAAGGAAAAGCTATTGCACAAAAAAAACATGTGTGATCCCTCTGCCAATAATCTAGCAAAGAGGAAGTGCTAGTCTGCGCATGCGCGGATGGTGGGGCTGGCATCCGCCAGACTACGCTCTGACTCCCTGCCCAGTAGGGGCACCTAACTGTTTTAATCTGAGTGTTTATTGAGTGAAAGCCAATATTTAGCAATATCAAAAGTATTAGGGAGGTAAGTATACTCTTGAAGTGAAAGGGAATTGACTCAGTACCTGGGGCTATGGTAATTCCAGGACACAGTATGGGCAGGACCAAGATGGTGCGGAGTTTTTAATTGTTTATTTTGAGCTAGACTAGATAATAGGCATTATCATAATAGTACATCTGGTGTATTATTCGATGTAGAAAGCAACATCATCCACCAAAATGGTTGAAAAATGTACACCAGTTTCTGCTATTGAAATGTAGTAAAAGATAGAATATTGACATCAAAGCAGCAAGGGTTAAGTAAAACCAAATTACAGGGTTTCAAATAAAATCCACAAAATTACCTGATCAATATTATACATAAGGTACATTGTTCATCATGTCACAGAGTAGGTGACTCACCTGAAATGTCTGCTTATTGACAGCCAGGAGAGTATCAAGCACGTGATGCACCAGCTTCTGCATATATGCCACTTGATTAATCGGCCACAAGATCTGACCAAGTATTGTCTTACGCATATTCACCTCACTGGTAGCGCTCCTAGAATACACATGGTTAGACGCATAAGATTCAAAGTTGGGTGTATCAAACGCAGTAATAAATTGAATATATTTAATTATATTAAACTGCATTACAATATGAAAGTATGACGTGCTTAGACTATAGAGATGAAAGGTAGTGATGGTAGAGCGTGATACATGGACACGCATCCCCAATTCTGTCGAATTCAGCATGTAGTGAATGATAACCCATATTGACAAGTGACAACTACTCTTTGATGCAAGAAGTATTTTATTCAACATTTGGATTCCTATGCCAGCAAAATGTTCCAGTCAAATTATTTTCAAAATATTCAACAGCTTCCATGTATAGCTGTCTTGAAATTGAGTCACTGAAATTTTCGGAGTTAAAGGATTAACCAATAGAATTAAGGCACTAGTTTTGATGCCTTATTTCAAATACTGAGTGTGTTTACATTAGACACTACAGTCATCAACTTTAAGAAGGAAATATGAAGATAGACACAGACTTTATTGTTTCATGGTGGCATTCAGATTGTTTCATAGGATTTCATCGGATAGCACTGTGGACTCGGGCTTATTCAGCCTCTATGTCCGCCTCTTCATTTGTGGAAGAAACATAACACTCTCGCACGTGACTTCCAGGCATTTATAGTCAGCAATAAAGTCAAATTTCATCCCAAGGTCCTTCCAAAATTTATCCAGCCCCACCTCGAACTTAAGCACTGATGCAGTATTTACTAGAGTGCTCGGTAGGCTGGTCCAGACATCTACCACTCTATTTGTGAATGAGCTTTTCCGTAGATCCAACCGACACCTCTTTTTCTCTAGCCTTAAATTGTGTCCTCTTGTTGTCTTGCTCTTAGATATTTCCAGCATATTTTTGGTAATTTTTGGATCGTGTAGTCCATTTAGTATTTTAAAGACCTCTATCATGTCTCCTCTTAGTCTTCTATATTTGAGTGATGGAAGTCCTAGCTTTCTTAATCTATCAGGGTACTCTAGATGACTGTTGATATCATCATCTATCAGGAAACTCTAGATGATTGTTGATATCATCATCTATCAGGGTACTCTAGATGATTGTTGATATCATCATCTTTCAGGGTACTCTAGATGATTGTTGATATCATCATCTATCAGGGTACTCTAGATGATTGTTGATATCATCATCTATCAGGGTACTTTAGATGATTGTTGATATCATCATCTATTAGGGTACTCTAGATGATTGTTGATACCATCATCTAGGGCTGCGCGATATACCGATACCATATTTAAAACCGATATCCTGCACTGACGGTTTCATAACCGATTATAAAAAATAAATATCGAAAAACTGAATATGAACATATTTTCGGATTTTCGTGTCAGGATTGTTAAAAATAAAAGATACTAACGAGCATGAAAATTGTAATGAATAATAATGGCCATACTTTCCATTAAGCTATGTTCGGGGCAACTAATAATTGAACGTGGCCCCAATTGCGCATATTGTGTATCAATGTAACTCGCTGTACGCCGAGAGAAATCAAGCAGCGAATTAATTAAATAAATATCCTCTCGTCTTTTCTCTGGTAGTCTCAGATAAATTTGCAATATAAAACACAATACTAATGTGGGAATTTGTCATTAAAATTTGTATCGGGGAAAACATTTCTAAACGGCATCCATTTTATTTACGTCACCGGCTAATTAACATAATGCAGTCGTCCCAACACTAAATCGCCCGAATGCATCAAAATCTCGCCAATAAATATAATGCTGAATACATTTTGCTGATTAGGATATAATTTTAAATAAAATTATTACTCAAACCGTTTTTAAAACATTATCTTCTATACACAATATCATATTAACTTATGAAATTCGCGATCGCAATATTACACTTAATATTTTCTTTAAGGCATGATTTCGTCCTCGGGCCGAATTGGAAATGAAAGAAAGGGAGATAATTACATCATAATTAATTACAATCGCGTGATTTACGTCTTTTCGCAACCTGTTTTGCTGATTTATGATTAATTTTGACAAAATAAACGATGTTTATTTAACTGTGCGTAATATTTAGGCGGTCTAATTAATAATTTCACTCCCGCGATGATGGATATTATAAGGTATATTAAGCTTTAAAGGCGTAAAACGTTACGAATGTATCAGGGCGTGAAAATACATTCTGTTTTCGTGCTAATTTTTATCATTTAAATTTTTTGTTTCATGTCCATAAAACCGATATTCGGTTAAAACCGATATGAAAAGTCATATCGAAACCGATATGGCTGTAAGCCAAACCGCGCAGCCCTACCATCATCTATCAGGGTACTCTAGATGACTGTTGATATCATCTATCAGGGTACTCTAGATGATTGTTGATATCATCAGCTATCAGGGTACTCTAGATGATTGTTGATATCATCAGCTATCAGGGTACTCTAGATGATTGTTGATATCATCAGCTATCAGGGTACTCTAGATGATTGTTGATATCATCATCTATCAGGGTACTCTAGATGATTGTTGATATCATCATCTTTCAGGGTACTCTAGATGATTGTTGATATCATCATCTATCAGGGTACTCTAGATGATTGTTGATATCATCATCTATCAGAGTACTCTAGATGATTGTTGATATCATCATCTATTAGGGTACTCTAGATGATTGTTGATACCATCATCTATCAGGGTACTCTAGATGACTGTTGATATCATCTATCAGGGTACTCTAGATGATTGTTGATATCATCAGCTATCGGGGTACTCTAGATGATTGTTGAGATCATCAGCTATCAGGGTACTCTAGATGATTGTTGATATCATCAGCTATCAGGGTACTCTAGATGATTGTTGATATCATCATCTATCAGGGTACTCTAGATGATTGTTGATATCATCATCTATTAGGGTACTCTAGATGATTGTTGATAGCATCATTTATCAGGGTACTCTAGATGACTGTTGATATCATCTATCAGGGTACTCTAGATGATTGTTGATATCATCAGCTATCAGGGTACTCTAGATGATTGTTGATATCATCAGCTATCAGGGTACTCTAGATGATTGTTGATATCATCATCTATCAGGGTACTCTAGATGATTGTTGATATCATCAGCTATCAGGGTACTCTAGATGATTGTTGATATCATCATCTATCAGGGTACTCTAGATGATTGTTGATATCATCATCTTTCAGGGTACTCTAGATGATTGTTGATATCATCATCTATCAGGGTACTCTAGATGATTGTTGATATCATCATCTATCAGGGTACTTTAGATGATTGTTGATATCATCATCTATTAGGGTACTCTAGATGATTGTTGATACCATCATCTAGGGCTGCGCGATATACCGATACCATATTTAAAACCGATATCCTGCACTGACGGTTTCATAACCGATTATAAAAAATAAATATCGAAAAACTGAATATGAACATATTTTCGGATTTTCGTGTCAGGATTGTTAAAAATAAAAGATACTAACGAGCATGAAAATTGTAATGAATAATAATGGCCATACTTTCCATTAAGCTATGTTCGGGGCAACTAATAATTGAACGTGGCCCCAATTGCGCATATTGTGTATCAATGTAACTCGCTGTACGCCGAGAGAAATCAAGCAGCGAATTAATTAAATAAATATCCTCTCGTCTTTTCTCTGGTAGTCTCAGATAAATTTGCAATATAAAACACAATACTAATGTGGGAATTTGTCATTAAAATTTGTATCGGGGAAAACATTTCTAAACGGCATCCATTTTATTTACGTCACCGGCTAATTAACATAATGCAGTCGTCCCAACACTAAATCGCCCGAATGCATCAAAATCTCGCCAATAAATATAATGCTGAATACATTTTGCTGATTAGGATATAATTTTAAATAAAATTATTACTCAAACCGTTTTTAAAACATTATCTTCTATACACAATATCATATTAACTTATGAAATTCGCGATCGCAATATTACACTTAATATTTTCTTTAAGGCATGATTTCGTCCTCGGGCCGAATTGGAAATGAAAGAAGAAAGGGAGATAATTACATCATAATTAATTACAATCGCGTGATTTACGTCTTTTCGCAACCTGTTTTGCTGATTTATGATTAATTTTGACAAAATAAACGATGTTTATTTAACTGTGCGTAATATTTAGGCGGTCTAATTAATAATTTCACTCCCGCGATGATGGATATTATAAGGTATATTAAGCTTTAAAGGCGTAAAACGTTACGAATGTATCAGGGCGTGAAAATACATTCTGTTTTCGTGCTAATTTTTATCATTTAAATTTTTTGTTTCATGTCCATAAAACCGATATTCGGTTAAAACCGATATGAAAAGTCATATCGAAACCGATATGGCTGTAAGCCAAACCGCGCAGCCCTACCATCATCTATCAGGGTACTCTAGATGACTGTTGATATCATCTATCAGGGTACTCTAGATGATTGTTGATATCATCAGCTATCAGGGTACTCTAGATGATTGTTGATATCATCAGCTATCAGGGTACTCTAGATGATTGTTGATATCATCAGCTATCAGGGTACTCTAGATGATTGTTGATATCATCATCTATCAGGGTACTCTAGATGATTGTTGATATCATCATCTTTCAGGGTACTCTAGATGATTGTTGATATCATCATCTATCAGGGTACTCTAGATGATTGTTGATATCATCATCTATCAGAGTACTCTAGATGATTGTTGATATCATCATCTATTAGGGTACTCTAGATGATTGTTGATACCATCATCTATCAGGGTACTCTAGATGACTGTTGATATCATCTATCAGGGTACTCTAGATGATTGTTGATATCATCAGCTATCGGGGTACTCTAGATGATTGTTGAGATCATCAGCTATCAGGGTACTCTAGATGATTGTTGATATCATCAGCTATCAGGGTACTCTAGATGATTGTTGATATCATCATCTATCAGGGTACTCTAGATGATTGTTGATATCATCATCTATTAGGGTACTCTAGATGATTGTTGATAGCATCATTTATCAGGGTACTCTAGATGACTGTTGATATCATCTATCAGGGTACTCTAGATGATTGTTGATATCATCAGCTATCAGGGTACTCTAGATGATTGTTGATATCATCAGCTATCAGGGTACTCTAGATGATTGTTGATATCATCATCTATCAGGGTACTCTAGATGATTGTTGATATCATCAGCTATCAGGGTACTCTAGATGATTGTTGATATCATCAGCTATCAGGGTACTCTAGATGATTGTTGATATCATCAGCTATCATGATTACTTTGCTGCTGGTTTAACTCAATGATGTCATCAGCGATTGCAAACAACACCGAGCTCACGCCATATCACAATCATAACACTATTCAACGACGTTAAAGTTTAAGACTAATTTCATGGATTTGTAACATGTTTAAATTGTGTATAATTCTAGAGTAGCGAAGTGTAGCAAATAGATAAAAGGTTAGATAGACAGGAAACCAGATGGCTGTGGAAACAGATAAATGATTTCTAATATATTTTCTTAATCACAATCCAATCATACATTCTAGAATACACATGAAAATCAATGGACCTTTCCAGTTTATCCAATGATCATATGACATCATAATCAACTATGTGATGTGTAGGATAATGTAATAAAAACTGACGTCATGAATGGCATAGATAAGTTCGTCACAAACGCTTAATTGAAGACGGACCATGTGTTGTTGTACGAATTGTACATCTTTACTATTTAATAAACATGCTGTTGAATATTTAGAAACTAATTTGGCTTGGTGCTGTTGCTGTCATAGGCAGCAACAGCACCCAGTTAAATTAATTTCTAAATATTCAACAACTTAACCTGTATAGTTTTCTGGAAATTGATAGCCAGAGTACAAGGATCAATCCATCCCAACTCAGGCGAAGTGCGGATGGAGCTTAGCTAGAGATGGGCAGGGTATAACTAAAACTGGATTAATCCATTGATCATAGTATTACTGAATTCATAAATCACATGAAAACCAGAAAGTATGACAAATCGGATGGCATGAAAAACGGATTTGGAGGTGCATCTCTGACCATGATCACCACCAGCTCAACTCACCCTATTATGATTATAGTTATCAGAATCTTACCGAAGATGACAAAAGAAGTCAATCTCTAGAAGCTTGACAATGAAAGCAAATAACTTGAGACTGTTTCCCTGTTTGAGAGTGATGTCATGATCATTATCTGCGGACTCATCAATAATACAAGCACTGAAACAGATAAATCATTTTTCAAAAACAACACACAAATGTGCCGCTCCACATGCAGGCACAAACAAACGCACGCACATACACAGGCCAGTATTAAGCTGGTTAAATAATATCCTGACACTTACCAAGCAAGTGAAGGCGTGTGGCATATGCCATTATTAAATCAAGTGTAAGCAATTCTCATGAGTGGGTAGATTACAGATATAACATATAGTAGGTGAGGCCTGCGTCTACCCAGGGTGCATGTTCATGTGGTTATGCTTAGTTTCACTAAAATGATTTTCAAAATAATCAGGGCTTGATATTTAGCTCTCTTATTTAAACATTAGCTTATGGATATTTAAGATTAACCACAAATGTGTTTGCAATGCAACTATCTCATCTGGGTTTTAGCATCTAGTGTTATTAGTGTTATTTAAAACTTAGTGACCATGTGCCAGGCAGTTTAGCGGTAGCAGACAAACGCCTGAGCTAAATGAAATTTTTTTTACCAGTGTTGCATGTACAGTTACTAAGTTCAGCAAAACACTAAACCTGATATGAAATGACAAATTTCCTATACTCAAAATACAAGGCAGAATAATAGAAATGCATTATAGATTCAATAATAACGCTCCGAATAAAGTATGGTGATCATGGGTCTGATAGTCCAGCTAAACATAAAACTCAAATGACAATGTTCCTACGCAACAAACACAGGTCAGAATGATACATATGCATTGCCCTGATGCAGTAAAGCCATACGCGCAGTAAGAATGCTATAAATAAAGTGTGGTGACCATGACCTGATAGTTTAATAGTATCAGAACTAAACACAAAACTTAAGCTGAAATGACTAACCCGAAAATAAGTATTACAACGATATGAATGTCATCGATATGGATGTAGTCATATAAATGCTATATAAAATTTGGTGAACATGGGACCGATAGGTCTGCTCCAGCAGAGCTAAACACAAAACTTAACATGTGTACACGAGTTCAGCTAAACACAAAACTTAACATGTTGTACACAAGTTCAGCTAAACACAAAACTTAACATGTTGTACACAAGTTCAGCTAAACACAAAACTTAGCATGTTGTACACAAGTCCAGCTAAACACAACACTTAACATGTTGTACAAAAGTTCAGCTAAACACAAAACTTAACATGTTGTACACAAGTTCAACTAAACACAAAACTTAACATGTTGTACACAAGTCCAGCTAAACACAAAACTTAACATGTTGTACACACAAGTCCAGCTAAACACAAAACGTAACATGTGTACACAAGTCCAGCTAAACACAAAACTTAACATGTGTACACAAGTCCAGCTAAATGCAACACGTAATTTGAAATGACAATGTCCATATGCTGAAATTAAAGGGGAGAACGATACGATTGCATTGCAATATTTCTATTAATGCTGCAGTAATAGTTATAGATTAGCTTTGGTAACAATGGTCCTGACGGTTCAGCTGGAGCAGAGCTAAATGGAAAAACTTAATGTTCATATAGACTAAGTTCAGTTACAAGCAAAGCTTAACATGACAAAGTCAGTACAAATTCCCTACGCTGCAAATACAGGCCAGAATGATATGAATGTATATATATATATATATATATATATATATATATATATATATATATATATATATATATATATATATATATATATATATATAATCTTTGGTAACCATGGACCTGATAGGTTAGTCATAGCAGAGCTAAATGCAAACCTTAACCTATCATACCTGTAATATTGCACTAAGTATACCTAAATGCAAACCGTAACCTATCATACCTGTAATATGCACTAAGTATACCTAAATGCAAACCTTAACCTATCATACCTGTAATACACTAAGCATAACTAAATGCAAACCGTAACCTATCATACCTGTAATATGCACTAAGTATACCTAAATGCAAACCTTAACCTATCATACCTGTAATACACTAAGTATAACTAAATGCAAACCTTAAGAGAAATATTCAGGCCATCTCAAACTATGTCTTTTGGTAATAAATTATTACACAAGGTACGTAAACAATAGACACTTCAAAATGAAGCCATCAAAGCGATTTGATTTTTTTAACGAGATTTCAAGGTATTCCCTCAGTTTATGGAAGCCACATTGCAACGAATATCCCAGATGTCATTCTGCACAAATGTAAGAGTTGGCTAGGATATTATATTCTCATCGTACAGTAGGGGAATAAAGCTGATGCGCTTCATGACTGCAATATGATTGCATCACAATTACACTTATGCCGCATGTTGAAATCCCAATAGACTCAGAACATGATAGTTTTTCTGGAAAACTGTTGAATATTAAAATTGAGATTAACTGTGACAAAGGTTTTTGCCATCTGGAGCAGCAACAACTTTGTGCATATTTAATTTAAAATATATAACATTAGTTTTGAAATTGCAGCGAATTTGGGCTACGAATGAGCTTATAACACTACACATTCAACATCTGCGCAATCAACAAGTTGTCACTAAAGACACACGATCGCTTTCAAATCAACTCTATTTGACTTTGAGCTACAATCACAATTATTTAATGCACGGGGAGGCAAGATGGACGCACTCTCCATGACAAAATAATGTTCAACGGCTAATTGGAGGATTATAAATAAACCAATGTATCTGAAATTCATTTATATTGAATTGTCATGTCACAATCTATTATTATAATACAAAATTTGTGCTTCATTTAGAATCCCTTAACCTGAAATTACAATGTTCCTAAGCTTAGAAATATTGGTAAGAAGACTACAAATGCATTGTATTATTGATAGAGATGCATAATAATACGGTTGTACATAAAGTTTGGTTACAAAAGGCCTGAGTGATAGCTTAGCCATCGCAGAGGTAAACTTAAACTTAACCTAGATTGTGCACCGATCACAATGACGCCGTCTGCATACAACGCTCTTGATATCATACATTTTCAAGCTAAAAAATTGAGTGAGCTAAAAATTGAAGACATGTATAATGCTTACGATATTTGTACTTACTCAAGAACAGATTTGATAAATGGCCATTCTTGACACTGCGATGCGAAGATGAAGGTATCTTTGTGAGAAGTTAGATCACGCGGCTTCCTGAGCGAGTGTAGGTATGCAGTCTGAATGGCAGGGAATGTTGGTGGATGAAGCAGAAGAATAGATTGCAATAGGCGTTCAGCAGACTGAGCATCACTCTCATCTTGTGCTTCCTACAATCACACGCATATAAATACATACATACTTCATAACATAGCTTAAGCTAGCGTAAGATGTTCATGCCTTTAACCCTCTGACCTGAAAACACAAATTAGGTCTGATTATTTTACGATCAAATATTTTGGAACTAATTTGACTGGGTGCGGTTGATGACTATAGCGAGAACAGGTTCCAGTTAAATTCATTTCAAAATATTACAGCTTTCCGGCACAGTTGACTTGAAATTGAGAGTTGAATTTCACTAACTAAAGGGTTAATGATCACTTTCTTTGCAATTATTTCCAATTAAGAGATAGTCCGTTTTACAAATAACTGAATCAACAAAATAAAACGTACTGTTAGATATTTTGAAGACAATTGGATTGTAATTCAATTATGTTCAAATTAGTCAACAAAACATTTCATACATGTATTAACATGTTTCTACTTTTGTTTTGGAAACATTCTAAGTTATATCTGAGCTGTACTGTATACTTTAGTCAGCCTAGCTAGTTAGAAAGAGAGAACAGTTACCAGTAAAATCACATCACGTCTACTTAACTCTATAGTAACTCACAAGCAGCAGTTTGGTCATGATTTTATGTAGAATATCAGACTCTAGATAATTTGTTTGAGAAAGCTGATATATCACATCAATGGTGACAGAAGCACTGTAATTCTCTTCCATGCATGAATCAATCAGCGAGGAAACAGTATGTGACATCGGCAAAACTGGTGCATCGCCCTCTGATCTTCTCGACAATGAATCCTAGAAAAACATCAAGAAAAATACTTCAATAGGACCAATGGTACGTGTTAACCCTTTAACACGCATGTCAGACAAAAACAGCTTCTGCAGTAGTCTTGAGAAAGTCCATTTGCAGACCAAGAGTAGACTATTTTTTTTAATTTATCACTGGAATGACTGGCTCGATAACCAAACCAGTCATTCCAGTGGTAAATTTTCAAAGATAGTCTTCTCTTGGTCTGCAATTGGCCATTTTCTATGAAAAGATTTTAATTTTTTGAACAAATTCAAGGGTTAAAGGATTAATAGCATAAATGTTCAATAACAACGTAGATTTAAAATTATTTGCTATTCAGGTTACGCTCTTAAAAGTTTAAAACAGTTTTAACTGTAAGTCAGCAGTCCACAAAAACATACCAGCATATACAACATTACGCGAACATCATCTCTGATATCACAGTATCTAGAATTCACAGCTACAATGTTGAATTTGCAAACCATGTGCGACCCACTATATAGTTAGAGTAAAACTGGTTGTAACTTGACCAACCAGTGGATAATAGATCTACGAGAGACACAGCTAAAAGTAATGTGACTGACAGATGTTGCTCATGTAGTTAAATTAGCTTCAACACGAAATGTTAGATTTAGTACAGATCCTCAGTTTTTGTGGAATTCGAAAATTCAAACATACTCAAACGATCAATCTACCACAACTGAGCTGAGGGCGAGTCTGCCCCTTGTTCCCAAGGTAATTAGGCTGATAAAATTAAAAAATATATCCAACTCTTAAATTATTTGTCCAGCATTAACTTCAACTTATTCACTAGAATATTGATTAAATCACAAATAATTTAATTCTTTGCCCGAAGAGACAGTTGAAACAGCAGTTGGTACACTCGTTGCTTGGAGAGGGGAAGATGACAGCCATCTGGTCCAGATTCAGACTTCATGAAATAGACATGAATTGGGCACTGATTTTGACAATAACTCAGTAACTTATTAATTATGTTACATGTGTATTTAAAAATAACAAATGTATAGGAATTGATGCCAATCATGACTGCACTAAAATTGAGTGTTACATAGGCGAGCTAAAAAATGGGTCATGCTGCTCTACGTCTGATGTGTGACATATCTTCAGAGTATAACGCATCCATACCCCTAGTTTAGTTCCTGCATACCAAACACTTCAAACTACAGATTGGGCAACAATTTTCTGTAATGTTGAGTGAACATTGGAAAGTAGGTTACACTGACCTACTTTTCATACACAACACTGTAATCGTATAAGGCACCAAGCTTAGTTCCCATATACCAATACCAAAAGCTCTTGAAACTACAGCCATGACAAACATTTTCTCTAATGTTCAGTGAGCCATGAACAGTGCGTCCCCTTGATCTACTCTTCATATGCACCATAACTAGATCAAATAATGCATACATACACCAAGTTTAGTTCATGTATAGCAAAAACTTGAAACTAAAACCCGGACATAAATTATCTGTAATGTTCAGTCACTTTCAGTGAACCATGAAGTTGCTTAAAAGTAGGTAGCTTTGAGTTACATTTCATATGCTACACACCTCGCTAGGATGCATCCACATGCCAAGTTTGGTGAATATATGGGAAAGTCAGGAATGTATGGCGAGGACAAACTTGTAAGGGAATGAATGGATGGACGGAAAACATGGCGACTATATGCTCCTGCAAAATATGAATGTCAATCAAGATCTGGATCAGAACTTATGAGACTGAAGGATGAGTATAGGCCCTGTCACACCAGTTACCTTAAAATCTAAGTTATTCTGATTGTAACAATGAAAGTCGAAGACAGAGACCTCACTCAAGGTTTCTCTTTATAATGAATGATTAGAACATCCATTAGGTCTACATCAAGACCTGCATCAGAATTTATTGAAGGATTTCAAAAGCTGTGTGCTAAATCTGAGTCAGACAACATATAATGGACCTTTCCAGTTTTAGCTACGCCCCCACCCAACTCTAGCTAAGCTCCACCCACACCTTGCTCCTGTTGGGATCGATCGATCCTGAACTCTGTGACTATTAATTTCCAGAAAACAATACAGGTAAGCTGTTGAATATTTCGAAACTAATGTGATTGGGTTCTGTTGCTGCCCATTGTAGCAACAGCGTCCAGTCAAATTAGTTTCAAAATATTCAACAGCATGTTTATTAAATAGTAGACAAACAATTTGTACATGTTGAACTATTAAGCGTTTAAGATGGACTAAATCAAGTCATTCATGACATAATGATTATGACATCATCCTACACGTCACATAGTTCATTCAGTATGGCATCACATGATGGATTGATAAACTGGAAAGGTCCATTGCTAGCTGTACACTGTAAATAATTTCAGCATACCATACCTTTGACAGCTTGCTTAATCCCATCGAGCAATCTGCTATTATTCCATATGGCTCATGATTCACCTGAAAGAAAATGAATGAGTATTGTATTAACAGCAATAACATCGTTGATACATTCAAGAGTAAATGACAGTTTAACTACAGAAATGGCTAAGCAGGCCAAAATGTCCTCTAGATTGGTCTAGAAAAATGTCCATTTACTGACCAAGAGAAAACTAAATTGCGCTGCAAAAGAAAATGAATCCCTGGAATGGCTGGCTCTAGCAAGATAATACTTTTCACATGTTCATCAGGTTTCATACAAATAGTAAAGCTGAAGAATATTTTTAATGTTATGTGATTGAAGGCCAGTAAATATTACGATATATAATTTTTGTGAATATTCTTACATGTATTTGAATTTGCATTTATTGGGGGAAGCTAGATCCATGCAAATCAGATCTCCCAGCATTCAGGATGAAATTCATTTATGATGCAATCTTTATTTACAGTAAATTACAGGTAAGCCAGGTGCGCACAAGTCAGCTGTCATTTGGAATAACTTATGGGAGAACCAGATGGTATTTTCCGAACAATTTCAACGCTAAGAGACCTAATACAATATATTATATATGATGTAAAAAATAATCTGTTGAATATTTTGATAATAAATTGCTAGAAGCCATGCTTGGCTAATGCACGAATGGCATATAATTAAATTGTTTTCAGAATATGCACCACATTTCCAGCATTGTTGTCCTGATATAAACATTGGGATACATGTATCAGTCAGGCATGAAATGAAAAGCCAGATACATTAGGTGTCAGATATGAAATGTAAACATTGGGATCATCAGATGTGTCAAAGATGAAATGTAACCATCGGGATCGTCAGACGTGTCAAAGATAAAACATAATACGGATTGGGACATCAGCCTTGTTAGGAGGGAAATGCAAATATTGGGACATCAGTCAGTGATGTCAGAGACATAAAATGTAAACACTAGGACATCAGGCATGTCAGGAGGGAAATGCAAACATTGCGACATCAGGCATGTCAGGAGGGCAATGCAAACATTGGGACATCAGGCATGTCAGAGATGAAATGTAAACATTGGGACATCAGACGTGTCCAAGATGAAATGTTAACATTGTGGCATCGGACGTGTCAGGAGGTAAATGTAAACAATGGGATATCAGGCATGTCAGGAGGGAAAAGTAAACACTGGAACATCAGATGCGTCAAGAGGAAAACGTAAATACTAGGACATCAGATGCAGGATTCAGGAGGGAAATGTAAACATTGGGACATCAGGCATGACAGAAGGGAAAAGTAAACACTGGAACATCGGACGGGTTAGGATTCAAGAAGGAAATGTAAACATTGGGACTTCAGGCATGACAGAAGGGAAATATAAACATTGGGACATCAGGCATAACAGAAGAGAAATGTATGCATTGGGACTTCAGGCATGACATAAGGAAAATATAAACATTGGGACATCAGACACATCAGGACTCAAGAGGGAAATGTAAACATTGGGACATCAGGCATGACAGAATGGAAATGTAAACCTTGGGACATCAGATGCGTCAGGACTCAAGAGGGAAGTGTAAACATTGGGACTTCAGGCATGACAGAAGGGAAATGTAAACATTGGGACATCAGGCATGACAGAATGGAAATGTACGCATTAGGACTTCAGGCATGACATAAGGGAAATATAAACACTGGGACATCAGACACATCAGGACTTAAGAGGAAAATGTAAACATTGGGACATCAGGCATGACAGAAGGGAAATGTAAACATTGGGACAACAGGCACACCAGGACTCAGGAGCAAACATTGGGACATCAGGCATGACAGATGGGAAATTAAACGAAATCTAGGATTTCTTTTTTCACGAGAGAGTTGATACTTACCTCCCTAATACTTTTGATATTGCTAAATATCGGCTTTCACTCAATAAAACACTCAGATTAAAAACAGTTAGGTGCCCCTACTGGGCAGGGAGTCAGAGGTAGTCCGGCGGATGCTCGCCCCACCACCGCGCATGCGCCGACTACTACTTCCTCTGGCTCATTTATTGGCTAACACATGCAACTACCAAGAGCCTGAAGACCGAGCCTCTGTGGGGCGGAGAGGCCGGGTCCGTATCTAGGGAGGTAAGTATCAACTCTCTCGTGAAAAAAGAAATCCTAGATTTCGTTTATTTCACATCAAGAGTATACTTACCTCCCTAATACTTTTGATATTGCCAGAATTCGAAAGTGAATCTGGCGGGAGGGAGGCGAGGTCAAAAGACCAGCTCTTCCCTATACGCTTTCAAGCGTTTAAGGCACTTAAGACGTCTGAAACTGTGTGAAAACACAGTCAGGATTTGATAAACCATCGGATAACACAACCGATGCCTGAGAGATGACCGATTTGTCATATGCGCTCCCCCCCCACCCTTGGGAGGAAGATTAAATGACCTCAATGTCCTACACGCTCTCTTCGTACTAGTGCCAAGTACTATAGGACAGAGACGAAAAGGCTCCATTTTCGTATACTCTCTCTAAAGAACCACAACCCACATAAACCATCACCATATTAATAACACTGGGTAACGTGACAATACAAAACAATGAACAACACATGAACAAGACTGACCTTGTTGTACTAGGAAGCTGTCATCACGATTCCAGTAGAGAAGCATGATACAGTCCCGACAAGTGGTTGTCACCGTCGCTGAATGGCGAAGTATATAAGCAATGCGGAAGCACTCTTCACAACATAAAGCGGTTATTGTTTCAAAATCGACAAGGCGAGAGGGTTAGAGGTGTCACGGAGGTAATGGTCTGTAAAACTTGACTCACAGTGCCACTGAGCCACTGACATAATATCATCCACAGGGACCCCACTAAACAGGGCAGTGGATGCCACGACACCGCGGACACTGTGAGCCTTGGCCACGTCAACCTGTCGCCCGGTGGCGGATTTGTGACAAAATTGAATACATTCCACAATCCACCTAGAAATGGTGTCCTTAGACGCCCTACCATGGGGTTCAATATATGACAACCATAAAGCTGATAGGTCGGTACGCCACTCCGAAGTACGCTGTCTGTACCGGAGCAGCGCCCGGACGGGACACCATACTTTAGAACCAGGATCATATCTAGTTAAATATGGCAAAAAAATAGGCTGACCTGGATATTTCAATGACTGATTTTTAGACAAGAAATTAATCCTAGGTAGAAGCTTAAGGCCTTCCCCTGTAACCACAAAACGGTCAACCTCGGCTGATAAGGCGTGAATCTCACTCCTACGCCTCGCCGAGGCCGCAGCAATTAAAAATACAGTTTTAAGAGTTAACATTTTCATAGAAATGGAACTAAGTGGTTCAAAAGGCTTATCACCTAGTACCTGGAGCACCAGTGATAAACTCCAAGACGGAATCAGTGGAGGATTCCTTGGTCTTAGATTGCCCATGCCTTTAATTAATACATTTAATGTACTTACTTCATCACTCCCCCTATTAGCCAAGCAAGGGATAACAGTCATTAAAGCTGATTTATAACCAGCAATAGAGTTAGGCTTGAGGCTATAGGCATCATATAGGTGACAGAGGAAATCAGCCACTACCTGAATAGATGATTCCATTGGATCAATACATCTTTTTGAGCACCACTCTGCAAATCTGTTGATTTTATAATTATATGCTCTGGAGGTTGACCCCCTCCTGGCTTTGGCCATAAACATGGCCGCTTGCTCAGAAAAGCCCTCCTTAATTCTAGATTCCTTGACAACATCCACGCAGTCAATCGGAACATTGACGGATTGTCGTGAAGGGCCTTGCCCTGGAAGATAAGGTCGTCCATCAGAGGCAGCGGAACCGGATTGCAGACCAGAAGGTCCAGCAGATCCGTATACCACGATCGGCTTAGCCAATCCGGGGCGATCAGAAGCACTTGGCACTCCTGCTGCCTGATTTTCTGAAGCACCTTTGGAATCAGGATTGCTGGGGGGAATGCGTATGCATACATTCCCTCCCAGCTGATAGCTAACGCATCTGTTGCGAAAGCGCTTGGGTCTGGAATCGGAGAGACGTACGTCGTCATCTTCGCATTCTTCTTCGTTGCGAACAAATCTATGTTGGGTTTCCCCAAATGATCGAACAGACGATCCGCCACACATTGATTTAGTTGCCATTCCGTGGGTAAAACACTCATCCTTCGGCTCAATGAGTCTGCTAGCAGATTTAACCTCCCCGGAATATGAACTGCTTTCAAGGTGATCCCATGATCCAGGCACCAACAAAGCAGTTTCCATGTCATCATACAGAGACTGGGCGACTTCGTTCCGCCCTGGCGGTTTATGTAAGTCACTACTGTCGAGTTGTCTGAACGAATCAGAACAATCTTGCCCTGAACATTCTTTAAGAAATGTTCCAGGCCCAGGACTACTGCTCTTAGCTCTAGTAGATTGATATGTTCCTTGGACTGATCCAGATCCCAAAGCCCTGATACTGTGGACTCTTCCAGACAAGCTCCCCACCCCTCCATCGATGCATCTGTATACAGAGTCACCTGAGGGTGGGGAGGGGTCAGCAAAACCCCCGGCAAGAGATTCTCTGTAGCTAACCACCATTGCAAGTGGTGAACCAGAGGCGCCAACACTGACACACTCGAGTCCAGCGAACCCGAACTCTGGGTCCACTGTGTCATGAGAAACAACTGGATCGGGCGCCTGCGCAAGGCGGCCTGCGGAATGACTGGTTCCAAAGAAACCATCAAGCCCAGCATTCTCAAGTAAACCCGTGCCAGGACATGACGACTGTCGCACACCGACTGTATTACCGAGATGAGTATTTGAACCCTCTCCTGAGTGGGGTACACATACCCCGTCTCCAGATCGAAGAACATGCCCAGGTAAACAAACTTCTGGGATGGAGTTAGCTCTGATTTCGGGAAATTGATCATCCAGCCCAAGTCCGAGAGAGTTTTCAAAACAATCTCCAGATTGGCTGACAACGATTCCCGGGTGTGTGCTTTCAACAGCCAGTCGTCTATGTACGTGTGGACTGCTATGCTTCTCCTGCGGAGGTATGCAGTGATCGCGAGAACCACACGGGTGAAGACCCGAGGAGCCGTGGAAATCCTGAAGGGTAACACCCTGAATTCCCACTGCCTGCCCTGAAATGCGAATCTCAGGAAGTGACGGAAACTCCTCTCTATGGGAATGTGGAAATACGCATCCTTCAAATCTATGGAAGCGGTCCACATTCCTCGCTCCAACCCCGCCAATACCGAGCGCACAGTCTCCATCTTGAAACTGGGCGTCTCTATGAACTTGTTCAAAGGCTTGAGGTTGAGAATCAGCCTCCACCCTCCGGTGTTTTTCTTCACTAAGAAGAGGGTTGAATAGAAGCCCGGGCACCTCTGTGCCGGCTGAATGGCTTCTTTTAGTATGAGGGAACTTATTTCCTCCTCTATACACAACCTCTGATCCGGATCCCGTGGAATCGGAGTCCAGATCGGCGCGAGACAGTCGCGATGGCGGGCCTGTCATCCAGTCGGGACGATACCCGACTGAAAGCCATCGCAAGACTAAACGGTCCCGAGTCACCGCCCACCGGTCCACCTAGGGATAGAGGCGGACATAAGGAGTGCAAGAGTGGCACTGTCCTCTCGGCGTGAAACACCGGAGTGGTTCCCACCGCGGTAACCAGCCCATCAGGCCCGATTGCCGCGACCAGATCCCCGCGCGCCCCGCCCAGCGCCGCGCGCACCACGGTGCGCGGGCGGCTGTCTGGCTGGGTGCGGCTGGGGAGCCTGCGCCCCCCTCGCTGCTGGCCGAATCGCACGTGGCCTAGGCCTACGTTGCGACGGTGGCAGGCCTCTGACCTGGCCAGCACCACCTCGAGCCTGCAGAGGACGATACGCAGGGGGTGCCGCGCGAACACGCTCCCGCCGGAGCACCTCAAATTGTTCACGCAGCGCCCTCTGGTTGTTAACCAGAGTGACCGTCTCCTGGAGGTGCCTGCATCCCTCACCTCCAAAGAGACCAGGACCTGTCATAGGCGTCCGCAGCAGCCTATTATACAGGTCCTGGGACGGGCACAGATTGTCAAGGGCAAACGTGCGCCTCGCCCGGACACTTCTGGTCACCGCCCGCGTCAAACAGTCCAAAGCCAGGTTGATACCATCCTGGATGGCTCTCTGGACTGTTACCGGGCTTGGCTGGCGTGATGCGGAGGCCGCTACCACCCCCTGTAGCAGCTGGGAGACGTGGGACAGAGCGGCAATCGACGCCCTCCCACTCTCCTCCGCATCACGCAGCGCGGCATTCGCCGAACGCAACGCGTTCGAGCACAAGACTCCCGTGTCAGAACGGGAGCCCGGCCGCGCATCTTCGCCTAAAGCCGCGCGATCATCCACGCTTGGCTTTGGCACCACACCGTACCGCTGGTAGTCCAGGGGCACGATGCGGCAACGCTTCGCCACCTCGCGAGGGGCCTTCGCGAGACGTCCATTAACCTTAATGGACGCCTCCGCCGCTTCGAACATGTCCACGACATGCTCAGCCAGCGGCAGAGATGGCATAGCGGTAGCCGCCGGCCTACCAGCTAACCACGGCCTATGGTCACGCTGGCTAGCCGGCAGCTCCACGGGTAGATCGGGCCGAACACTTACCAGCCACTGGCAAGCGTCCGACCAATCCTCCTCCGTGGCTAACTGCGAGCGCTCTACTAGACGAGGGCCTTCGTCTTCCTCCAGAGCACCCGCAGTTGACGTCGACGGCGGATAAGCTGATACCCCTGGCAAGCCCGGAAAAGCATGCGGGCCCGAGAGAGCAGGCATGCTGAACTCCGCGGCTTGACCAGGAGCAGGCGCCGTGGCAGAGCGTGGGGTAAACACCGCCCTACCGCGGCCCTGACCAGCACCAGCGACACCATCGGCAAGCCGAGGTATGCGGTATCCGTGGTCAACAGCACCGCCCAGGGACACCTTCTGGACCGTGAAATCTACTCCTGCGAGAGTAGAACCACGGAACACGTCGCCTGTATTCCCCGCGAGGGGTGCACAGATGTCGTATTCCATGTCCACGTCCTCAGAAGGCGACCCTAGCAGGAGATCCTCTTCCTCCTGGCCAGAAAGATTAGACTCCGGGTCAGCAAAGAGAGCTAACCCGGACTGGCCAGGAAAGGTGCCATAGGAGGCCTTGACACCTTCGGCGCGCGGATACCCGGGGTCTGATGAGCAGACCGCGGGTCCCAGCAACAACCGTTGTCCACGGCCCCTCGGCGCGGCGCCATGCCTGCTGCCAGGGTCTTGGACTGCCCCCAACAAAGGGGCCACCTCTGAATCCACAAACGGACCGGACCTAAAGAGACCGGATTCAGAGGCGGGGATCACCTGCTTGGAAGCAGATGCCGAGGACAACAAAGGAGCTGGCCCAGGAAGCATGCTGCGAAGCAACTCTGGGACCAAATCCTTTATTGTCCTCTGCATCTCTTGCAACATTTCGGACCTGAAGGCCTCCATATCCACCGCGGATGAGGCCTTCTTCTTACCCTTCTTACTACCCTCCTTCTTCTTCTTCCTCTCTTCCTCCATCACCTTCTCCCTCGCCTGCAATGAGAGAAAATCAGACATTAGATCTCCCCCCCACTGCTTACATACATCGCACTTCAGCAACGGTCCACAGGGACTGCAGCTGAAGCACAAGTGCGGTACGAATCTATTCTTCAGAAACCTCCCGCAGGACGGGCAACCAGGTCTCTGAAACAGGACAAAGGACAAGGACAATGAGCAAGATAGTTAAGGTTAGCGAACTCAAAACCAACTAAAAAGAGAGGGACAGGATCCTAAAGATCGCAAGTCAAGAAGAACCAGCGTTGGACAAAACGTTAAATGTTAATAAAGGCCAAGGCCGATTATGACGTCATCAATCCCGTGACAAAAATAACCGATCCGCAACAAGCACCAAGTGCAAGAACGAATTGTATAAGTAACCGGAACATTCCAGTTGAATTGGCATTTCGAGTACACAACAATCAGATATACAGAGATAACTCCTTCCAATTCTAGCATTGGCAAAAAAGGAAATTATCTCCCCTTTGTTTATCAATAATTAGATACCTGACACCTTGTACAGACAAACCATCCAACGTGATGTACCGGAGAACTCCACCATAGTACGCCTCTACACTCTCTCCACCGAAGGGGAAGGAATTGGATCAAGAGGGCAAAGCGAGAAGACCTTTATAACAAGCCTCCAACTCACTGAACATAGATTTTTTGGTTAGATAACCTAACAGTATTAGTAGGAAATGGAACCGTGGTGGAGAGAAACATATCCTCTTGTGCCGAGAAGTCCATCAAAGCTTCTACGTGATACCTGTGGACAAAAACACAAAGAGAAATGAGACTTATGAAGCACCATGTTGTAAAAAACCAACTCAAATAGGCGCTAATCACGGTAAGCGCGAGTCCCGGAAACACATTAAACCGGGACAAAACACGCTAGCATATCAAAGAAATCACCTGATAAAGAGATCCAGCTCCTTCCAAAGGTGAGTCCTCTCTTTCCGACATGACACGAACGTACAACAACCGTCAAATAAGTGAAAAACAAGGTAAACGCGCAGAAAATGTAGAGTAGCACAAAACCGCATGTAACCCGTAGCCAATAAATGAGCAAAGAGGAAGTAGTAGTCGGCGTATGCGCGGTGGTGGGGCGAGCATCCGCCGGACTACCTCTGACTCCCTGCCCAGTAGGGGCACCTAACTGTTTTTAATCTGAGTGTTTTATTGAGTGAAAGCCGATATTTAGCAATATCAAAAGTATTAGGGAGGTAAGTATACTCTTGATGTGAAAGTAAACATTGGGACAGCACGCGCACCATGACTCAGGAGCGAAATATAAACATTGGGACATCAGGCATGACAGAAGAGAAATGTAAACATTGGGACATCACCCACGTCAGGACTCATGAGGGAAATGTGAACATTGGGACATTAGGCACGCCAGGACTCAGGAGCAAAATATAAACATTGGGACATCAGGCATGACAGAAGGGAAATGTAAACATTGGGACATCAGGCGCATCGGGACTCAAGAGGGAAATGTAAACATTGGGACTTCAGGCATGACAGAAGGGAAAATTAAACATTGGGACATCAGGCGCATCGGGACTCAAGAGGGAAATGTAAACATTGGGACTTCAGGCATGACAGAAGGGAAAATTAAACATTGGGACATCGGGACTCATGGCTAAATCCAAATATTTTCTTATTGAATGCCCATTTGCAAACCAAGAGAATATTTTTGAAAATTTATCACTAGAATGATGAGCCAGTCATTCAATGGTAAATTTTCAAAATTAGTCTTCTCCTGGCCTGTAAATGGCCATTCCTTAAGACCACTGCAGAGGCCGGTTTTGGCCGATGTCGTCGTGGAAGGATTAATAATTGCTACTTCTTAGGATGCTAAGTTCACAATAATTGAAAAATTGTGACTGAATTATGGCGTCATGTTAAATATTTTGAAATTCTTTGACTGGAAGCTGTTGAAACTGAAAGGCAGTAACCAACAGCTTCCAAAGAAATTTCAAAATATTCAGCAATCTGATGTTAATGCACTATATATCACAACAATGTACTGTGCAATATAATTCAGCACTATATGTGTTAGACATGCTATTAAATCATATTAATGTACTGCAATGTCGGTGTATCTTACGTAGATTACCTTCATACGTTTTGTCACTCTCGCTGCGGCCTGATCAAGCGAATCGGGGAATATTTTCCTCTTCACAGGAACATTCTCTGCTGGCAAACTCCCTGGTGTGGTTGATTCTACTGGCCAATTCAATGGGAATGATTTAGAAATAAAATAAATATCAGTTTCTTTTAAAATCCTGATAATTTTTAGTGTTATTTAAACTACAAACACTCAAATTAAAAAAATATCACATCCTTATTAATTGCATAGCTATCATCATGCATGTCATGGCATGTGTATTTAAAATGATAAAATAGTCACTAAAAATTATACAAGTTTATTAAAGCTTCTATACTGTTCATAATGTTCTAATTTAATTCCTTTTAAATCTATTTAAATGTAAATGTAATGCAATTCTAACACGTCTAAGTCATGAATTTAATTCCAATTACTATCAAAGATTTACTCTATATCATAAGATATTTAAGTTTTTAATACATGTAGTCTCCTCATACATACATAACATAATGTTTTCGTACTGTATGCCCAGGTCAGAACTTGCACTAAGATTTTGCTTTAGCCCTTAAACCTTTGAATTTGTTCAAGAAAATTTCATTTTTTTCATAGAAAATGTCCATTTGCAGACCAAGAGAAGACTATTTTTGAAAATTTACCACTGGAATGACTGGCTCGGTTATCGAGCCAGTCATTCCAGTGGTAAAATTTTCTAAAATAGTCGTCTCTTAGTCTGCAAATGGACATTTCTCAAGACCACTGCAGAAGTAATTTTTGGCTGATACGAGTGTTAAGAAGTTAATGCCTATGAAATGAGCAACAAACATACTGTGGGAAGAGCTGGTATTCCTCACATTAGCACCATTAGATGTCATACTGCTGATGGTGTTCACTTGTGATTTAGAGTCAGAGGCAGACATGACAAACAGGTTTTGCTTTACATTTGTCGGTGTCACTATCCCTGGATTCATTATTGTCTTTTCCGTACTCGCATACTCAGCAATATTTGTCTTTTGTGACGAATCTCTGTTTCGCTTAGCAGACGTCATACACATCTCTGCAGAAGTATTACGGCTAGATTTAATATGAGAATGTTTCTCAAGATTCGGATCATTACTTTCCTTCATTAACAAAGGTGATTCTGTTCTGAGATTATCAACATTGTTTTGTTTTTTAATTGTCACAACTAACTTCTTATAAATATATAGGTCATCCTTTGCTAGCTCTATATTTATATCATCATCGATGCAATCTTGTTGAAACCCATATTGAATTACATTCATATTGCTACATGGTATTAAGTTTTGTTGAGCTCTAACCGGGTCATAGATTTTACGTGTTTTATCATTCCTAATCTGTAATAGCCTAGTAATAGGGTGTTTGACTGTCATCATTTCATCACTGTAAGACATTACAAGGTCAGGATCAGGAGGTGGAATAATCATTTCATTATCAGATAATTTTCTCACTATTTCATTACTCACTTTTAGATTTCTTATTTCCTGCGGTGAGCGGTCAAGGTTCATATTCATACAATTAAGCAGTCTACAGCGACCATTGTTCATCACTTGAGATTCTTTCTCCACAGATTTAACTCTAATCAGTTTATTAGCAAATGGACTGCCAGTGACAGGTGTATTATTTGTCAATTTCACAGATATAAATCGAGTTCTATTGTCACTTACAAGTGTATCAGTAGTCAAATCAACACAGGTGGGTATTTTATCACTCGACATTCGCTTAGATGATTCACTCTGCTTGCTCTGTGCTGTTGTTTTTGATTTGCTGACCGTATTGTCTCTTACATTCACAGGTGTATCGGCAGTCAAAGCAACACAGGTGGGCATTTTATTACTCAAAATTGGCATAGATGACTTACTCTGTTTGCTCTGTGCTGTTGCTTTTGATCTGCTGACCTTATTGTCTCCTACATATACAGGTGTATCGGCAGTCAAATCAACACAGGTGGCTATTTTATCACTGGACATTCGCTTAGAAAACTCACTCAGCGCTATTGTTATCGATTTGATGAGCTTATTGTTTTTTATGACTACAGGTGTATTGTCAGACAAATCAAAACAGGTTGATAAATTAACATTTGGCATTTGCTTAGATGACTCACACGGACTTGTCCGTCTTGATGTCTTTGATCGGGTGACTCTTGGGCTAAACTTTGCTCGGTGGAAGTTACGAGAGCATGTTGATACAGTTGACTGGCACATTACTTGTGAATTGCACAGTGCATTCTTGGACTTTCTGGTGACATCTATACCAGGCTCAACATTAATCAAAGATTGTCCTTGAATACATATTCCATTTGGTGTTTTGTTAGATGTCATGTTATTCCTACCAGCTGCTGAGAACTTTCCAGACGAGAAGAAATCTTTTAACATTGTCTGCTTGCGACGACTTTTGTTGCTGTCATTGCTGGTCATGCTGCTGGTCGATGACTGGCTCAGTTTAACTGGAGTTACAGCAGCACTAGTGGGCAAACTTGTCATAGCTGGTGAATATATAATGCGATGAGGCGGGGTTACATTTCTGTGAGGGTGGTGTCTGCTCATCTTTCCAGGCATGCCAGGAGACCCTACAAGCACATGCAAGTTAGAATGACTGGAAACAAAATAGTTTCCATACACTTATATTATAAGCTTAACCCCTAGACAATCGACGATCCAAATTCCTGAATAGGAGGGCTGGGAGGCTTGGCCTAAAGGAAAACTTGTAACAGTCTCACTAATCAAATCGGTTTAAGAAACTTAATAATGTCATTAATTGGGTCACTGTGACTTTGAATTTTGATGGTTTGACCCCAAGGTCGATAAGCTTCTTCAGAGCCCCAAGAACAAGCTTCCACCAAAATTTGGTAAAGATCTCTTCAATAGAAGTCAAGTTATCCTTCCGAGACGCAATATCATGTCATTAATTGGGTCACTGTGACCCTGATCTTTGACCTCAAAATCAATAGGCTTCTTCGGAACTTCAAGGACAATATGCCACCCAAGAAGAATGGTTATGGTCCCTTAAATAACTCTAGTTATGATCGGGAAATGCAATATTGTCATTAATTGGGTCACCTTGACCATGACATTTGACATAGAGTTCTTCGGAACACCAAAGAAAACCTCCCACCTAAGATTGGTAACGATCTCATTACAATATTGATAGATGCCAAGAAACCAATTTTCAAGATGGTCCCTGAAAGCTGGCGGCATCTTGGATTTCAGATCATCAACGATTTCAATAGGTTTCTTCCCCAGACATAGTCCAACCACCTTATGAACTTTCAAAACAATCAGATAAACGGTCATGGAGTTATCATTCAGAAATCAATTTTCAAAAGGGCAATCTTTGATTTAAGATCATCGTCGATTTTGATAAGTTTCTTCCTCAGACCTAGTCCAGTCATCCTATGAAATTTGAAATCAGTCCGATAAATGGTAATGGAGTTATCATCCGGAAACAATTTTCAAGATGGCTGCCAGTGGCTGGTGGCCATCTTGGATTTCTGATGATCGTCAATTTCGATGTTTCTTCCCCAGACCTAATCTAATCTGATAAATGGTAACAGAGTTATCATCCAGAAACCACTCTGCCACTGGCACGCCTTGGCGGATGGCGCCATCACATAATATGACATGCATAGAGATTGCATCTGTCTTTTGGGACCACATTACGTTAACCTTTATTCCTTTAACACTCAAATTTGTTCAAGAAAATTTCAATTTTAGAAAGTGTCCATTTCAGACCAAGAGAAGACTGGTTTTGAAAATATACCACTACAATGACTGGCTCGGTTATCAAACCAGTCATTCCAGTGGTAAATTTTAAAAAATAGTCTTCTCTTGGTCAGTTAATGGACATTTCTCAAGACCACTGCAGAAGCCAATTTTGGCTGATATGAGGGATAAAGTGTATATCACTTTCAACCCCCTGAAATCCTAGCATCTTCATTTCAGAACTACTACACAAGTAATTGTTTTAAATATTTTGAAACTATATGGTCTGTAAGTTTTGATTCCAGTCAAATTAGTTTCAATACATTGAACAAACAGGACAGAAAGACAAAGGATATCAGCAAAAAGGCCAATGTAATGATACCTTAATGGTATTCATAATTGTATGGGCATTAAACCACCATCCTAAGGTATCAATGCAGATCACATTTCCTGAGGAAGAGCATCAAGGTAATGTGTAATTTTTCCTACGTAATCAGGACAAGAACCACTACTTTGCATACTTTATTTAGAAGCATTGTGCATGATGGGCAGCAAGGCAATAGAGGCCATTTAACCATTTAATGGTCAAATGGGGTCAAGAGAATCAAAATGAATGAAAGGCTCGGTCATCAGCCTGCAAATTGACATTCCCCATGACCACTGCAGAGGCCGGTTATAGCCGGCTTGACAATTAAATGGTTATGGCTGTTACTTTAAATATTTGGCAAAATTGAGGGGCCTTAAGGCAAGGGGTGTGCGCTAGGCATGCGTGAGTTTTGCTTTGAAACATCGCAATCGGTTTTGTACAAAAAAAATCGTGATTTTCGATTAAATCGCAGGTCCAAATTCCCAAAAATATAAACCGGAGTAACATGACACGTCACGAAAACTGGGACTTGGAATTTCTAGAAAAAGTTGAAATAAATGATTTAAAAAATAGTACGAAAGTAGAACGCAATTTCATGCGACATTCTTACCATCCTACGTCTGTGCTTAACGCATACCTTATATCCATCATCGCGGGAGTGAAATTATTAATTGGGACAGGCTAAATATTGCATATAGTTTAATAAACATCATTTATTTCATCAAAATTTGACATAAAATTTCGAAAATAAATAAAAACCACGTAATGTATCAGCTTCCGCTTATAGCCTCCCTTTGTAGGACGAGTTTGGGTCATTACCAGAGCAGCGCGAAGCCGCTAATATTAGTACACCAGGAGATACCGCGCAATCCACATACATAGAACGGAAGCTTGTCCAGTTTATAGTTGCTTTCAGAATTTACATTCAAGAGTAATTATGTACAGTTCAAAATACAAAAATCTGGAATGCTGTTGCCTTATTTTCTTTAAATAGACATTACAACCGAATCAAAAAGGAAAAATTATTACACTGCCTAACCTTGCTATTAATTGAAATTGTTGACTCTAGAATTAAAAAGAATTATGGTCACTGATTATTGCCTAACACTCCGCAACTAAGTATATACTTGGTATTTCACGACAGACAGGGTCTGCAGCGAGAGAAAATTATATGGCGATTTGAGGGAGTAACTAACTGGTTTTCTCAATGACAAAGGCGTTACCTCGCTATTGTTAGCTTGTTTATCGTAGCGCTTTGTGCTGTCATTAGTAATTATTCGACAGGCGCATGGCACGGCGGGATTTAAACTCAATGAACACCGGCGTGAATTGATTATAATTGTACTCATGTACCGCAAAAATGCGACGGAAAAGTACACACTTCAGATTTTAAACAAACATGAAATTTTTGATGATTTTCCGATTTTTCCTCACTTACATCGTAAAATAAATCAAACTTCATGATTAAATCGAAAATTTGCGCAAGCCTAGCATGTGCATACAAGGTGATTGAGGTAAATTTCTTGGTTTATTTTGGGCTCTGAACCCCATATTTGTTTACCGTAGTTAAGTCAGATCCTGAGCATCAAGATATGACTAATTCACACTTTAACCCTCCAATGATCATACCGGCCAAAAACGGCCTTTGTTAAGGTCTTGTGGAATGTCCATTTACACGTCAAAAGAATACAATTTTTGAAAATTTACCACTGGAACGAGTGGCTCGATAAACAAACCAATCATTTCAGTGATAAATCTTTAAAAATTGTATTCTCTTGGCATTTAAATGGACATTTAATAGGCAGATATTCAAATTTTCTTGACCAAATTTGACCATTAAAGGGTTAACATTCATAGATAAGAAATGACAAATTCCTTATGATGCCAGATATATTCTGTTGAACTTGAATGTACATGTATGTAATATCTTGAAACTAATTTAACTGCCTATAGTCATATTAGTTACAAAATATTCATTACCTTGCCTGTCGAATGGAGGAATCCAGTTATAGCTATGCCCCGCCACCCAACCCCCACCCTGAAGTAGGTAAATGTAACGCACTGTTAGGATAAGAATACTCTGTATCAATGTACTGTAAATTATGCTGCACATTCTCAATTTGTGGCTTTACATACAATTTAACCCTTTAATGGTCAAATTTGGACAGTTTTATTATTATTTTTCTTATTGAATGTCCATTTACAGGCCAAGAGAATACAATTTTTGAAAATTTATCATTGAAAATGATTGGATCGGTTCATCAGTGTCTTGAAGTATCTTCTGTTGCACACATTTAGGGCCCTAAGGATGATAAAAGATTTGTAGTATTAGTCATTATATGCATATCAGTCTGTCTGTCTGTCTCACATTTTTTAACTTTCTCACAAAGTCGCATAAGTCACCACCTCTATTGTGTGTATGCATTCCAATCAAAGTAATGTCAAAATATTCAGCACCTTTCATGCATGGTTTCCTAGCAAATGAGGTACAGAGGTTGGTGAAAGGGTTAAAATAAAGTTGTTTACCTCTTTAATGGCTAAACCGGCCAAAAACTGTGTTTGCAGTGGTCTTGAGCAATGTCCATTTGCAGCCTAAGAGAAGACTACTTTTGAAATCTTACTACTCGAATGACTGGCTCGATAACCACATCAGTCAGACCAGTGGTAAATTTAAAAAAACCAGTCTTCTCTATAGTTCAGGATTTCTTAAAACCATTGTTTCCTGCCACATTTATGTAAGAGATCATATGGATTATAAAATCTAGTGCCCGAAATAGCAAGAAATTTACGGGAGAATATAGCTATACTTCAACATTTTTGTAATGCATCACAATTTTTGCTAGAAAGAAGACAAGACACATTGTTTTATTTAAATTGGGATAATACTGTTTCAAAGTGCATATAATTTTATGGATTTCCTACAGAATAATGTCAGGTAAATTTGCTTAGAAATTTGCTTACACACACACACACACACAATTTGCTTACACACACACACACACACACACACACACACACACACACATACACACACACACACACACACACACACACACACACACACACACACAGGGTGGTTGATAAATTTTTCCAGTTTTTTTAGCCATTTAATCAGTTACAATGTAAGTAGACAAATTTGTACTAACATTGATAGATTTTATAGAATTCTATTCTCTTTTCATGTCTTTCATTACATCATTCACATTTTCAATTTATGAGACAATGACAGTACGCTATTTTCCTGTTAATTGTCAGATTATGCGTGCGGTGTGTATCTGGGACTGAATGAGAATCCTACGATATACCAAGTTTAAGAGCCCTGTAAACAATTATATTACCAGTAAAGCTGGAGTTGGCTGATGCTATGTGGTTATTCACTGTTGAAGGTGATGAGATAAAGGACTGAAGGATGGATGAGTTGGCATTGCTTACTCGTGATGTCTCACACACAGGTGTGTCAGTCTGAAAACAATCAGAATCAAAAGGCATATAAGTTTAATTCAAAAGATTTATTTATAAACACATTTGAAACGTGTTCACTTTTGAACGGCTGCAGGAAAATAGCCTAACTTTGTCTACTCAAAATTTAGGAAAAAATTGAAGGTTTGACAGGATATCTGAAAATTTAAGGCCTGTTAAAAAAACCGGATAAGTCCGGAGCGATAGTCTCCATACATGAATGGTACTTAGTACCCATATTACTTAGCTGGTAGCCAATAAGCATGTCACATGGATGTCAATTGTCAATACATAAACATGTTGGTTGAATATTTTCTGACTGGTTCCCCCAAGAGAATTTACTGTTGTATGCTCAAGAAACTATGATCACATAAGTGGTAGCAAGCTCAAAAGTTCTGACTATTACAATATGTGCCACTGACATATAAACCCTTTAACCGACAAATCCCTGAAAAAGTATATTCATTATGATATAAAATTTATTCTGTTTAATATTTTGAAATTAATTTGACTGGAAGCCAAGGCATCCTTTCAAAGTAATTTCAAAATAGTCCAGTTTTCCTATATAGGGTAAAGAAAGACGGGGGAATTCATCAGTGTACGGGGTTAACTTACGTCATCAGATTCAATACATTATGATGTGTTAAGTAACATTACTCTACCATAGTGTTTTACATTCAATCCATCTGCAACAAGAGAAAGGCAACTGGAGGATGACATAACCCCATCCCCAACGTGAGTACCTAAGACTTTCAGGACATATCTATGGACTAACAGGATGGACCAATAAAAAAATCTTAACATTAGGCACATCTTCAAGCTTCAAACAATTCTCTCTCAAACTGCAGGAGTTGCAGCGACAAGATTTTCGGGATGTACGGATGTATGTATGGAACAAAAAAAAAATTATATATATATATATAATTAGGGGCACATAGCAACATTTGACACTAAATTTGGTGTCTGTCAGTCAAGAAACGAAAGTCTTCTGCAACACTGAACCTGCCCAAAAATAGCTTATGCAGTGGTCTTGGGAAATGTTCATTGAAGACCAAGAAATTAATTTTGAAAATTTACCACTGGAATGACTGGCTCGATAACCGAGCCAGTCATTCCAATGGTAAATTTTCAAAAATAATCTCCAGGTCTGCAAATGAATATTTTCTATAAGAAAATTGAAATTTTGAAAATCAAATTTCAGTGTTAAAGGCTTAATCACTGTAAAAATCATTGCTATAGTTCCTATAACCAAAGACAGGGGAGCGGAGTACCTGGTAATAACATACCAACCTTTAAGAGATAGTCTCCAATATACGAAGGTGTACTGCACAGAACATCTGTATTAAGAAGCTTCTGTTGCAATGAGTCCAGCCAATTCTGATCAACAAATACATGTGTCAGATCATTGCCACCATCAAGTTTAAGCTTGACGAAAGCTGCACCACCAACTTCAAGCAGCCTGAAATGTTGGACAATATAGAATGATAATTATAAGATCACACAGAGAAATATACACACAAACACACACACACACACGCCTGGATGGTACAATAGGATTACAACAGTTCATGGAGAGAATAAAGATAAAAATATTCAGAGAAAGGTTGGCACCAATTCTCTTTTTCATTATGAATGATGCAATGCAAGGTTAAGCATTCTTCACAGGATTCTAACTCAAAAACGTTTTCCAACAAGAGGTATCAGAAGATATAAAATATCTAGCATTTCTAAGTACCCGCAGGATCCGGCTGCCGCAGGACAAAGTCTGCCCAGGACTCTAGTGCTTATCTAGGTGTGGTTGCAATTCAAATCCTCTTCAAAATTGAGATGAAGTCAAGTTGCTATAGGACCCATAAGATCAGTAAATTTCAAATCGATCACAGCAAGTCATTTTGGTAGCCATTTAAAAAAAAAAAATTTGTCTCCATTTGTCATTTTGAGTTCACTTCTGGCCAAAAAATATTTGGGGGTATTTTTTTTTTTTAATTTAATTTCTCACTCCGAGTTGATTTCTGCAAAAAAAAAAGAAAAAAAAGATTTTTTTCTTGAAACTTCAAACCTTGGGGATGATTGCACAAGGAGGAGTTTATTACAATCAATTGGTGCCCACTTTTGACCCCGGCCCCCCTACCCTCAGTTTGACCCAAGATCAAAATAATTCCTTGTACTGTAGACTACTTATCATTGACTTGAAAATGATATGCAACATGACAACCGTTGGAAAAATTTAATTTTTGACCACACATTCAAACCCCACCCCCGGCCCTGCCACTGGGGTCATGCCAAAATTCCAAGTCATGCACATCCCTGTCCATATGTGTCTAGGAGGAGTTGCATTACAATAAATAATTACTGGCCAATTTTGATCTTTCGACCCCTGGGCCCAGCCCTGGAGGGTCAGAACAAAATTCCAAGTGTCATGCACATCCTTGCCCATATGTATAATCATCCCCAAGGTTTCAAAAAATCGGTTACCACAGCATAATACATATAACCTGGATGAAAATCAGCCATAAAATTATCAAAGTTCAAATGCCGAAAAAGTATGGAAAGATTTTGAAAATCAATATATTTTTTATCGAGACAAGTCCTAAGCATCGTATAGAACAAATCTGTGAAATTTTATTCAAATCGGATGACCCCCCTTGTGGGTGCAAATGTCATTGAAAAAAAATTAACCAAGAAATTATGAGTATAAATTGGATACAAAACAGGCCTAAAATAATTTAAGTTCAAAGATAAAAAAACCATTTTTTAATTTGAAATTCTATTTCTTTTTCATATGGACAAGTCCTAAGCATGGTATGGAACAGATCTGTGGTTTTTAAAAAATCTGATGACCACTTGTGGGTGCAACGCAGCAAATGTCATTAAACAAGAGGTATCAGAAGATACCAATATCTCACATTTTTAAGTTACTGATGGAACCGGCTGCTGCAGGACCCGGTCTGCCCAGGACTAAATATTCTGCGAAAAAATAATGTCCACTCCATGTACATATATAGAATTAGATTGCCCATTTGATCCCTGCCCGCTGCCCTCATATTGACTCAAAAACAAAATAATTTGTTGTACTGTAGTCGACTAACTACAAGCTTCAAAATGATATGTGACATGACCACATTTGATAAAATTTATTTTCTGCCCACCATTTCCCCCACCCCTGCCCCTTTGGGTGATATTAAAATTCCAATGTGTCATGCACATCCCTGGCCATATGAGTAATCGTACCAAAAGTTTCAAGTTTCTATGTGAAATGGTCTAGGAGGAGTTACATTACAATCGATTGGTGCCCACTTTTGACCCTGCCCCCTACCCTCAGTTTGACACAAGATCAAAATACTGTATTGTACTGTAGTCTACTCATCATTGGCTTGAAAATGATATGTGACATGACCACCTTTGGATAAATTTAATTTTTTACCAAGTCCCCACCCGTACTATACCAAAATTCCAAGCATCATGCACATCCCTGCCCATATGTGCAATCATCCCCAAGTTTCAAGTTTCTATCTGAAATGGTCTAGGACGAGTTGCATTACAATCGATAATTACCGGCCAACTTTGACCTTTTGACCACTGGGCCCAGCCCCGGCGGGGTCAGAACAAAATTCCAAAAGTGTCATGCACATCCTTGCCCATATTTATAATCATTCCAAAGGTTTCAAGTTTCAAAAGCAAGTCTTTGCTGATAAAATTGTCATTTGAAAAAACCTTAACCACAGCACAATACATATAACCGGGATGCAAACCAGGCCTAAAATTATCAGTCCAAACACCCAAAAAAATATGGAAAAAATTTGAAAATCAATTTCCTTTTGATCTGGGATATTTATAAGCATGGTATAGAATACATCTGTGAAGTTTTACTCAAATTCGATAACCCCATATGGGTGCAAATGTCGTTTTAAAAAACTTAACACAGCCAAGAATCATAATCAAGATATATAATCTGCATACAAATCAGCCATAAAATAATCAGAGTTCCAACAATGAAAAATTCCAGAAAAAATGTCAAAGTCGATTTCCTTTGGACGTGGACTGGTCTTAAGCATGGTATAGAACAAATCTGTGAAGTTTTATTCAAATTGCATAACCCCTTGTGGGTGTAAATGTTGTTTTAAAAAAACTTAACGCAGCAAAAACCTATCTATAGCTGGCTACATAACCTGCATACAAATCAGCCTTAAAATAATCAAAGTTCAAATGGTGAAAAAATATGGAAAATTTTTGAAAATCAATTCACTTTTTATGTGGACAAGTCCTAATCATCGTATAGAACATCTCTGTGTAATTCTTTTTCAAATCGGATAACTACAAATGTTATTTTAAAAAGATTAACCTGTCTGGATGCAGACATTTTTCCCCTCTCCCAAAATCTCTTTTTTCAACTTCGTGAAAATGCGAGATAAAAAACCCGTAACCATAGGATTAACATTAAGCTGGACACAAAACTTATTCAAAGTTAAAACTTGAAAAAAATAAAGAAAAATTTCAAAAATCAATATAGTTTTGATGTAAACCAGTCCTAAGCATCGTATAGAACACATCTGTGAAGGTTTTTTTTTAAATCTGATGACTCCTCACAAAGTTGAAAGATTTTGAAAGAAGTGGGTGCAAAACTGCAAATGTCATTTTAAAAACCCGTAACCATAGGATTAACATTAAGCTGAACACAAAAATTAGTGAAAGTTAAAACTTGTAAAAGATAAAGAAAAATTTCAAAAATCGATATAGTTTTGATGTAAACTAGTTCTAAGCATCATATAGAACACATCTATCAGGGCTGTTTTTAAATCGGATTTTCAACCAGAGTGGACGCCAACGCCGACATATTTCCACCCTCTCCCAAAATCTTTTTTCAACTTCGTGAAAATGCGAGATAAAGATGACATTTGTCGGTGAACTATTAGTTCAAATAGACAATAAATTCTAGGCTTGCATGATTATACAATTTGTATAACCTCAATCATTTTAGATAAATAATCATGATTTTTCGATTAATCATTGTTGTATATGTACTGGTAGGGGTGGGTTGGGGAGACATAAAGCTTTCAAAATCGCTAGTATTGGCAATATCTTAAAAGGACTCCAAACTTTCCTTCAAAAGGGAATTGCTAGGACACCGCCAAAAAAACGAAAATTGTTATCACTGACCAGACCACTAAAAGTGCGTCCAGTATAATTGCCAGATACTAATAGGCATTCAGAAATCATAGTTAACAGGCTATTATGAACAGTATGATGTTTTAACACAATATTGATACAATCTGGCGAGACCTGAAAGGTACAAAACAGATTAAAAGTAAGTTAGATGTGGTGCAGTGGTTTTCCTGTGGCACAGTGCTATCTAAAGCAACATATTTCTCTAACTAGCTTGTCTACATTTTGGTCAAACATATTCATAGATGGAAGTAACTAAAATAATTACAATCTGCATTGTGCGATATTTTATGTTTAGCGAGTGTTTAGTTTGAATTGATTTGTGGCCAAATTATTCATGCCTCTGCACCAAAAACTAAATTTGAAAAAAACCAATGGCGGATTTCAACCGTTTGATGTTTCTTTCATCAAAATATGCCCCAAAAATAACTAGATACAAGAGGCCCAAGGGGCCTGTATCGCTCACCTGGACCATAGGCATATCAACTAGAATGGTTATTAAGAATAAGTAGAACTCTAAGTTGACCAGACTTGTAACAAAAACAGAGGCCATGTTTCTTTACGTATCAACTTCTCTTGAACAAACATTAATGGCCCTTAGTCATCAATATCATATCTCCCAAATTTCGGCCCAATCCATTCAGCAGCTCTGGAGATGATGTCGCTTTCATGAAAACCAGGCCATCCAAGATGGCCGTCCAACCATTTGGCCAATCAAGTTCCCTTGAACAAACTTGGTTCAGCTCGCGCCCTAAATGATATTTTATGAGTTTTGAATCAATCGTTCAAACAGATTTTTAGACATTTCTAAAAATCGACCAAAATCCATGACGGCCACCGGCCAAATAGGCCGATCAGCTTCGTTTGAACACACTTAAACCTCCATGGCCCAAGGATATTTTCTGCCAAATATAATTGAAATCGTCCCAGAAGGTCTCGAGAAGACATTTCAAATTTCCCACTGCTTTAGTATGGGAGTTTTTGGCAGGAAAATGATCGAAGATGGCCACCAAACCTCTTATCTGAGTTTCGAAAATTGCAAATCCAGAATACCCAGAAACACATATAAAACCAATTTCGGCCTCAAAATCCATCAAAATAGAAAAATCCAACATGGCAAACATGCAATATTTTGATTGGCCCACTGTTGCTGTTTTTTTGACGGATCAACTTCCCTTGAACAAACTTTAATGGCCCATGGTCCCTAATCATATCTGCCAAATTTCGTTCCAATGCCTTCAGCGGTTCTGGAGTAGTTTTCGGTAAAACTAGGTCAACCAAGACGGCCGCTGAACCATTTGATCAATCAAGTTCCCTTGAAAAAACTTGGTTCAGCTCTTGCTCTAGATTATATTTCATGAGGTTTGCATCAATTCCCAAGCAGTTTTGGAGATTTTTAGACATTTCTAAAGATCAGCCAAAATCCAAGATAACCGCCATCCCAATCGGCTTCTTTTGAACAAGCTTGAATCTCTTTGCCCTAAGGATGCTTCCTGCCAAATATAATTGAAATCGGTCCAGTAGTTCTTGAGAACAAGACATTTTAAATTTCCCATTGCTTTAGTATGGGAAAATAATCCAAGATGGCCGCCCAAAAAATTATTCGATATTTTCAAAAATTGCACATTTGAACCTCAAAATCCATCAAATAAAAAAATCCAATATGGCCACCAAACACTATTTTTTTATTGGCCCATGGCGGCCATGTTTTTTGACGGATCAATTTCCCTTGAACAAACTTTAATGTCCCGTAGTCCAAGCCTGGAGATAAAGTGCCTGTCACAGACATTGTCAGGCACCAAACTATCAAATGTCAACAGTCTTGCCGGTTCCTAACATTTTGTCAGGTACAGATTTAAACAGTCCCAGTAGTTGCAGTGTGTAACAGAAAAGTCTGTATACAAATGTTGACAAAACCATAAAATATTCATCCACCTAAAGTGCATCATAATCGTTATGACACATGATTACATATGTAGTTGCTTTTTGACATGTTTCTACTAAATTCAAGTAAAGAACACTGAAGTAGGATAGTGTTGCCAGGCAGGCAGCAGCAAATTCTGGATGTCCAGTACTAAGTAGCTGGTGCCTGACAAAGTGTTGGACACTGTCGAAAAAGTTCCAGGCTTGTGGTCCCTAATTATATCTGCCAAATTCTGGCCTGATCCCTTCAGCGGTTCTGGAGTAGAAGTCGTTTTCACTATAACTAGGTCAACCAAGATGGCCACCAAACCATTTGACCAATCAAGTTCCCTTAAATAAACTTGGTTCAGCTCTTGCCATAGATCATATTTTATGAGGTTTGCATCAATACCCCCAAGTGGTTTCGGAGATGATTTTAAGACGTTTCTAAAAATCGGCCAAAATCCAGGATAGCCACCAGCCCAATTGACCGATCGGCTTCGTTTGAACAAACTTAAATCTCCATGCCCTAAGAATGTTTCCTGCCAAATATAATTGAAATCGGCACAGTAGTTCTCGAAGACATTTTAAATTTTCTATTGCTTTAGTATGGGAGCTTTTGGCGGAAAAATGATCCAAAATGACTGCCAAACCGTTTATTCGACAGTTTCGAAAATTGCAGATTTGAGATCAGAATACCCACCATCACATATAAAGCCTATTTCGGCCTCAAAATCCATCAAATAAAAAAATCCAACATGGCCACCAGGCACCAAACATGTTATTTTTTATTGAACACACTTTAATGTCCCTTATTCTCTAATCATATCTGCCAAATTTCAGCCCAATCCTTTCAGCGGTTCTTGGTTGTTTTTGCTATAACTAGGTCAACCAAGATGGCCGCTGAACAATTTGACCAATCAAGTTCCATTGAACAAATTTGGTTCAGCTCTTGCCCTAGATCATATTTCATGAGGTTTGCATTAATACCCCAAGCGGTTTCGGAGATTTTTAGACATTTCAAAAGATCATCCAAAATTCAAGATGGCCGCCAGCCAAATTAACCGAGTGGATTCGTTTGAACAAACTTGGATCCCTATGTCCTTCCTGCCAAATATAATTGAAATCAGGCCAATGGTTCATGAAAAGTCAGTTAAAGGAAAAGTTGACAGACGGACTATGGACACACGACGGGCGGTCGCCATGGCATAAGCTCACTTGGCCTTTCAGGCCAGGTGAGCTAATAATGCAGAATTGACAGCCATTTTCACATTCACATGGGTTAGCATTACAGAAAAATGTAAGCCGACTACTAGGGCTGCGCGATATACCGATACCATATTTAAAACCGATATCCCGCACTGACGGTTTCATAACCGATTATACAAAATAAATATCGAAAAACCGAATATGAACATATTTTCGGTTTTTCGTATCAGGATTGTTAAAAATAAAAGATACTAACGAGCATGAAAAGCGTAATGAATAATAATGGCCAGACTTTCCATTAAGCTACGTTCGGGGCAACCAATAATTGAACGTGGCCCCAATTGCGCATATTGTGTAACTCCATGTAACTCGCTGTACGCCGAGAGAAATCAAGCAGCGAATTAATTAAATAAATATCCACTCGTCTTTTCTCTGATAGTCTCAGATAAATTTGCAATATAAAACACAATACTAACGCGGGAATTTGTCATTGAAATTTGTATCGGGGAAAACATTTCTAAACAACGGCATCCATTTTATTTACGTCACCGGCTAATTAACATAATGCAAAGTCGTCCCAAAACTAAATCGCCCGAATGGATAAAAATCTCGCCAATAAATATAATGCTGAATACATTTTGCTGATTAGGATATAATTTTAAATAAAATTATTACTCAAACCGTTTTTAAAACGTTATCTTCTATACACAATATCATATTGTTAATATATTATTAATATTTTCTTCAAGGCATGATTTCGTCCTCGGGCCGAATTGGAAATGAAAGAAGAAAGGGAGATAATTACATCATAATTAATTACAATCACGTGATTAGGCTACGTCTTTTCGCAACCTGTTTTACTGATTTATGATTAATTTTGACAAAATAAACGATGTTTATTTAACTGTGCTTAATATTTAGGCGGTCTAATTAATAATTTCACTCCCGCGGTGATGGATATTATAAGGTATATTAAGCTTTAAAGGCGTAAAACATTACGACTGTATCAGTGCATGAAAATATGTTTTGTTTTCGTGCTATTTTTTATCATTTTAATTTTTTGTTTCATGTCCATAAAACCGATATTCGGTTAAAACCGATATGAAAAGTCATAATGAAACCGATATGGCGGTAAGCCAAACCGCGCAGCCCTACCGACTACATTTAAAAGACAACTATCTTGGAGATTGAAAATCTGTGATTATTCTATTACTAACCCTGCAATGTAAGAATGTAGAATCACCAAATGGGTATGTAACACACATTCATATTGTAGCTAGAATCAACATTTTGTCAGGTCAAAAGTTCAAACATCCAGGTCACAGGGACACTAAGTGCATCCCGAAATACAAATTTGTATCCATAAATCGGGACCCAAGTCGGTAGAATCAACAAATTTGACGTATACATTCATAACTGGCTAGAAAAGAATTTTAATTTCTGGTCAAAAGATCAAATATCTAGGTCATGGGGTCACGAAATGTATAACGAAATATACATTTTTAGGTATAAATCGGGAACACAATTAGGCAGAATCACCAAATTTGGCAAATCCACTCAAATTATATGATGAATTTCCGTACACAGCATTAAATATCTAGGTCATGGGGTCACAAAATTTATCACAAGCCTTCATATTACAAGTTTGACTGATTTCTGTTTGATGTCAACGGATCAACTATGTATTTCACGATGGTCAATAAGCGGATTATATTATCAGGACAAAATCACAGACATGAGTCGGCATCTCCATCAAGCGCATTCTAGTTTGGTTTTACATAGACATCTATAAAATGTTTAACCATTTAAACATTAAACCCCCAGAATCTCAATTTCAATACAACAACATATATACAGGAAAGAAGGCAGCAACAGCTCCAGTCAAATAAGTTTCAAAATTCTACATCTAAAGAAATTTGTTGCTTCCCTAGAACATGAAGGTTGACCATAAATTTATGGAACTGTTCTAAATACGGAGAGATTACATGAGTGTGCGCAACTGGCTATAGTGACAATTTTTTAACATGGAAATCACGTGGATGTTGGATTCCATATTTACAAGTTGCATAAAATTGTAAAATAGCTTGGACGCGCTATCGCAAAATCCCCACATTCACTGCTTTGAGTTTTAACCTATCCCCCGCACGCACACACCCATGCACGCACACTATAATCCTCACCTTTCTTTGAAAAATGTGGATATAATTATTAGTGGACTACTCACAAATGTAATTCAGCACATTAAGACTTCCATGTATACTAGCCATCTGGGACATTCTATTAAGAGCTCACCGCTTATAAACTTTCCTCCGCTTTGTATTATCTACCACCAGTCCAACTCTCCACTTATCAAATGCTCCTTTAGCCATAGAACTCCCTGCAGTTGTTTCTGATAAACAAGTCCGCCATCGATGTGGTGCCAACAGCAAGTCATCGGAGCATTTATCATCAGTGAGATGTTTCCAATGAGGTCCCCATTCAAATTTCTCTTCTGGCAGCCAACTATCAGCCGCATGGCAGCACTCGATATAAGACGGTACAAGAATCCAACAGCCTGCGAACAATAAAACATCGCTTCCATCATGAATACTTACTTTGCATGTACATGTGTACATGTCTGTGTGTGCGTTAACAAGAGGCCCAAGGGGCCTGTATCACTCACCTGGATCATAGGCAAATCAACTAGAAAGGTCATCGTCTAGAAGTAGAACCCAAAGGTTTTGACCAGAATTGCAACAACGATGCCTCCTACAATATATTTTTAATTTCCAACAGCATTACTATGGGAGTATTTGGCGGCAAAAAATCCAAGATGGATGCCAACCCATTTATGTCCATCAGTTTCAAAAGTGGAAAATTTTAAAACACACCATAAAATAAACAAAACCAAATTCGGCTTCAAAATCCATCAAATACAAAATTTCAATCTGGCCACCAAAACGCTGAAATCCGATTAGCCAATGGCGGCCATGTACATTAATGTACTAACTTCCCTTGAACAAACTAGAATGGCCATAACCATACCATGTACATTCCAAATTTCAACCTGATCCCTTCAGCAGTTCGGAAGAACTTGTTTTCATGAAAATTAGGTCATCCTAGATAGCCATTAGTATTTGACCAATTAAGTTATCACAAAGTTGGTTCCGCTGTTGCCCTAGACGATGTTTGATGAGTTTCAAATCAATCACAAAGCGGGTTTAGAAAAAGGACGGCCAGAATCCAAGATGGCCACCGACCAAATTGGCCGATCGGCTTCTTTTGAACAAACTTGGATCTCTATGCAAAGATAATTTAATTCAGCCTAATGGTTTTCGAGAACAAGACATTTTATATTTCATATTGCTTTAGTATGGGAGGTTTTGGTGGGGATAATGGTCAAAGATGTATGCCACACCACTTATTCAACAGTTTTGATAGCAGCAAATTTAAAATCAGCATACCCAAAAACTCATTTAACCCTTTCATGCCTGAATATATTTACAAAATGTTATGTGTGGACCAAAAAGTGTCAAAATTTTCCAGAAATCCGACATTTTTCTCAAGATAATGTAAAAGATTTTTGTTGAAACAAGAGGCCCAAGGCCTGTGGCGCTCACCTGGATCAATAGCATTTGAACCATTTGCATTTAAAGACATGTTGGATAATTTTTGGAAAATCAGATGGCCACCAAAAGAATTGGCCAATCAAAATTCTGTATATACACGTTCTGAAGCCTACCCACTTAGGGTCCTTTCAGCCGAGACTGATTGAAATCGACCAGACGTATATATACTGGTCTGGCGTTTTGTTAGCTTACTAAAATACTTACCACTCAATTCACTGTTTGCTAAAAGTCACCTGACTTAGATATCTCAGAAAATTTTAACCTATTCATTCCCATGGTGTAGGTTCCCTTGAAACAAGTTTAGCAGAGATACATCCCTCCATTGGGTAGTCTTGATAGTATCTCTTTAACTCTAAAGCAGTCATTGCTCTAGGGAACCGGTTCCTCTATTCCTATAGAGAACATATAAACGAGTCTGTGAGCATGCGCACTTATGCTACTATGCATGCGACAGAGTCCAAGCCGTCATTAATTAATTCCACAAATTTTTAATGATTTGCAATTTAACGATGCGGGGTGGCTGAGGTGGGCCCCAGTGAATTGAGTGGTAAGTATTTTAGTAAGCTAACAAAACGCCAGACCAGTATATATACGTCTGGTCGTTTTGTAACACAACAAAAATACTAAGCCACTCAATTCACTGTTTGCTAAAACACAGAATTGGTCAGAGCCCAAATACTAGGTGGGTTGGTAAATTGCAAATCAGGAATGAAAGGTTAATCACCAAAAATACTAAAACCAACTAAATCGCTGAAGTGCTGAAATAGCACGAACAAACAAATGTTCGAAATAAAATACAATAATATAATGATAATTAGAAAATCTCAGCAAAGAGAATTTAAAAACAGCCGTGAGATGGTGAAGAAGACGGCTGACTAAAGAATCTAGGCAATTGAGCCTAGGTTTGAGTGGCGAAACGAGAAATGTCAGATTGTGATTTGAATCTGATCTTTCAGATAAAAATAATGTAGAATCTGACATTTATACTGCAACTTACATAATGTCGTCCACTGATAGATCTGCATAGAATGCGAAGGAGAAGGCCATACCACGAACATCGTGTGCCTTAACACAAACTGAGTGTCTCCTGGAGATACATTCTAGTGTCAATTAATGGTGTCTGTAATCCAGTTGATGAGATGCGCGCTTACTAAACAAATTCGCATAAGTAATCTGAACGGTAGATCTGCATAGAATGTGAAGGAGAAGGCCATACCACGAACATCGTGTGCCTTAACACTTACTGAGTGTCTCCTGGAGGTACATTCTAGTGTCGATTAATGGTGTCTGTAATCCAGTTGATGAGATGCGCGCTTACTAAACAAATTTGCATAAGTAACCTGAACGGTGTTTCAAAAAGATATTTTAAATTGGGCATAGTTTTCGGAAAGGATTGAAAACAATTAATTAGGTTTTATATATATATAAGATCTCTTCAAGGGCAAAGAATGAGGCCAGCTCTCCTACCACCTAGAAAAGATCATTCCCAAAAAGAATATGAATATCAAAATGCCCTCTAACAAACGCGGCCGCGAATGATTTCAGAGTTATACAATTAAACAGATGGACCCAAGAATGAATTAATAGAGGAATTTATTATAGGTATTTGCCTTTGTGCTATACCCCTAAAAATACCGGTACCATGGATAAATGATGTAAATACTTAATAACTCTCAAACCGGCTTCTAGAAAACAAAGAAGGATAGATGCTAGTGAAAACGATAACACCACCCCAGCATACAGGGATTTAAATCATCAAAAAATATGCCATGCATCTATGACTTGATGATGGGATGCAGAATCGGGCGAGATAATGTGCTGTTCTAACAACCATTTGAAAACCTTAAATATACTCTGGTAAATTCTCCTGTAACAGATAGTTTGAATTGATTAAGAATACTAAAGTTCAGACAAAAAATCAATTTCTGAAAAACAGGTCTCTTGGAAAATACCATATATACATATTGAAGATTTGTGGAATGATGAACTGAAAGCTGCTGTTAAACGAGATAGAAAATCAGCAAAATTGGTAAGACGCTTTGGATTTCCACAAAGAGGACTACGAGATCCACTGAATAACTCTCATTGGGCCAAGCAGGAGTGATTAAAGGGATAATACATTCTGCTGACAAAAGTTCTTAAAGACAATTGTACTAGAAACCGCTGACAAAAGTTCTTAAATACAATTGGCACTAGAAAGTTAAATTGAAGATAAAATGTGAAGTCTATGACTGGGCAGAGCATCTACCGCCAGAGCCTAGCCTGGAGGAAGAATATGAACATCAAATCTGGACACTATACTGAGTAGAAACTTAATGGGATGTAATAAATGAGCTACAAGGAAAATCATTCTACCTGGAATGTGAGCTGCTGAAAGTTTTGCTGACATCTCCACCGCAGGAGGAAGACCAAGACTCCAGACAAAATATGATAACCTCAACTGCCCTGCTTGTTGATGAAGGTCACTACTATAGAAATGACTGCATGAGCAGATAGGTGCTTGTGAAAGAGACAATATCTCTTCATTCTCCAATATTCCTGAGTATTGAAGAGGAATACTAGAGTATTAGTTCCTGTTCTAGTTCCTGAAAAGGAAGAGAGTAGTAAGACTACTTTATCTGATTCCATAGACACAAGAACGAGATCCCCTCCCCCAAACACGTAAGAACAAGACATCAAACTGGACCTGCAGATGGATTAACTGGTGAATTGGTACCGATGACACCCAACGAATGAAAATGCAGTGTATGCAGTCGTGGTGAGGGACAAAATTCTGAATTACCAGACTTGACCTTCGTACACAAAACTGACTCCATTCGGCCCAAATTTTAACACAATTAAGCAACCTTCCAAGCCAGAGGAATCCCAGACTGGCTATGATGTAATTAAAAGAACCCAGATCCAGTTAGGACAAATTCTGTATATATAGAAATATCAGAAAACACTGTCCCTTATCCTTGACTAGACCAGTGATGACTAGGCAAAATGACTCCATGTCCATATTATTCCTTTCATCGATGAACTCCATTTCTGAGACAACATAGTAGGAAAAGAGTTGAATATAAAACGATTGACTAAGTAATTTTTGTCTCAAACAGTATCAAAGCAGCCATGGGTTCCAGACAAAATAATTCCAAAATATACAACAGAATTAGTATTAAATCATGAAGTGTAAATTTTTTGGAAGTTGTCAGAAAAGGATAAATATATGAGTTGAAGATAAGAGCCGAGACCCTATAAAAGATGATCTGCCAGCACCTCATAATCCTTAAAGTCTGGATTCTGCCATTCCTCCACTGTATCCTACTTGAAAAGAGCAGAAAATTATTGATCAGGAACAGAAGCAGGACTAATGTCAAAGGAGACCAACATGGTTTGATAGAAAAAAGGGGGATTCAATGACTACATTGATTGTACCGTATATGTAGGAAATCTGCTACCTAAGACATGCATGAGGCTAGCTATACCCATCCCACCCCTGATAGAGTAGAGATTATATAGAAGCGCTTTAGCATGACAGCTAGGACCAGAATAAACCTGCAGAATCTTATTTTACAAATCTAATTTTAAAACAAAGCTAGTATGATATGAGCCCAATTGTTAATATCTTTATCAGATGATTAAACAGGAAAGAAGTCCATCAAACCTGTGACCAGATCAATGATGGATAAGGACAAAGGACTGAAACTACACAGAAGGGTGAAAGGAAAAAACCATATTCCACAATCCATGCAAAGGCAATAATCCAATCATCTTGGTTAGGCCCCCTTGAGGAATTTATTTAATAATGCCTGGGAAATTTAGAATTTAGAAGAATAAAAAATAGGCTTGAATAGATAAGGCTGAGAAGACCTCTCCATATGACAATAATAGAAATAGATATATCCCTAGACAAATAAAAAGATCAAAATTTCTACTGAACTCGAGAAAGGAGCGGTGTAAATCTTGATAAGACAAAAAAGATTTTGTTATTGTGACAAGCTTACATTCACCCATAGATATGCTTCATCATGGCGAGGGATCCTACTGACAGAAAAGAAAGACTGAAAAACTATGTTAAAAATAAATCAGGCCAGATATGATACTAAAAGATAGCAAACCACTATTCACAATTAAAATAATAGTCTGACGCACTTATTTGCAGATTGATATTAGTCGAAAGATGGAGGCTGATAGTTAGAGTGTAATACATGAGAAGATTCAGGAGCAAAACGAAATCTAGTGAAATCAAAACGACAAAAGCACTGCTAGGATCATAAGAAAAAATTAAATTATTCCTAGAAGATAAATGCGAAGAGTTGGGTGTACACAAGGTTTCGAAGGATGAGGATAATTGGATGGTTCAGCCATTGCACTAAGAGCAACTAATAAAGAATTAAAGAATCCAAAATAAGAGCCCCTGAAATAGGGCATTTAAACTGTCAAGTGATTTAGAAACAAACAATACCAGCAAAAAAACAGAAGTGATTTGATTTGGCATACCTAAACCAGAAGTTTAATTATAATCAGTTGCTATGCCATAAAAATTGAGTTATAATCTAGGTAATAATACTGAGCACAGGACAATTAGGCCTCATGGTCATCTCTTCTTCATTTATCTCCATGCCTGTGCCGTCACTTCTAGTCATGGGTTGCGTGTACGGTGTAGTCATACATTGGCTTGACTATGCCAAAGCCTACTAAACCATTTTCGAATGTTTTAAGAGATGGTGTGGAAACAACATGTTCAGACCAACATTTCAGTTTACACACCCCTTAGAGAGAAAATTTTTCTAACTAGGTTAGTTCTCCCCCTCTTCTAGACTTTCAGATGATTTCCACGAGTAATAGTCCATTTGCAAGCAGAATGTTATATTTGACTATAACAATTAATCGATTGAGAGCCGATAGAATGATCCCTCATAGCCTGGGTACGTGCTCTATATATCCAATTTCACCCAAGTTAAGTACCCGCAGAAAGAATTTACAAAATGATGAGAGATTAGATTATACATTAAGTAGGGAAAAACCCATCTTAGGGCTAATAAAAGTGGCTGATAGTCAAGAACTTTCCTGATCCAAAGGCTATGCTTGCTACTAAAACACTGAGATCAACACACATCTCTGATATAGTAAAACTTGGTCATCAAAGTTTGTAGCGTTTACTATCAAATATTAACCATTTAACTCTCGAAGTTATTAGTCATAAGTTGCAACTGAAATAAGTTGACTCTGAATGAGTACCAGCAAATATGGGAGTGGCGTATTTACTTAAAAATCCATAAATAGGTCGCACATTTATGCTCAATTTACATGTTCTAAAAAATTTGCGCGCACTATATACACGGATAAAACTTATTTTCCTCTGAATTTTTAAACATCTTAACGTCTGAAGATACCACGAAAAAACCCTTCACAAATCTTGTCGCCTCGCGGCTATGCTTAATGTATACCTCAAAACATCATTCGCAGAAGTGAAATTATTAAATTGAGCAGCCTAAATATTGCGTATCCTTTAATAAAGATTGTTTTTTCCCTCAAAATTAATCCTAACTTGACATAAATGTCGTCTTTATAATATATAAATCAGAATCACGTGATAATCACATGATATATAAATCACGTGATATTATCTGACCAGATTAGGTTAAAGCAAATTTTAATGAAGTAGGTTAAGCGAGTACTCGGATATAGATATCCTGGAATCGGAAATTCGTCAATGAGATCTACGCTTCTCGTCAGCGCCTCCAAACGGAGATTTACTTTGCCACTGTCCGGCTCGCTAACAATAGACGCTGGCTACCCAGTTTAATTATCGGCCGTTCATGCAATTTTTCTAGAACATCGCATTACGTTTTAGATCATTTTAGGTTCACATTACAATATAACCAGTAATAATAAGTTTTAACGCTAGATTTAGAAATCAAGTGAACGCAAGTTTCTCCCTAGATTTACAAATCAAGTGAACCTGATAATCTGGCACAGGCTTAATAGCCTATCTAACAAAAGCGGGTTATGTGATTACGAGGATTCAATTCAGTATCGTAATTTTGAACATCCGGGCATTCCGAGATCGTCCAACATTTGCAAATTTACGACACACTAAAGAGGATATCCCATAGCAACGCAATGTTTACATTTTTCATGAAACTACGGCCATAAAAAATACTTGCGTCGATTAACCCCGCCAGGTATTAGAAAACATAAAATCTCGAGTAATTTTTATAAGATATTAAATAAAAGGTAAAAAGGTTTCATGGCCCATTGCTAGTAATGTTAAATTAGCCTGCAAAAACGCCGCCAATTGAAAGCGAACACCGAATCGCGAATTAATACGATGGTCTCGTCTTTATTGTAATACGACTGACATGACTGACTGATCATCATGAAGTAATTGCGAGTTTCATGTTAGTTGGTTAGTAACGGTCCTTAGAAGGACCACTCGCTTTTCTTCAGGGGATGATCGTGGTGTATCCTTGTGGTGTTCATCCGGTCCACCACGCCTGTTTGCACCACTGTCACATTCTTAATAGATCCAATAACTTCCCAACCGGTATATTACATAGTTATGTAGGATACCTTATGTAGGATTCGATCCAAACCGGTATGTAGTATACCTTATGTAGGAAAGAATGACGCTCGGAAATACGTACCTAGTCAAAACTCTTAATTGATCCACTAACTTCCCAACCGGTATGTTACATATGTTATGTAGGATACCTTTCGTAGGAGATGTTCCAAACCGGTATATAGTATACCTTTCGTAGGAACGGAGCCTCGTGGCTAAAATAGGATCAGAGTTATTGACTTCCCCTGGCTTGTAATGTGAAGCTGGCGCCATTTTCTTTCAACTTGGTCACAACGAACTTTCTGCTCATATTCACGTAAATTATAACCATTTTACATAAGTACTATGACTTATTCAACAAAGACCACTTGTACTGTGGTTCATGAAAAGCAAATGTGGATGTAGCTCCACAAGATTATGGAATGAATAGGATTTGTTGAGATAAAAGTTAGGTGTTTCCCGTAATACAGAAAATTAATTAATGAAGGCTTGGACTCTGTCGCATGCATAGTAGCATAAGTGCGCATGCTCACAGACTCGTTTATATGTTCTCTATAGGAATAGAGGAACCGGTTCCCTAGAGCAATGACTGCTTTAGAGTTAAAGAGATACTATCAAGACTACCCAATGGAGGGATGTATCTCTGCTAAACTTGTTTCAAGGGAACCTACACCATGGGAATGAATAGGTTAAAATTTTCTGAGATATCTAAGTCAGGTGACTTTTAGCAAACAGTGAATTGAGTGGCTTAGTATTTTTGTTGTGTTACAAAACTGCCAATCGGTTAATGAAGTGTAGGCTTTTAACTGATTTACCAAATCGGTTATGAGGAGTAACTTTTGAAAATTTCCAGTAATTTATTTTACAAAATCTAAGATTTTCACCCAAAGAATTAATCAATCAAAATTCTGAAAAGATTTTCTAGAGCCTACCCATGGAATCCATCTAGCCAAATTTGCTTGAAATATGTCAAGCAGCTATGGAGTAGTAGCATTTTGACCATTTCCGGTAAATTTTTAATAAAATCTAAGGTTTTCACCCAAAAAATTGATCAATCAAAATTCTGAATAGAGGTTCTAGAGCATACCACTATAGAATCCATCTAGTCAAATTTGGTTGCAATCAGCGCTGGGGTAACTGTAACTTGTAATTGTAACTGACTGTAACTTAGTTACATTTTTCATGTAACTGAAGTAACTTGCAAATGAAGAATTTCAGTTATTTTTCAGTTACATTTCAAATTTTTTAACCAAATTTATTACAATTTTCTTAATTTGTGGCATACCTACTGTTATACACATGACACTCCAATATCCAAATTTCAATGTAATCATACAGGTAAGCTGTTGAATATATTGATGCTAAGTTTACTGGAAGATGTTGATGCCATGGGCAAGAACTTTATTTCCAAGTGTCAGTGATGTTTATTTTAGAAATTTGCCATTGGAATGCCTGGCTTGATTATTGGGGCAGTCATTCCAGTGGTAAATTTTCAAATATAAATCTTGTAACCCACAAAATAGACGTTTCTTGATCAATCTTGGCCATTAAAGGGTTAACCCACTCTATATCTGTATGTGATATTTTAGTAATGATAATTTGAATGCTATTGTTACATCAGACAACAACAACATTATTATCAAAATCAGCCTTTACATTAATCTACATGTAGCTTAGAAACAGGTTGTTTACTAAATCATTATAGAATTAACTGTTACCTTTTAAAGATTGTTTAGCTTTCTCATAGAAAATGTCCATTTGCAGACCATGAGATTATTTTTGTAAATTTGCCACTGCAATGACTGGCTTGGTTATTGAGCCAGTCATTCCAGTGGAAAATTTTCAAAAATATCATATTTGTCTGAAAATGGACATTTCTCAAAACCACTGCAAAAGCTATTTTGTCCAGCTTTAGTGTTAGGCCTGCATTCCATGTACGCGTTTCTGCTCGCTGAAAAGCTCGCGAAAAAAATCGATTCAATACATTTTATCTCTAGTCATATCCATGTAAGCGTCTCCACGTGCTGACTACACGCGCGCTGAAATAAAAGTCGATCGGAGAGCGAAATTTCAGCGCGCTTGTTTTTCAGCGCACTTGTTGGTTTTGTGCGCAGGCGTGTTCAGTGTTATTACGGGAATTCCACGTGCTTATAGGCTCGGAATCTCGCCTGCATGGAAATGCACATGCACGCCCGCCGAAACGCGCGCAGGAACACGCGAGCAGAAACGTGTACATGGAATGCGGGCCTTAAAGGGTCAAAAGTATTAAAACAAGGCCAACTGTTGAATTGTAAAGAAAGTTAGAATACTATTGATTAGGCCAGCTTAAGATATCATTGCTCAGCAATATACTCAAGCTAAATTCAATTCACATAGTTGTGGTGATAAAGATCAAAGGACAATGCCATTGATAAAACTCAAGCCATCAACTGTTTTTGGTAGAGCAAACAAATTTATAAAGGCTGTGGAAGGAAACTAGTGTACCGGAAAGCTGTTGAACATTTTGAAACTAATCTGACCTGAAAAAAGCTGTTGCTGCCTTATGAAGCAACAGCTTTTGAAAGTATAATTACAAATGTGGTAAGTATAAAGTACTCAGCAGATCATCTGATCGGAATCAATTTGTCATTGCGACAAATGAGAGTAATAAATTAATTTCAAAATATTTAAATTCCTATTTGAAATTAAGCAAACATCAAAGCTGATGGACATTTGGAAGCTAATTGCACTGAAAGCTGTTATATTGCCCCATGGTAGATAACAGATTATATTGTCATAGAAAGTCAATGCTCTAAGGAAATCTGTTGAACACTTTGAAAACTAATTTCACTGACAAATGTTGATACCTATGGTAGCAAAGCTTTCAGTTAAATTAGTTTCAAAATATTTAACCAATTATTTCTTACAATAAGGTTAATGTTTGTTATATGGCATGTCTGGGTATATGTACATCTATGACGGCTGTGCTATTAAACTAGTGACTTATTATTTTGGAAACAAGTTGATTGAAATTTGTTATTGCAACAAAATTCAGTGAAATTTATTAAAGAAATTCCAGCAGTTTTATATTTTATATCTGAAATGGATTCAGTTCTGTCAGTATATTATATCAGTGGTTATAGTGGTATTTTGTTTGTACTACATATCTCAATTTGGTTGACTACATTACACCATTTATGATGAAAATGATGTTCACATAGTCCTTCATAATAATTATAAGTCAAAGTAACTAATCTAACTGAAATGTAACTTTAGTTACATTATGCAAAGTAACTGAAATGTAACTAGTTATATTGCTCAACAAGAGTAACTGTAACTGACATAGTGCAATGTAACTGTAACTAGTTACATTTAAATGTAACTGACCCCAGGCCTGGTTACAATATGTCAAGCAGCTGAGGAGAAGCATGTTGACCATTTCCAGTAGATTTGTCTTAAAATCTAAGGTTTTAACCCAAAAAATTGATCAATCAAAATTCTGAATATAGTTTCTAGAGCCTACCACTATAGAATGCATCGAGTCAAATTTGGTTGAAATATGTCAAGCAGCTAAGGAGGAGTAGCATTTTGACTATTTTTACCCCAAAAAATTGACCAATCAAAATTCGGAAAAAGATATGGAGGGTACCAGCATAGGATTCACCCCGCCAAATTTGGTTGAAATCGGTCAAACCTTTAAGGAGAAGAAGCGATTTGACGGATGGACGTCAGGTAAGCTAATAAATGAAATCACGTCTATGCTCACTCCAGACTGTAACGTCCCAGCCCAACTCAGACTTTACCAGTGGCATAACTGACAATACTGAGATTATAAATTAATCTCCATATTGCCTGTTTTGAGGTTTAGCGATATTACGCCATCTGGCAGGTGGGCAAGCTGCTAATCTTCTTAAAATAACTCAATGCATATACTGGTACCTCATTTCATTACACAAATATGCCTGCATAACAGACGGCTAGTGGATAAAGGGAGAGCACTCTTCCAGGAGAAATGTTGGTATCAATGCCATTGTTAAAGTATGGGGCAGTCTGGAGTGAGCCAGGCGGCCTGGACAGTTACAGGCAGCAAAGGGTTAAAACAAATTTCGGTTTCAAAATTCATCAAATAAAAAAATCCAATATGGATGACATGCTACTGTTGATTGGTGGTCCACAGCGGGCATGAGCCAACTTTAATGAGCCTTAATGCCTAAGTACATGTATATCTCCCAAATTTCGAACCGATCCATTCAGCGGTTCTGGAGGTATTTTTGCGCAAACTAGGTCATCCAAGATGGCTGTCAAACCATTTGGCCAATAAAGTTCCCTTGATCAGACTTCATTCAGATCTTGCCCTAGATGACAATGAAGAAATTCCCCGAGTGGTTTCGGAGACAAATTTTCAAGATCTTTCTAAAAATCGGACAAAATCCAAGAAGGACCCCTAATCAAATTGGCCGATCGGCTTCCTTTCAACAGACTTGGATCTCTATGCCCTAAGGATGCTTGTTAACAAATACAATTGTAATCAGTTTAGTGGGTCACAAGAAAACTTTTTTAATTTCCTATTGCTTTAGTATGGGAGTTTTGGCCAGGAAAAGGTACAAGATGTCCACCAAGCTATCCGACAGTTTCGAAAATGAAAATTTGAAATCAGCATACCCAAAAAACAATATAAAACCAATTTCGGCTTAAAAATTCATCAAATAAAAAAATCCAATATGGCCACTAAACACGCTACATTTTCATCGGTCCACGGCAGCCATGTTTTTTTATATACCAACTTCCCTTGAACAAATTTTAATAGCACTTATTCCCTAATCCTATCTCCCAACAATTTAACAATAATTTTTTACTAGATATAGTATTGAAATAAAATAAAACCAGGTCATTACAATCTCGGTAGCTACTTTGTTACGCTACCTACTTTTAGCCTACAATGCATGCATACACCGTGCTTCATTACAACCAATAGCGTTAACGTCTGATATGTCTTCGCCTCTATGGTGATGGCTTCTAGTATTAGAGCGTTCTCATCTAGTGGATGCAGTTTGAGTAATTAGCCTTTGGACCCCAAATCATTCTGACACCTTGGACCACAAAATTCTTATCATTCTACAATGACGATCCATTTAACACAACCAGTCATAAATTTTAGAAAATCGTCCAAAACCAAAATTCATTTTGTCCAATGTCCAGTCATTAATGTTTCATCAAAAGACAATAAAGAAACTTCAATGTCCAAATCCGTGAATGAAGTGGAAAAGAGAAAGCTTCATGCTAGGAATGATGTAATTTGCATCTCTGCATTGTATAAAACGCTTCTATAAAGATTCATTAAGATCAGAGGAGCCACTGTTGACTAATAATGTCAATGAAAGCAAATATACAAACTCTCAATATATACGTATGTAAAAAATAAAAAATACATTTCACCCTAGGAATGATGCACTTTGCATCTCTCATTGCACAGAACACCTCTGTAGTTTCGTTAAAATCCTGTAATGTTTTGTTAAAATCAGAAGCACCACTGTAGACCTTTTAAACGCAAATATCATCCAAAATATTCTATGTCCAAAACCATGAGAAAAACATGAACAATCCCCTAAAAATCTACTTAGTAATTATGATAAAGATTGCATCGCTGCATGGGATAGAAGCAGTCAGTAATGTTTCATTGAAAGCGGATGAGCCATTGTTGACTAATAAGGATAATGAAGAACTTTAAGGCAAATGAAATGAGGCCCAAGGGGCCTATATCGCTCACCTGAAATAATTGGCCACTGGCACAACTGAGCAAAACGAAATGTCCAATGGAAAAATTTACCAATCTAATATCTGTGATGGTATAGCCAAGTTTTATTAAAATTAGCCCATTGGCTAATAAATAGTCTTTTATATGATTTTCTCAGAGATTTTCAGAAAATCCAAGATGCCCACCAAACACGATAAATGTTAAGTGATCAACACCAGCCATGGGGTTTTTTTACGTATCCGCTTTCCATGGACAAACATTAATGGCCCTTAGTCACAAATCATATCTCTCAAATTTCAGCCTGATCTGTTTAGGGTACTGGAGAATAAGTCGCTTTCAGGAAAACTAGGTCATCCAAGATGGTCACTGATACATTTGGCCAATCAAGTTCCCTTGAATAAACTTGGCTGTTGCCCCTGATGATGTTTCATGAGTTTTGATTCAAGACCCCAAGCGTTTTTGGATTTGATTTTTAAGGACGTTTCTAAAAATCACCCAAAATCCAAGGTGGCCACTGGACAAATTGGCCAATTGGCTTCCTTTGAACAAACTTGGGTCTCTGTGCCAAATATAATTAAAATCGGCCCGCAGCTCTTGAGAAGCCGCTTAAAGAAAAACTTGACGGCCGGATGCCGGGCAAAGGACACCGGATGGATGGTTAACATGGCATAAGCTCACTTGGCCATTCTGGCCAGGTGAGCTAAAAATGACTACGACAACAACGGAAAAGCTAACCCCTTTATCTCGCTTCCCTACGGGACGAGACACAATTTATTGAAACGATAGCGCGGAATAAGGTTTCGGGACTGAGTGACACATTCGGGACTGAGTGACACATTGACTACCTACCCACCTAAGGAATATCGTGGGTTTTTTACCTGAACATACCTGAGAGCGTCCATTTTAACCCCTTAATGATCAAGTCTGCCAAAACTAGACACTGCAGTGTTTATTTGCAACTAAGACTGGATCAATATTAAACCCAGCCACACATTTCAAATGGACATTCACGTAGAAGAAGCATTAATATTCTTGAACATTAAAAATCTAAGCATTTTACCTGTTGCACAAGCGCCGAGGAACTTCTCACTGCGTGACATACGACCACATATCAAATGTGTGCATGCATGGCTAAACATCTGTTAGATGACAAAATAAAACACACTGGTCAACCTATATTTGTGTTAAAAAGAACATTTACAGAGTATTCACAATGATGGATAACCTTCGCTCCACGCTTTTAAATCCATATAACTATGTGAATATGTCACTAATTAATACAAGTTTGCTGAAATTACACCCTGCCACAGTATGCCAATGTTCTCAAGTCCAATGGGGAATCCACTTTTAGCGATGCCCCACTCAGCTCTAGCTAAGCTCCACCCACGCTTTGTTTATCATAGAACCCAGACTTTACCTAGAATCCGCCTAGTTTGGTTATCATTGAACTCAGCCTTTACCTGAGATTCTACATGTAGGTAGCATCCTCCTAGCTTGGTTATCATAGAAACCAGCCTTTACCCGAGATTTTAGGTAGCATCCTCCTAGCTTGGTTATCATAGAACCCAGTTTTTACCTGAGATTCTAGGTATCATCCTCCTAGCTTGGTTATCATAGAACCCAAACGTTACCTAGAATCCTCCTAGTTTGCTTATCATAGAACCCAGCCTTTACCTGAGATTCTAGGTAGCATCCTCCTAGCTTGGTTATCATAGATCCCAGTCGTGCACGGTCAGCTTCAGAAAATCCAGACAGAAGCACTGTATGTTGAGATCGCAACGTCATTGCCATTTCTACAAAAGAATGATTACATGAAGCGTTATCATATATGCATGCATACAAATGATACAATGTACAGACCTGTACAGTTTGACACTAATTACAAAGATGTCATTTTTCTGAATTGCTCGATCGCGGCTTGGGTCAGGCAGGTGGTTGCGCTCATCGAGTTGTCAGAGTCACACACCTGTAGCGTTGTGTCAACTGTGGTAGCTATAGGCTTATTGCTGAACTTATCCTCTGCAGGGGGGCATTTAGCATGTTTAATACACAATGTCCCATTTTATCATGAAGATATTCTGTAGACATTTGAGGAGAGTATGCATAGTTGTCTGTTGCAAGCTTGTATCATGGGGTGTTCCTATTTTCATTGGCTCAACATTATATTTGTATTTGACATGTCTGATGAGGATTTTTGATTCAGTCAAAACAGTAGCTCACCATTGTCACAGATATGGACTCTCATTTAGCAAGTCTGTCTTCCAATTCATTTTCGGAACCATCCATTCTCAATTCCTAGTAATTTAAACCAGCTTTCAAGTCAGCATGGTTGGCAATTACCTGGGACATACTAGTATTTCCAAGGGCAGTCAGAAATATTGGGACATACTGGAGAATACTCAGACATCAGGCATGTCAAGTCAGTGGCAAGTTTATACATATAACCTCATGGTCGTTTATCATACATGTCGGTTGCAAAGCTATATGCATTAGGAATATAGTCTTCTAACTCTTAAGGCAATACTACAAGACCAAACTGAATATCCACCGAAATACCATTACAATTTTGATGAGGTACGACTGGATATTTGACAGTAAATCACCTTCTACATGCTTAGGACACTAGATCTAATTCACCGTTCCAGATTATCCAACCATCATCTGACCTAGTATGACATCATAATTAGCTCAGTACGTGTATGATGACATCACAATCATTACGTCACAATGGTTTCCATATAGACCATCATCAAATCTCAGAGTCCGACACGTTGTATAAATTGTATGTCTTTGTAATTCTTTGCTATTTAATAAACATGCTGTTCAACAGCTTACCTGTGTAGCTTTTTGGAAATTGATAGTCAGGGTGTTCAGAGATCGATCGATCCCAACACATGCGAGGTGTGGGTGGAGCTTAGCTAGAGATGGGCGAGGCATAGTTAAAACCGGAAAGGTCCATTACCTACAACATAACAAAAGATTATTGTGTACATTAGGCTTTGATGACTGTCAAATTATGCAGCGTAAGCTTAGTTTCAAGAATACGCAAACGACAAGGCACATGAAAAAATTTGATTATATTTTTGCAAACTTTATTATCTTGAATTATTCTTGTCCAGTATATGGATGATGGGAATTGTGTGTTTTAGTATATAATGTATGAATAATACATGTATATATGCACAACTATAAACTGGCATGAATCTGTCAAAATTGTGAAATTTCTGATACAGCCAAGACACAAATATAACAACTGTCTGTATGTCAGTCTGTTTGCAGTAGCTACTACTACTACTACTACTACTACTACTACTACTACTACTACTACTACTACTACTACTACTACTATGTAACATGGGGTCAGTACAGGAAAATAAAACATGTACAGTCGATAATGATGGTGATGATGATGATTGTGAATACGAATACTGGAACATGAATCATCATCATCATGAATACAGGAACATGAAATATGTGATATATATATAACCTATACACAGTCGTCATCAATGCTGTCGTCACAAATGATTATAATACAATACATAACTAACTACTGGAAACTACAAGTAACCATACAACTACGGTTTTGATTATTTTGAAAATACAATTCTTGGCAGACTTTTAAATATTCATGACGGAGCTATATATGTCATTCATTAAGCATTTTGATTGTAACGTCAGCCTACATGTGACGCAACTGATTATAATCTGATATATACTCGAGTGACAGATCAAATCTCTTCCATTACTCAGGAGCCATCTATGCAAAATTTACATAGGCGGCCTTAGTTGATACAATAGCAGCCTTTTTACTGGTGGCCTTTATACCAGAGACCTCCATGGACAGTAACTTTATACCAGAGACCTCCATGGACAGTAACTTTATACCAGAGACCTCCATGGACAGTAACTTTATACCAGAGACCTCCATGGACAGTAACTTTATACCAGAGACCTCCATGGACAGTAACTTTATACCAGAGACCTCCATGGACAGTAACTTTATACCAGAGACCTCCATGGACAGTAACTTTATACCAGAGACCTCCATGGACAGTAACTTTATACCAGAGACCTCCATGGACAGTAACTTTATACCAGAGACCTCCATGGACAGTAACTTTATACCAGAGACCTCCATGGACAGTAACTTTATACCAGAGACCTCCATGGACAGTAACTTTATACCAGAGACCTCCATGGACAGTAACTTTATACCAGAGACCTCCATGGACAGTAACTTTATACCAGAGACCTCCATGGACAGTAACTTTATACCAGAGACCTCCATGGACAGTAACTTTATACCAGAGACCTCCATGGACAGTAACTTTATACCAGAGACCTCCATGGACAGTAACTTTATACCAGAGACCTCCATGGACAGTAACTTTATACCAGAGACCTCCATGGACAGTAACTTTATACCAGAGACCTCCATGGACAGTAACTTTATACCAGAGACCTCCATGGACAGTAATTTTATACCAGAGACCTCCATGGACAGTAACTTTATACCAGAGACCTCCATGGACAGTAACTGTATACCTAGTATATACTATACTGTAGTACTATCTGGTATCTGAATTCTAGTGCTCATTCATAGTCTTTAGAGCTTCTCAATTTTTAGTTTGCTTGTAGCTATTGGGAGATCTTCGTCACTTTGGCATTTCCTTTCGTCGTCTATGAAGTTCACATTGTCTGCATATTCCATCTCTAGTGTCATACCCAGTATGGATACTGGTGTGTGTGTGCGTGCGTGCGTGTGTGTAATTTTCCCGCATGGATTTCAATGCAGCAGCAAGGTAACATGTGAAAAGCACAGGGATAGACCATCTCCCTGTGGAGAGCCGATTGATGTCTCAAACTCTACAGCCTCCAGAATGTTTATTTATTATTCTGGGGTATACCAATACAAGTAGCCAGGAGAATTAGTCAAACATAGGTTTCCATCCATTATCCAATGTTTTTGACTCATATCATTGAAATTTGTCAGTCAAATATCAACAGGTTTAGCTATTAGCAAAGTCTCATTAGGCGAGTTTAATTGGGACGAGATGGTCACTGGTTATCTCGCAATCTCCATGCAGGTGCATGTCTGCGGTGGTCATGGAAATAGGGGCAATTTCCTGGCAAATTCTAATCATTTGTAGGGCCAATTTTGGGATCATTTAAGCATTGTGCTATATAGGACTGGATGAATTTGCAATGTGACGAAACCGCCAGGAATCATGAAAATCTCTGCACAGGCATACAACTTAGCCATTATACCACTTACTAAATAGACCACCATGTATGCTGAGAATACATAGTCCTACGCTCGCTCCCATTAGAGTAGCTTGTATCGATCAATATCTAGCAACCCACCAACATAAAAAGGGAATAGAATTTGCAGCGATTGAGAAGTTTTTCTCATATCGCCGGTTCCTATTTACTTGGTCCATTTGGTGGTCACTAGAAAGTTGTACAATTCCGCGAAATCTCTAACTAACTAGGCTGTAGTAATTGAGATAAAATATTATGAAACAAAATATTCATTTGAAATTGTGATTTTCTAGCAAACAGGCCAAAATTAGAAAATATTTGCGCAAGAAAGATATATTTTAGACATTTTTAACCATCTCCAAAATGTCTGAAACTCGAACTTGCTCTGTAACCCATTATACTAAAGCAATGTACCAATTTTTCCTTAAATATCTTGGAGCACGAAAAAAAGTGCAGAAAGCTGATATTTTTCATATTTCCTAAGTCGAAAGGGGGGCATAAATCCATCAAAAATCTACGCATACGCCTGAAACTCGAACTTGGTCTGTACTTCTCATAACAAATTATGTAGTAATTCTCAGTATAATAGCTTGAAAGACTGCGAAAAAAAGAGTGGAAAACTAATAATTTTCGTATTTAATAAGTCGAAAGGGGGCATAACTCCATGAAAAATTGACGAAAATGTCTGAAACTCGAACTTACTCTGTAACTCCTTATACAAAAGAGATGCACCGATTTTCGCTTAAATATCTTGGAAAGCTGATATTTTCCGTATTTCTTCAGTCGAAAGGGGGCATAACTCTATAAAAAATGTACGCATACGCCTGAAACTCGAACTTGGTCTGTAACTTCTCATACCAAAGCAATGTAGCAATTCTCAGTACAATATCTTGAAAGACTGCGAAAAAAGTGCGGGAAAACCAATTTATTTCATATTTCATAAGTCGAAAGGGGGCATAACTCCATGAAAAATTTACGAAAATGTCTGAAACTCAAACTTACTCTGTAACGCCTGATACTAAAACGATGCACCGATTTTCACTTAATTATCTTGAAGGAGTGCGAAAAAAAGTGCGGAAAACTGATATTTTTCAAATTTCTTAAGTCGAAAGGGGGCATAACTCCATAAAAAATTGACGCATACGCCTGAAACTCGCACTTGGTCTGTAACTTCTAATAACAAACCAATATACCCATTCTCAGTTGAATACCTTGACGGACTACGAAAGTGTGGAAAAACAACTGCGACAGATGGACGGACAGACGGAGTGCAAACCTATAGTCCCCTGGTTTTACCGGTAGGGGACAATTAGAGATTATGATAATTAGACAACATAAACGCAATGATTTGCGCGAATCTAGCTTAAATCTACTCAAATCTACACTCTGGAAGATATATGAAGACGAAAAAGACTGGGCTGGTTCATAAAACAAAACGATATGATTCTAACTCTATCGACCGAAAAAGTCACGTGATAGAAAATACTACGATTTACAGGAATTTCATTCATAAAATCAATAGTAGTGAATATCCCGGCAGAAGAATTCGTTAACAACCAATCACATTATGCCTGCTTGTATTTGAGAGGATAAGAGGTTTATTTTACTTGTAACGGGTCCACCAACGTAAGAAGCGACTTAATCGTTTTCATTTCTCGGGTGTTCAAGCAATTTGTCTCGTATGCAGGCCTACAAGCCACCATCACCAAAAATATAGGAGGAAATATAGCAGGAAAATTTGAAAAATATAGGAGGAATATAGGAATTTGTATGACAATAATATAGGAAAATACAGGAATTTCCTAAAATGCTTCATTATATGATTTAGTGTCTTACTTGTTAATTCCATACCTGGAAAACCTTTGGTGACAGGCGATGCTTTAATTCTAGACCATTCCGCCAGCATCTTGAGAAGAGAGACCATACTTTGGCACATATCACTCTCATTAATAGAATGCTGTGGTACATTGGTCCTCAAATCATTGCCTATCATCAAAAGTCATTGTGATCTCAGTACATTCTGAAATAACACTTAATACAAAAAATTATTTATTTCTGTAAAAAAAAAAATATATATATATATATATATAGGAAATACAGGTTTTGGCCCTATTATAGGAAGCATAGGAATTGCTAAAGAAATATAGGAAATATAGGAAATATAGGAGTCACTTGTAGACCTGCGTATGTCTTATTCTGTGCTGGATCATTTTATGTTTGTCGAAATCTATGGGAAATAATGACATGCTTGGATAGGGAGTTCATTGTATAGCGTAGTTGTTTTCGTAGCGCGTTCCTTGAATTTTTTTGCATCGTGTCACATTTGGAATCCTAATTAAACATATTACAAACGCGAATTGACAAAAGGATTATTTGTTACAAAGAAGAAATTTAGATTTTCAAATTATTCAATCTTACGGTACCTTGAACACGCAGAGCGTATGTCATGTAAAATTCACTGCCAGCAAATCAAACCATATTTGCCGAGTGTCGTCCTCGGCCAATTTGTTGGGATTTCACCAGCACCCTTGTTTTCCCAAGTTATAGATGACTGTATTTTATGGCCACTATTAGCAAATGGTTACCCACTAGATAATATTAAACTCAAGTCAAGAACAGAATAGTTTAGGACAGTCACCAGATTTCGCACAATGGCGATCTTACGGACAGTTTTTATTTTTTTAAATTTTAAACAGGGCAGTGGATGTCACTATGCCATGAACACTGTGAGCCTTGGCCATGTCACCTTGTTTACCAGTGGCAGATTTGTGGCAAAACTGGATGCATTTCCACAATCCACCTCGAATTTGGTATCTTTGGACACCCTTCCATGATAGGCTTGCACGAATACGTGATTAAATCGAAAATCATGAATTTATATGACTAAAAATTAAATAATCAAATAATGATGACTAATTTCTACTGCATGTTATATTTCAAATCCAACCTTTTAATTACTTTTTAATGAGATCAGTCACGAAAATTGACATTTTGCTCAGTGAATGCATGCCCATTTGCAGGCAAATTAAGATTATTTTTGAAAATGTATCGAAGGAATGACTGGCTGGATAAATTCCAGTGATAGATTTTCAAAAATAGTATTCTCTGCCTGCAAATGAACCTTTCTAAACACCATTGCAGCAGGGCTTCCAATAGTGGAAGGCCGGGAGTACTGTACTCCCAACATTCATGTTTGTGGACTCCCAAGACTAATATTAGGGAAGTCCGGGACTTCCTAGTTTTTGTCACTAACACAACCTAAATAAGCAAATTACATGTATGGAAACAATTTTAGACTTCCATGTTCCCCATTTTGACTCCCAAAACTATTACCCAGAATGTCCAAGACTGCCTGCATTTAGAAATTAATGGAAGCCCTACATTGCAGCTTTCGTCATTGATATGCTTTTGTTGGTGTGCCTTGGTAATTTGTACCCAAGCTGATTAACTGAGTAATCACGATTATTTCTAAATAATCGACCGTGATCACTCGAAACAATAATCGCACAAGTCTATTCCATGGAGTTCAATATACGACAACCACAATGAAGTAGTGTCCGTGCGCCATTCCTGGATGCTTGTTTGTAACAGGTTCACTGGACACCATGCTTTTGAATTAGGATCAAATCTAGTCAAAGCCGGTAAAATTATAGGTTGACCTGGGTATTTCAATCACTGATTTTTAGCCATGAAATTAATCCTAGGTAGAAGCGTAAAGCCTTCCCCTGTAACCACATAACGGTCTACCTGCGGATAAGGCATGAATTTCGCTTCTCCACCATGCCGAGGCTGCAGCATTTAAAAAGTTTTAAGTGTCAACTATTTCATTGAAATGTAACTTAGTGGTTCAAAGGGTTAATCAGCTACATTAGTACTTGGAGCACTAGAGACAAACTCCAAGACGGAATCGCTGGTGGATTTCTCGGTCTTAGATTACCCACGCCTTTAATAAAAGTATTTAAACTGCTTACTTCGTCACTTCCCCTATTAGCCAAACAAGGGATAACAGACATAAAAGCTGATTTGTATCCAGCAGTAGAATTAGACTTAAGGCTGTAGGCATCATACAGGTGACAGAGGAAATCGGCTACTACCTGAATAGATGTCAAATCCATTGAGTAATATTCTGCAAATTTGTTGATTTCAAAACTATATGCTCTGGAGTCTGGACCCTGGAGGTTGACCCCCTTCTGGCTTTTGCTCAGAAAATCCCTCCTTAATTGCAGATTCCATGACAACATCCACGCAGTCAATTGGAACATTGACGGATTGTTGTGACGGACCTTGTCCTGGAAAATAATGTTGTCCATCAGCAGGGTTGGCAATTTCCCGGGAAATACGTCCTGGGAAATACTGAGAAATACTGGGAAATATTAGGAAATACTTAGGATTCCACAGCTTTTATTATGGTCTGAAAAAATCCCAAATCAAAAGAAATATCCAGAAAAGAGAGGACGAGGGCCCGGAAGCTCTGATTTCTCTTGCTTATTAGGTTATTTTTAATAAATCTATAAAAAAATTTCTGATCCATTTGTTTGTTCCTAAGATATTTACCAATTTCAGCCATGCATACCAAGATTAAGTACCATTTTTACAACTTTATTATGTTAAATATTTTGAAACTAAACTGATTGAAAACAAAATGTTCAATAGTCATTGGGGAATATTTTAGTTTTCACCAATACAGTGATAGCCTTGGTTAATCTGTAAATCTGTTTGTCTGTTGGCTTCCGGCCTTGGTTAAGTTCTTGGTAATGGTTTAAGCTCTGCATATATTTTCTTATATCAGGAACCGAGTCATATTGAAACTAAATTTGGACACATGGTTACATTATTGTAACTAAATTTGGACACAGTTACCCTGAGGTAGTGCAATGACTGTGAGGTCACAGGTCAATGTCACTGTGACCTTGAGAAATATTCAATTTTTTCTAGTTAGGTTATTAGTTAAGTTTTCTGTAAATTAACTCTACGTGTTGTCTTATACCGCCGGTTTTCTTTAACCCATTGCAACCAGATATGGACACATGGTAATACATATATCAAGAGAACGCATAATATCTTGGTCTGGCAAGTATGATGATGTATCCAGTCTTCAATCATACTGTCTTTATTCCTAGTTTTATTCATGTTATTCCTAGTTTTATTCATGAATATTCATTATTTCCTTGTATGTGCATACACATACGCAAGAGCAAAATGCCAAAATTCTTGCTAATATTGCATCAGTGTACCTCTCATGTTTTGTTTCCGTATCACAATGTCAAAATCGCACATGAGAGGGAGCTGGAAGATGTAAACTAAGTCATTTTGTCTACATGTAAGCTTTTTAAATTGGGTTTGGTGGACATAGCTACTTTTTTTTTGTGGGGTGGAAGGGGGGGGGGGGGGACACGGCGCAAGACTTCCCATGAAAGCTTGAAAATTTTACTGGTTAGTTTGGGGTAGAGCCAATGATTTTCCGTTTAAAAATAACATGTTTTCCGTTTCAGGATATATTAAATTCTGTTTCGTCACCGGTTTCCTAATTTTTCAGCTTCAAATGCATCATAATGTGTTGTTATCTCCCCATGGTTACCACCAACCCTTGTAGGTATGCTTCTCCAGAGGCCAAAAGTATAATGAGGCATTGGTAATTCAATAAATATGATATTTCATTGAGGTAACAAGCAATATTAGATAGAATTTAAATCCAGAACTTATCACCCTTAAAATTCAAGCCCATCAAATTACCAATGAAACATCACAATTCTGGACTCCGGAGAACACAGTCAATTGTCACTACTGCAAATTGTGACCATGATAACATGATTGCTGTACGTACAACATTATTTTATTTTAATAAAACATACACATGTAAAAATACATGTAGAACAGTTTGTTTTGTTTTTCTTTGACAACTGAAAATTGTTTAACAACAGTTTGGCAAGCATAACATCAACATAGTTCAGAATACCAACAAGTATGAACTAAAAGACAAGAACAACATTTCTATGAAAGAAATTCAAGCAGGTAAGTAAACATAATAAACAACTTCAGAACTTAACTCTACTCAGTTTACTGATCATGACAGATGCTAAAGGGAGGTAATTCAGTCACACAATTTCACTTGCTATTTCAAACAAGTAGGAATTATCTCCCTTGCCATGTGGGCCGACAAGGATTAATAGAACGCTTCAAACACTCCCTTTTTTGGAAATCGATGACTGCTGCTGCTACACAATTCATGTCATCTGGAAGCCATTTGCTAGTGTGGTGAATTAGTTAGACTGTTAGACAGTTAGATTCTCCCTTCCAAATCTCCATTATAGTACAATATAATGAGTTGTTTAGTGTTTGTCTCTGTAAGGCTTTCACGCCTGTCATTGAGAATATGTTTATATTGTGAGAAGGAGCGCTCAACATCCACACTAGCAACTGACATCCACATGGCATCAAGAGCAATGGCCGCCAGCCGTGGAAATCTCTCTGCCATTGATTTCCAAAAGGGAACAATGTGAAATGGTTCTGGTATTTCACTATGATCATACAGTATAAATCCCCCAACAGACCCCCCCCCCCCTTTAGTGGGTTGGTCTGTAGTTTTATTAACCACTATAAAAACATACTTACCGTTCAATCACTACTTGCTAAATCAAATATCTGCATTTAGCTATCAGAATAAAAAATTGTATGCTCGCTTACATACTCCCTAATGCCAATACCATCACCATGTAGACCCTCAACCAGGCTTTTGGTAGAGGGACCCCCTGCATTAGCCTTATAATAGACTGGCACCAGTCTGTACACACTCCTTGGTGACGCCTGTCACTAAGCACGCTCGCGCATGAGCAGTAGGTCCCAAATGTGAAAACTGATTCACTTTTCTAAATTTAAGTGCCATATATCCAGAATAGATTCTCAAATCAATACCCAGTGAGGTGGCTGAGGCCGGGTCGTAGTGATTGAACGGTAAGTATGTTTTTATAGTGGTTAATAAAACTACAGACCAACCCACTAAAGGGGGGTCTGTTGGGGGTTGTTATTACACCACAAAAACATCCATTACCATTCAATCACTACTTGCTAAACCGGTAGATTTGGTCACTGTCCCACTACGAAACTTTGGTGGGAGGAGATTTGAGAATCCATAAGCAACGATAAAAATCAAACAAAACACAACCAAATGTTAATAACATAACATAATGGTGCATCTTAATCAATCACACAGTGATTATCAAACAAGGATTTCTTTAAACTTAAAGAAATAAATAAAAACCAAAGAACAACTCACACCATTACACGCAGGCGCATGGTCCTAACGAAAATGATGGGATGTGCTTGGTAAATGGTCTTCAGCCTTTTTAGTTAAAATCATAAAGTTCCTAAAAAAGGAAGCCGCTGGATAACGGATTGATTGAGTCTTTGATAAAAAAATCCCTTCAAGGATATAAGACCAGACCGTCCCCAGATTCGATAAACCTATCCTTTTCAGCGGAGAAAACATGGATTTCGTATCGTCTTCTAGCAGAAGCAGATGCAATTAGAAAAATGGTCTTAAAAGTTAAAAGATTCAAGCTAATCGTAGAAACAGGTTGGAAATGATGACCTGCCCAAAAACCTGAAGAAGCAGAGCCAAGTTCCAGGAAGGCAAAGGTTGAACACCTGGAGGACGAATATTACTTTAAACCTCTAATCAAAAGATTAAGAACTATAGTATCTTCAACTTCAGTGTTCAACAAACAAGGAAGAGAAGATGCAAAAGAAAATCTATATCCTCTTACAGTGTTAGCAGACAGATGTAAAGAGTCGAACAGATAAGATAAAGAGTCTAACACCTGGGAAATAGAAACAGAATCAGGCACGAGACCTTGATCTGAACACCATTCTCCAAAAATCTTAAGCCGACCCTTGTAAACTCTTCGAGTCGACTCCCTCCTGGCATAATCGAAGATTTCCTGAGATCTTGTAGAAACTTTATTCTCAAGGATCTCGCACTCGATATACTCCAAACGCACAGATTCCTGGGTTTGGATGATGGTAAGTACTAGAAGGTCGAGAAGGTCTACAAACCAGATCCGTATTGGCCAAAAGGGAACTATTAACAAGATCTCGCAGATCTGGTCCCTGACTTTCTTCAGAACCAAAAGAAATCAGGATTGTGGGAGGGAACGCATAAGCGAAGATTCCTGACCAGGACTGAGACAGGGCGTCCACAGCCCACGCCCGAGACAATTGGTCCACAAGAAAACTCAGCCTGGGACATGAGTGGACACTAGGAAAATTTGATTCATGCGACACCACATGAGGAGGTTCCACACTTCCAAGTACAGGAGAGACGACTTTGTGCCCCCCTGCCTGTTGATATGAGACTACTGTCGAATTGTCCGATCGAATCGAGAACTAGAGACCCTTAACCTGACTGTCCGAAAAGGGAGACATGAAAGATAAAATCTGGGCAATCAGACATGTCGCAAAAAGATTAGATCTAGTGACATCTCAAGAAAAACTCGATCCTCCTTCTAAAAATGAAAGAGAACCCCATGGCAATGACTGAACGAATCAAGATTTAGATGCCTATCAGACCATCCAACCAATGAACAGAAAGAAGCCTGGATTTACTTTCCAAAGAAGAGCCTCTTCTTAGACTCCTTGACAAGCATAGAAGACAACAACCCCTCTAAAGCTAATAGCTTCTGATTAGAAGGAACAGAAGACCATTTGGGAGGAGACTGCAGAGAAGGGTTCTAGATCCAAGAATATCTGGCCCTTTTGATAAGGACCGCCCTTAAAGATGTGGCAAACTTACTATATGCTAAAGAGGACTGCTCATAGAAAACACATAGATTACATATGCCATGATGCCCCAACCAAAATCCTGGGCTATATCCTTATTGCTTAGCCCTCACTAAAGAGGTAACTCATGTTTATTATGGATATTTTAATAATACCGCTTACTTTGAATGGAGAAAAGTCTCATATCAGTATAGCCTAACTTATTAAAATGCTAAAGACTCTGCAAAAATTATAGATAATTTTATTTATAGAGATTTAACCAGATATCGTGGCAAATCAAAACACCCATAGTAAGCCTATGGGAGTGCTTAGAGTCAAGATATAGCCAAATCCTGTACCTGAGATCTGCAATAATCCCGACTGGAATTCGAAAACCTCAAATCGTGACAGAATTTAGCAAGATAGAATGAAGAAAAGAATGCAGGAAATGTCAATTTCCCTTTCTCCGAGATCTAACAATACTCACCATTCTGTTACTTCTGATATACAGCTGGCCTTGACAGCGGCTCTAGGATTATAGACTTAGAAAGCTTTACCGACTCCTGGGAACCGGGTACTCGGCTCCCAACTGCCGAGTACCCGTTTACCATAGAGCTCATATTGTTTGCATAGCCACCAAACAAGAGAAAACTATGGCTTGCCTCCGTGGGGCTGGGAGGCTGGGTCCGTAACAGAATGGTGAGTATTGTTAGATCTCGGAGAAAGGGAAATTGACATTTCCTGCATTCTCCTTCGATCAATACTCACCATTCTGTTACTTCTGATATACACCAGATTTGATCAGTAACCTGGTGGGAAGGGGCAAGCCATACATGCTAATTTTGCCCCTTGGAGAAAGATTTTAGACTTCAAACTTGACTAACGGAGACCTAAAAGGACCGTCAAGTTCATGGAACCGAATCACATTCGCGCCACAGCCCCACCCACCCCTTTTTCCTCCTAAGAAAAGGGAGAGAACTAACGAACATGTATCTCGCCTGAAAACACCAATATGCCAAGAGGGTTAACTACTCCCTGCATATCGCTTGTATTAGCCTGGGAATGAGCATGAATATATAAGATGAATGAACATGATACATATACATAATACAAAAAACTCTCACTTGTTGAATTACCTTATGATAACAGGACTTCAGACGTACCGCCTACAACCATTCACCGGTTCGGCCATCAGTGACACAATCTGGTTTACATCCTCTCGCTTGACCATGCCTGCTTTAGGTTCTTTTCTTACCAAAGTGAAAAAAGGGGAAAAGCAGTGTGGTCACTAACTATCGTTTCAAAACAGCTAAAGCGAGTGGATTGGCTGAGTCTGACACATCCCTCATATAGTAATCCGTAAATGAGGACTCACAGTGCCATTGTGCAACGGCCATGATGTCCTCTAACGGAACACCATTGTAAAGGGCGGTCGAGGCGGCTATTCCTCTAACATCGTGTGCCCTTACGCCCTGCACCTGGTGCCCAGTCGCCATCTCATGAGTAGTCTGAATGCATTCGACCACCCAACGAGAGATAGTATCCATGGATGCGGCGCCATAAGGCTTTTTATAGCAGATCCACAGATGTCTATCGTTCGACCGTAACGAGTCAGTCCGTTTCTTGTACTTAGTCAAAGCACGGACCGGGCACCAGACACTGGCATCACGATCAAACCTGGTTAACTTCAGTATAATGATCGGTTTGCCGGGATATCTCAAAGATTGGTTCTTTGACATAAATTCTGCTCTTGGCGGAAGACGCAGACCTTCTCCAGAAACAATAAATCGGTTCCTCTCTGCCGAAAGCGCATGGATCTCACTGCGCCTTCTAGCTGAGGAAGCTGCCAATAGAAAGACCGCCTTTAGAGTCAAATGCTTTAGACTAGCCGAACGCAACGGTTCGAATGGGTGCTTGGCCAGTACATTAAGCACTAAAGATAGACTCCAGGCTGGAATGACTACCGGTTGTCTCGGGCGGAGATTGCTCATTCCCTTCAACATCACGTTTAACTGGGCCACCTCTGGACTATCCCTGTTGGCTAGACAAGGGATAACTGATGCCAAAGCTGACTTGTATCCAGCAATTGTGACGGGAGCTAGTCCTGTAAAGAACAGCTCACAGAGAAAGTCTGCTATTTGCTGAATAGTGGATTGAAAGGTATCAATACCCTTTTCTTCACACCAGTCTGCACATCTGTTAACCTTGTTGTTATATGACTTGAAGGTTGACCTCCTTCTCGCAGCCGCGATGAAATCAGCAGCCTGTCGAGAAAAGCCTTCCGACGTGGAACGTTGTTTGACAACATCCACGCAGTCAATTTGAACATTTCGGGACGCTCGTGTAGGAAGCGTCCCTTGGCCTGGGAGATTATGTTCGGAATCTCGGGCAACTGCACAGGATTTTCCACCAGAAGATGCACAGGGTGGGCGACCTGGTCCCTCCTTGGCGATTTATATATGATACTACTGTCGAATTGTCCGACCGTATCAATATCACCGTGCCCCTGATCATCGGAAGGAACTCTTCCAACGCCAGTTCCACTGCCATCATTTCCAACAGATTGATATGCAGCTGACTCTCCGGGAGAGTCCATGTGCCCGAGACCTGGTGTTCTCCCAGGCAGGCACCCCACCCTTCCAGCGATGCATCCGTGTAAACGGACAGCTGGGGGTGGGGTAGGTGCAGCGAAACCCCTATTAGGAGATTCTGACGCTGTTTCCACCATAGAAGATGCGATATTATCGGCTCCAAAACTGGCACCAGTTTTGACAGGGGTTCTGTTCTCTGTTTCCACAGAGACATCAGATACAACTGGATAGGTCTTCGCATTAGAGCAGCGTACGGGATAACCTGCTCCATGGAGACCATATGGCTAACAGAGACACCACTCTGGGCTCTGATGGGTAAACCCTGCCCTCCTCGAGGTCGAATCGCATCCCCAAATAAACGAAATGTTGAGTGGGCGTCAACTCGGATTTCTCCTCGTTGACTATCCAGCCTAGATCTGAAAGTAACTTCAGAGTCAGAGCAGTATCCACGTTCAACCTGGCTGCCGAGTCTGCCTTGAGCAGCCAGTCGTCTATGTAGGTGTGTAGCGCCACGTTCTCTTTTCTGAGAAACGCTGTCACCGCAAGGACCACTCTTGTGAAAACCCTCGGAGCTGTCGACAGGCCAAACGGGAGAACTGTAAACTCCCATACTTGATTCTGAAACGCAAATCTCAGAAACCTGTGCCAACTCCGATTCATCGGAATGTGGAAATATGCATCTTTCAGATCGATCGATACACACCACATTCCTTTTCTCAATCCCGCCATTACCGACCTCGGCGTTTCCATCTGGAACCGAGGCGTATGGATAAACCAATTTAATGGCCTGAGATTGAGTATGGGTCTCCATCCCCCTGTGCTCTTGGGGACAAGGAACATGTTTGAATAGAAGCCTGGAGTGTTCCGGTTTGCTGGTTTTATTGCTCCCTTCAGAAGCAAACCCGACACTTCCTTTTGAACGGCTTCTAACTTGTCTGGCTCCCTTGATACGGGTGTCCAGACAGGTGCCAAAGACAGATTTTGTGGCGGAAAGTCCCACCACTCCGGCATGTAACCCTGGGATAACCATCCCAGGACCAGACTGTCTGACGTCACACCTCGCCAAGCCTCGACGAAATGCATGAGCCTTCCACCCACCATAGACGCCTCGACGTCTAACGGGGTTGTCCGGCTCGCAGTCCGCCCCCCCCCCCCTTTCTTAACGAGAGAGAGTGAGAACCATTTCGTTCTAGGCACGACGGGTATAACTGGCACCGCTGTTCCTGTCGCACAGGTGCGGTCCAGGCGGATATGAAGGGAGCTTGCGTACCCTCAGGTACGCTTCGGCCCCTTCTGTCCGCCCTTTGAGGCCTTACCCTTACCCTTCCCACCTCTAGGGCGGTCAGGAGCAACATTGGGGAGGGTAGGCGCCTCTACAACCTTCCTGGGTTTCTTCGCCGGCGGCGGCTCCGAGAACCCAGCCGAAACAGACGTCGCAATAGGCCTGGCTTTCGCCTTGCTCTTATGCTTTTTCTGTTTCTTTGAAGGCTGTCCCGTTAGCGGTTTGCCCACAGCCCCTAGTGCGTGCGCTTGCCGCACTAGCTCTAGCTGTAGATTTACCGCTAACCGATTCTGCGCAATACTGGCGGTGTCCTCTAAGATGGCCCGCGCTTGGCCACCAAAGATGCTAGGCCCTGTCAGGAGCGTCCCAAGAAGACGTTCCCTGACTGCCGTAGCCGGACGCATATGGTCAATGACCATTTGCCTCCTGGACTTCGTCACTCGCGCTTGCACCCTTGCCAATGCGTCCATTGACAGCACCAAGCCGTCATTAACACACGATAGCGCCACAGGTGGCACAGGGTGGCCTGCCCCCGCTTCAGCCCACACCGACTGAAGTAGACGATAAGAGTGATTGACAGCGCTCATCGCTGCCCTCACACCCTCATCGCATAGGGCCAGGACTTCTTCCTGGTGTACCTGGGACTTATCCACTAGTGCCGGACCGGGACCACCCGACCCGGCACTCTGGACGCCCAGTACCCATCGGTCATCCTCCGTGACCGACGGGACTACACCATACCTGTCGTATTCACCCCGCGGAATACGACATCTTGCCCGCACCTCCCTGGAGGCCGCAGGGAGCTGACCCTTGGTCATTAGTTGTTTACTATAAATAGCATCCAACAAATCAATGAACCGTGGATCCAGTCCCACTGACTGGATCCGGGCCGCGGGCAAAATCCCCGTCCTAATCGACGCAACCGACGGACGGGGCGCATCTTCATCGGCCGTGGCCGAAACCACAGACGGGTCCACTCTGGCTAGCCACGCCAGAGCATCAGACCAATCTACCTCCGAAGAAGATACCCCCGCAAACACATCACCCGTTGACGTGCTCACGGGTCTGCCAGCCACGGCCTCCCGGCAAGGAGCCACGGCTGACACGCCAGGCACTCCGCTACCACACGGTTCCGCCGCCACCCCATGAAACACTCCGGTCCATGGGGTAGGTCCGCACGGAAAACCGTACGGACCCGTAACCGTCGCGGAACCATAGCCGGACACGGGCGCCAACGGCACCCCATGTCCGGCTGCCGGACCAGGCGAGATAGGTGAGTACCACGCCTGGCCCGGCACACCCGTTCCCCTGACGGCTGGTGACAAACCAAGCCGCGCGGAACCAGTGCACGGTAACGGATTGGCCTCAGCCACAGGTGGAGCCGCTGACCTGGCTTGCGCCAAACCAGACAAATGGAAGCCGGTTCCGTCCAGGACGGAATCAACCTCCATATTCTCCACCTGCGGCTTCACGGGCCGCAGCAACCTCTCCTCCTCGGCCTCATCGTCTTCAGACTCCGAAGAGCCGTCACTAGACGATTCAACCGTGGAGCCGTCCTGGCGGACGGCTCCCACACCTGACGGACCGGCCACCACTACTGGACCACCCGGAGGTGGCCGCAGAGAGACAGAACCCATCTGGCCGAAGCCAGACGGGCCCGCCAGGGGGCCGTACGAGACGGCCCCCTCGGTAACCAGTCCAGAATCCTGTCCGAGGACAGGATCCGTACCAGGCATGGGGAGAAACTGCCCCCCAACCTTTGGTAGCAGGGACGACACCAGCGTGGGCAGAACGCTATGCAGAAAACCCTGCATAGCCGGACCAAACCACGCCGGCGGTGCCATCTCCGCCACCTCCAGCTGGGGACGTGGAGCACCCCCACCGGCCGAACCGGGCGCTCCACGATTTCCTCTCGGACCGCCTGACCCCGCGTCAGACCCAGCCAAGTCCTTCTGGGCAAGGAACTTAACCATCGTTTCGACGGACCACACTGCACAAACATTACACCTATGATCTATATTACACAGGGCACACCTAAAACAGACATGGTCCTTGAACATTACACGGACAAACTTATGGCAGTCGTCACATGATGGCGGGGCTGGCTTGGCCTATAAAATAAGCACAAACCTACAATAAACAAGCGGAACGAGACACGGATGGAAGGCAGACAATTAATTTTCAAATATTTTGACTCATAAATTAACCGTAACCTCCCCGCACCCCACCCCGCCACGTTACAACAACGATCGCATTGATTATGACGACAAGTACGCGGCGGGCACAACACACCCATAATAGATCCTACAGGATGTGTAACGGCTCCAGGAATCATATCGCATAGCATTCAGGGTATATTTACTAATCAATATAAATTATACTCCTAATGAAAGCAGCACGATATGTGAAGAAAACAACAAAATGTTATAACAAAACTGCTGTCTCACACGGTAAAACCGCAGACCACACATCTACTCAAGAATTTTGAAACCACCGATCATTGCAAACCGATCGTGATCGCACGTAAACTTGATCATTCTAAAGTTTCCGGTACCATTTTTAGTACGCAGCACCCAGAATAAGATGCGCGAATTAGTGAAAAATTTTTCTTCACATAAACATCCGAGCGACCGGGTGTGACGTCACCCGCTCGGATTCTACGGAGAACGACGTCAGCCGATATTCGTGTTAGAAATACCGTAGCAAACACCTATTTTCATATTTGCCGATCGCCTGTTGGCTGGTTTAAAGAAGGCGATCGTCTGGCATATATCGTTGCTAGCACACGTCCCAGATTCTATGGGGTCAGAAATTGGAACATGCGACACAACGAAATTTAGAGACCTAAGTCTTTTAACTATGGATAATAAAGAACAATACAACCTGGTTGTCTTGGGCGGTATTCTCCATAGTCCTTAGTTAATCCTTTCAGAACACACAAACTATCACTGATTAAAGACTTAGATTATTTTAAAACACTAAAATCCTTAATGCAAAAAGCATGTATTGCTCTTGTTGCTATGCAAACAAGAATGAGCTCTATGGTAAACGGGTACTCGGCAGTTGGGAGCCGAGTACCCGGTTCCCAGGAGTCGGTAAAGCTTTCTAAGTCTATAATCCTAGAGCCGCTGTCAAGGCCAGCTGTATATCAGAAGTAACAGAATGGTGAGTATTGATCGAAGGAGAAATTGCGGTTTCCCAAACCACCACTCAAAAAGATGAATTACGGGAAACTTACTTGTGATGACATCATCACAATTCTACGAAGAGAACGCATGACAAGGTCCTGTTAAGAGAACTATGGCAAACATTTGACTATCTAATTTAAAAATCGTATAATAATGGAGCAGATTTAATAAAACATTGTTATTGAATACATCAACGGTTGCCTAGCCTCTCAGGCTTGACAGATCATCTTGTCAGCTTGTCAAATAATACTTGATCTACGCAATTATTTCTTACAAATAGTGTTAATGTAAGGAATCCTTTACCAACAGAAGCAATTAACGCTCCAACATAAAACACATTCAAAAACAACCTAGACTCATTCTTCAAGTCACAGGGTTTTATATATATAGACCTACGGTCGACTAACTCCCATGATTGCACTCACTTCTTCTACACTGAAGTATTAGACTGCAATCACGGAAAATCATCAGCCTGAACATGACACAGGATCCTACAATGATTGCAAAACTGTGTCCCATATTTAAATCAACGACATAGGAAAACAAGCCAGCTTCAAGACTTGGCTTAGGTATACTGAACAATTTGATACCCTAAACCATTCGATATTTATGCCAAGAGGCAGAAAACTTAAAAGATTTTTTATATATTTATTGATTCTTATATTTATAGACTTAGAATCAATAATTTCATCTTTGTAATAACAAATGACAGTGTTAGAAATCCCAATAAAAGGAAAGATTGAACACTGATACTTGATATTAACGGTCTGGATACTGAATTTTGCAGACGACATATTACAACTGTAATATCTCTGGACCTGCAAAATATTTTGAAAACATTTTGACCGAAAATTGTTGGTGGTTGCTTAAATCCAAAGATTCTCGGCCGTTCTTCCACACCTCCAGCGCAACCCCCACCCCACTCCAACCGGCCCGCCGCCAGCCCCCAGACAACAACTTCAACGAGCAAAAACCCAAGACCCACCGAACAGTCCGGGAACAATCCGACCGAAGTTGCCAGTGGCTTCACCAGTATCCAGTCAACTCGGCCCAAATACACCCCGGCCCCCCCCCCCTCCCCCCCATAACTCGGCCTAGTTCCAACTCAGCCCAGGTCAACTCGACCTATGTTTATGCCTATCATGTGCGACTATACCCTTGGGTCGAGCTGACACTACAGTACCACCCATAGCCACATACGAATGCACATATGTGCACACATGTATATGCCCATAGGTGCACTATTAGGCCGAACCGACACTGCGCATTTAAATGTACATATGAACATAGCTATAGCAATATTATTGGGCTAACCAGCACGCTTAAATAGGATAAAGATTATTGAGTGTAGCAGGCCTACCTAGACTTCTATGGTAGCTACTACACATGATAATCTGTATACCATGACACACACAGAAATCTCGGTAATATCTTAAGATCGCCATCGTCTTAAAAAGACAGTGCTTTTAGGATAAAGATTGTCTATGTCTATGTATAATAGTTGCGCGTTAGTGAAAATAATAGACACTAATAATTCAGACTGTCTTTTAATAAAGAGACGTAAACGCCAGTAAATATTATTAGTTACACCAACAGACGACTAATGCTGGTATAAAACGACTGGTATAAGAGGGATCTCATATATCCATATCATCAATTTTTTAAGAAAAGTTCCGAAATCAAGGATATAGAAATATGAGATTCCCAATTATTCCATGCTTCCAGCCAGGTGAAAAGATTTCATCTTGAGAACGGCTCTCCAAGTGTGATACCAGCCATCAAAAAGAAGAAGAAAGAAGACAGGTGAATGCATTCCTAGGCCTATTTGACTTTTATTAAATCGGGCCGACATGACTTTTTATCCTAGGCCGAGCTGACTAATTTAAGTAGGCCGGGTTGGCAATTGGGCCGACTCGACTGGAATTCGCTTCACCAACAGCCCTCAGCCAAAACGCCCCCAAAAGACCCAGCAAATCCCCGCCCACCGAAAACCACCGTCCTGAGGCCTGCAGCAACCCAGTCAAAATAGAGCCAAAAATTCCGCTAGAAAAGGGAAAACAACCAAAAATCTGGAAAAAAATAAATGAAAACAAAGCGAACTCACCGAAACTATGTCAGCGCAGAAGAAGAATGCGTGCTTATATTCCTTCTTCCTGCCCCCTTATCCGCTTGATTATCTTTTCTAAGCGACTATTGTTCTTGTAGACATTAATCTTGTAGTCATACTGATATCTATGAAACCTTTACTGAATCTAATTCTTTTCAGTGACTGACAAAATTAGACTACGATTTACGCAAGAATCAGGGGTTTTCCCTCTACAAATTCACTCCCTTTGGTTAAAATAAATATGTCAACCTGCCGACATAAGAGGTAAAAGGAGCGCGAAGAAAGGCTGAATGGCCCGAAGACAACTGGCCATCTAAAGTTGGATTTAAGTAAAAATCGTATCTCGAGATAATGCGTAGAATACAGACTGACTTATCGGCTGATGATATGCGCATATAAAATAATCTGCAACAGAAAAACCCATACGGCAACCAGTCAGAAGAGTCTTTAATTACGTTGAAAATTGTCACTGATAAATGAATAAATGTCTGAATAGACTACAATTCCAAGAGAGACTACAAGACTGGCAATGACTCGGTATGAATATTTTCAGCCATTAAACATTTCCAATATTAAACAAATACGGAAATAAGACTAAATCTTAGGCAAGAAGATGACAAGATACTAGGAAAGCGAACATGTAAACTGGACTTGAAGAACAAAACTGGAACCCCAGGAAGTTCTCTATCACCTGAAATCCAAAACAGGAAGACAGACCCGGAAGATAATCCTAGAACACCAGAAAGATCCATGAAAACCGGAAATGACCGTATCCCCGGCTGTACGATATCCGGATGCGGAAAAATAGGAAACGGAAATGTGTAAACCGGAAGTAGACTACCGGAAACTGATCAAGATCCTACAACCCAGATGTACAGAATTACCGGAAGAGGAAGCTGAAAAAAACGGAAACGGATATAGATGAATGATGCAATGCCAGGTCCAACAGACCCAGATAAGCATTCTTCCTACCGGAAGTAGCAACACTACTACCGGAAGAGGAAGCTGAAAAACTGGAAACGGAAATAGATAAATGATGCAATGCCAGGTCCAACAGACCCAGATAAGCATTCTTCCTACCGGAAGTAGCAACACTACTACCGGAAGAGGATGCTGAAAAACCGGAAACGGAAATAGATGAATGATGCAATGCCAGGTCCAACAGGCCAGGTCCAACAGACCCGGATATGCATTCTTCCTACCGGAAACAGCAACACTACTGCCGGAAACGGAAAAACCGGAAAAGCCAGAAAATCATGAGACACCGGATGTTCAGCCAAGCCAGACAATCACAGTGCTCATATCCGGATGCCCGGTAAAACCAGAAGACAAACCGGAATGCAAACCCGTTTGCCCGGACAAGCCAGGAGCAGAGGAGATGGAAGATCTCTTTTCTGGCAACAAGAATTATGGGAAAGATGAACTTATGCATGAGATGAAGGATCGGAAGCTTCCGCCACCGATGCCATCGCATGAGGGTTATGCAGACTCTCAAGACTTATATGGTCTTTTGTCTGGCTCCTACCTGAGGATGAATAACCAGACTTATTCTTTGAATCACCAGACTTTTACTTCAGAGATTTCATCTCTTGTCTGGAAGTGCGTGAAATCTGACTGAAGACTGGAATCACAGTGATTCTTGAATAAAATGTTTGAAAGTACTATAAAGGATCTACGTAATAAGAGTGGTACTTGGCTATTTTATAACATGGTAATTTGATGGTATATAATAGGCATGGTTTCTCAAACCTCGAAAACAGGAGTACTGACACGAAAACTGGTAACTCAAAACTAGAGTTACAAAAACACCATGACATGAAAGTTAAACATAACATAGGCAAGATAGATTTCATGGTAGGCATGTTTTCTTGAGTCAGAGAATTAAATGTAGCTGAACTTTTCAGTGCAAAGCTATAAACTTTTATCCATATGATAGCAGGCGAACTGATAGATTGCTAGCAGAATATTTGAAAAGTGAATCAGTTTTCACATTTGGGACCTACTGCGCATGCGCGAGCGTGCTTAGTGACAGGCGTCACCAAGGAGTGTGTACAGACTGGTGCCAGTCTATTGTAAGGCTAATGCAGGGGGTCCCTCTACCAGAAGCCTGGTTGAGGGTCTACATGGTGATGGTATTGGCATTAGGGAGTATGTAAGCGAGCATAAAATTTTTTATTCTGATAGCTAAATGCAGATATTTGATTTAGCAAGTAGTGATTGAACGGTAATGGATGTTTTTGTGGTGTAATAACAACTGGAATTCTTGCAGCACATCATTGGATGGTGATGCCATTCCAGGAATGGCTTGATAGTCTTCAACGTTTACTGAAAGTTTGCTAATAAGTCGTGGATCAAAAATCCTCACTGCTTTGAACAGGGGATATGCTGGATGAGCATCAATGTGTAACTAGCTTTTTAAGTGCATTGTTGAAGTCACTGTGAAATGATTTCGTCACCTTTGACTTTTCATCAGTTTTGAGCTTTCCAAGCAGTCGATCAATTTCTTCACCAAAGGAAGTCTTAGTTGTGCCCACAGACAGAAACTGGCGTAAGTCCTCTAATCTGTCATAAGCCTGTAGTGCGAGAGGTTGGCTTGTACCTTCAAGGAAAGCCAGTGTAGTGATCAAACGCATACAGCTTTCAGATATAAAGTGAAGTTGTAACACCATTTGTGGATAGATGGTCTTATGTGTACACAGTTCCAAAAGTCTGTCAATTGCCTGAGGCTGGGGTTTTTTTTCACCTTTGAAGAAACCCTCATACAAGTGAACATGGGTGGCATGGTACCTGACTGCTTCGAACCACGAGTTCCAGCATGTTTGTGATGGCAGTGGCGGTAATTTCACACTTTCTTTGGGCAAATATTCGGAAATGTATTCTATGTATCGGGCCTTCCTGCCAGGTTTCTTGTACAATGCAGATGCCACAATGGTTACAAGTGTAGAGACGTGCACAAAATCCCCCCAACGTTGGATAGTTTCCCCTGCAAGGTTTACTATGTGGGCTAGACAGAGAACATGACATGAGCTTGGGAAGACAGGATATAGAACCTCTTTGTATGCCTTCTTGCAAGATGCAGCCGAGTCTGAAACGATAGCATGTACATCTGCAAGCTGGATGCCTGCTCCAGTAACAGCTTGGATAAGGGCCTGATTGACAGTTGCATGACTACATGCATCCAAAGATTTGACATCTATCAGAAAATATGACCCTTGAACACCAACAACAATGTTCAGTACACTTTTGTCTCTAATGTCTGTCGTTTCATCCATGACAATGCACACCTTCTTGCCAACCAGAAGCGTTTTCAGTGCAGAAAAATGTCCGAATAGACATGGTACATAAAGCTGGAGAGTGTTTGTGGCCGTGGCAGGGCACCACCTTGCTTACAATGCTTAACAATGAATGGTTTCATCTTATTTGCTTTTTCCAATGGAATATCAGTCAAAGTATACATCTTAACAAAGTCCAGAATGAATTCTTTGCGTAAATCCTTCGACTTAAATGCACTGAACAATGTGACTTGTTTCGGCTGACCACTCAAACTAGTATTTGCTACAGGCCCAGTTGCTAATAGTTTGTTATGCAAGTGTTTTTTACTTTGGAGTATATGATCCTTTATGGTGTCTAATCTTTCAAAATCAAGTGAATGTTGACAAAACTTGCAAAACAGTACATTCCCATCCTCATATAAGTCTTCAGGAAATTGTCGCACACGAGACTTAGCGTTCACAACAGAAACAGCTGCTATTCTTTTCACTTTCTTGGCTGGCAAACTGTCTGCCATATTTATTATATGTATAATCCCTATTACACTGTTAAAGAAATATATAGTAGCTTTGGTAAGATTCAATAACTGATTCTAGCATGAGGCATGGAGGGGAGGGGTGAGTGTGTGCATGACCATAAATATTTGTGACGTAACGCATAGGGTTTAACAGGTGCAATATGGCAAATGTTTCTACACTTGCTTTATAATACATATACCGGGAACTACTGACTGCTAATCACGCGTGACCTGGCACATGCTCGAAATGTTAAAAAGTCAATTATAATTAAGTCTGCGTAACAGTCTATCCAGCTTGTCAGATTGTGCCCGGAACACGTTTGTGTACCGGGAACATGTCAGATTGAACTCCGCCATTTTATACTTTAGATTTGCTGCTTCAATAGTTTTAAAAAGGCGTGAAAATGACAAAATATTGAATGTTGATGTTCTCTAGCATTATATATGAATGTTTTATCAAGTTTCTTGGTTATACGTCATCGTAATTTAACCCTAAACGCCCAGAAAGGACTTCTATGGGTTTTAATTTCGCGTAAAATTTTGGAATTATGTACCGGAAAGATATCATCTCTCTGTACCGGAAAGACATCTCCGTGTACCGGAAAGACACGAAACAAAGTCTTGCGCATTGGAGTAAACGGATGTAATACGTTTGTCGAGATTTGGGATATTTTGACATAAGCGAACTATCCTACTTTGCGATAGACGTCAAATAACGCCAATTTTAATGATAATAAGCGAGAAATTTAAATAAAATTAATATTTCCGAGATTGTCAATTATTTAATGCGATTATATCTAGTTTTGGTGGAAAACATTTAATTGTCATCAAGATACCAGATTCCGTTTCACTATGTCCATTCCACAAATTCCGTCCATTTACCGCGATCACGGAAAATCATTGCCTCTAGCTTGGGGACGCAGAAGACTGGGCAGCCATTTCTCATGTTTTCCCATGATTGGTGCTTTTTGGAGGGGGTTGTGGTGGTGGATGGAATGGACAAAGCAAGGGGTGTTTTTAAAGTTACAAGCAGATTTCTCTCTACACTTTAACACATGGTTACCTATGTTGATAATGCTAGGCTTATATTATGGGAGTTATGGTAAATACGAAGGTTGATAACCATTTTGAAAATGATTTCGCTGATTCAGGTACAAATATCCTTGAAAATCGGGGATTATTTAAAACAATTGTCCATCTTTATATACATGTTCCAAATTTAATTTTTTTAAATCGTAATTAGTTTTTACTCAACAGTTGCTTGTTAGTTGTATATCCAGACATGGTATCGAGCAACAACAGTAATGAATATTGTTGAGTATTTTGAAAGGAATTTCGTTGAAATGAGGGATCGACTTGATAAAATTTATTTTTAAGGTGCCTGAAAATCAGGGATTATTTAAAACATAGACCCTTCTATATATGTTCCAAATTTTATGTTAAAATCTCCAGTAGTTTTTACACAACAGCGGTTTTAGACCTGGCATATAGCAACAACAGTAATGAATATTACTGACTATTTTGAAAGGAAATTCGTTGAAATGTATACATCCACTTGGCCAATATGGCTGAAAATCAGGAATGATTTAAAACATGCCCCCCTCTATATATGGTCCAAATTTTATTAAGAAATCTCAAGTAGTCTTTACACAACAGGCGTTTGTTTGTATACATAGAGCCACCATGGCATGTGTATACTATGGGTACCGAACTTCGTGAATCTAAGCAAGTAATGCACTCGTGAAAGAAAACTCTTAATCAGATCTGCACAAGAATTTAGCACAATGTGAAATAACACTTCCGAATACAAATGAACCAATTTCAGTACAAAATTTTAATTTTTAAACAAATCCCAAGCATTTGAACTGACCCACCTCGCCAGGTTACGTGTGAAATAGCGGTACCGAATTTCGTGAATTGGTGATTATGGATCTTCAGCTGTCTGGTACATGCTTGTAAATCCTTAAATATCACTGTATTAGTTTGTTGAATGTTTCAACTGCTAATTTTGAGCGTTTTAACAAAAAGACTTTGTCTTACAAATAAATGTATAAACTATAAAAGCAGTTGATACATTTGAAGAGAAGAAAAAAACCCAAATGGATGCCGCTTTCGTTAGGTAGTGACGTCACATGAAATTCACAAATATTAATGAGCGGAAGAAATGAGCTAACGCTAGGGTCTTTAAAACATGTTCAGCAGGCATAAAGGAAAGAATAAAACAACCATGTGTGTACTTTATGTTAATTTTGACACTTTGGTAAATGATTAATAAGCATCCACCCCTTCCTCTAGAGCCTCTCCAATAAAATTTAGACGCGCTCCCGTCAATCAGGCTAATCCAACGCGGCGAAAAAATATAACCAAAGCAGGTGGTAAATTTGGATTGTAAAAATTGCTCATTTTAAGTGCTAAATATGCGCAAGTAAGTAATCTAAGAAAGTGCATTAAGGAAGCTTGCAATTTTTATCACTACCGTCAGTAATTGTATGAAGTTTCTTGTTTTGACCGTATTTTGCTCAAAACTTTGTCAAAAGCTTCAGAACTGTCAATCGAAAAGTGGCTATTGTGTAGATGCATTCCATGCAACGTTACATCATAGAACGAGAGCGATAAAAACAAATTCACGAATTTCGGTACTCACGAATTTAAGCAACTCGACTATACATGTGTGGTGCTGGCGGTATCCCACAATTCCGCAGTTCGGGTTTCGCGGCTGCCGGGCTAGCTGATTCCCGCCGTTTCTACGGACGCCTGACAGTCGTACCTTGGAACCTGAACCGTGCACATCTGCCGCTGGTTCCACTGGCCGATTCAAGACCTCCGTTGGGTGAGTAACCTTTTATACGTAGTTAAGTTACTACAAATGGTGTCAGGAGTACTTTGGGCTCTAAATTAAAAATTGTTATTAGTTTTTTCTAAATTCTACTCACGATTTTGCTGTTAAAAAAGATAGAATTCTCGGAAATATAAAGACTACTCTAGTCCTGCCGAACGTCAATTTTACAGACTCTGGCCGCCATTTTGATTATTTGATAGTTATTTTTGTAGGATTTAACAATCACAGATGATAGGTGAGTTATAGTTAAATATATATTATTTATTTATACTATAGCATGCAAATGTCGGGTATATAGATTAATATACCTTACATACATACGTCATATACGTCATAAATTCAAGATTCAATGTTATTTATTTGAACTGTAATGAATTGAGGTATATTTTCGTGCTTAGTTCCTATCATCTATGTCAGTATTCCGTGGAATGACAACCCTATAGTTTCTGGATTGTTATTGTTAGTTGTCTTCAGTGTCATATTTACGCGATTCTGAGCTGTAATTTAACCGTCGGTTTTTCGATATTTCTTTATATGTTAATTACAGTTCAATTTCTTTGTTTATTTCAGAATTATTTGAAATAAAGAAGTGATATAAATCACTGTTGTTGTTATTATTATCATTATTATTAACTTTTTGAACATTAGAGGGTAATCTCCCTTCTAATCAGCAAATATGTTTCAATTGTAATATAAACGAAATCTAGGATTTCTTTTTTCACGAGAGAGTTGATACTTACCTCCCTAATACTTTTGATATTGCTAAATATTGGCTTTCACTCAATAAACACTCAGATTTAAAACAGTTAGGTGCCCCTACTGGGCAGGGAGTCAGAGCGTAGTCTGGCGGATGCCAGCCCCACCACCGCGCATGCGCAGACTAGCACTTCCTCTGACTAGATTATTGGCTGACACACATGCAACTATTAAGAGCCTGAAGACCGAGCCTCTGTGGGGTGGAGAGGCCGGGTCCGTATCTAGGGAGGTAAGTATCAACTCTCTCGTGAAAAAAGAAATCCTAGATTTCGTTTATTTCACTTCAAGAGTATACTTACCTCCCTAATACTTTTGATATTGCCAGAATTCGAAAGTGAATCTGGCGGGAGGGAGGCGAGGTCAAAAGACCAGCTCATCCCTATACGCTTTTCTGCGTTTAAGGCACTTAAACTTCTGAAACTGTAAGAAAAAACAGTCAGGATTTGACTAACCATCGGATAACACCACCGATGTATGAGAGATGACCGAATGTCATATGCGCTCCCCCCCCTCCTTCCTGGGAGGAAGAGTCGACTGACCTCAATGTCCTATACGCTCTCTACGTACAAGTGCCATGTACTACAGGACAGAGACGAAAAAGCTCCATTTTCGTAACTCTCAACAATGAACCACACAAATACACAAACCATCACCATATTAATAACGGGTAATCGTGACAATACAATCAACAACGGACAACACATGAACAAGACTGACCTTGTTGAAAATGGCTGCTGACATCATCTTCCCATTGGTAAAGACTGATGCAGGCCCAAAAAAGTGGGTGTTTCCATAAATTAATTGTGAAATATATAAGTAATGAGGAAAAACCTCCTCAAAAAATATAAACCGATTTATTTTTTCAAAACCGACAAGGCGAGAGGATTAGAGGTGTCACGGAGATAATGGTCTGTAAAACTTGACTCACAGTGCCACTGAGCCACCGACATAATATCATCCACAGGGACCCCATTAAATAGGGCCGTGGATGTCACTACGCCGCGGACACTGTGAGCCTTGGCCACGTCAACCTGCTTCCCGGTGGCGGATTTATGGCAAAACTGAATGCATTCCACAATCCACCTGGAAATGGTGTCCTTAGAAGCCCTCCCATGGGGTTCAATATATGACAACCATAACGCTGACTGGTCGGTGCGCCATGCCGCCGTACGTTGTTTGTACCGGCGCAGCGCCCGGACGGGACACCATGCTTTAGAATTAGGATCATATCTAGTTAAAGCAGGCAAAAAAATAGGTTGACCTGGATATTTCAACGACTGATTTTTAGCCAAGAAATTAATCCTAGGTAGCAGCTTAAGGCCTTCCCCTGAAACCACAAAACGGTCATCCTCGGCTGATAAGGCATGAATTTCACTCCTACGCCTAGCCGAGGCCGCAGCAATTAAAAACACAGTCTTCAGTGTTAATAGTTTCATAGAAATGGAACTAAGTGGTTCAAAAGGCTTATCACCTAGTACTTGAAGCACTAGCGATAAACTCCAAGACGGAATCACAGGTGGATTCCTTGGTCTTAGATTGCCCATGCCTTTAATTAATACATTCAATGTATTTACTTCATCACTTCCCCTCTTAGCCAAGCAAGGAATAACAGACATTAATGCTGACTTATAACCAGCAATAGAGTTAGGCTTGAGGCTATAGGCATCATAGAGGTGACAGAGGAAATCAGCTACTACTTGAATAGATGAATCCATTGGATCAATACATCTTTTTGAGCACCATTCTGCAAATCTGTTGATTTTATAATTATATGCTCTGGAGGTTGACCCCCTCCTGGCTTTGGCCATAAACATGGCTGCTTGCTCAGAAAAGCCCTCCTTAATTCTAGATTCCTTGACAACATCCACGCAGTCAATCTGAACATTGACGGATTGTTGTGAAGGGCCTTGCCCTGGAAGATAATATCGTCCATCAGAGGCAGAGGAACCGGATTGCAGACCAGAAGGTCCAGCAGATCCGTATACCATGATCGGCTTGGCCAATCCGGGGCGATCAGAAGCACTTGGCATTCCTCTTGTCTGATTTTCTGAAGAATTTTTGGAATCAGGATTGCTGGAGGGAATGCGTATGCATACATTCTCCCCCAGCTGATAGCTAACGCATCTGTTGCGAAAGCGCTTGGATCCGGAATCGGAGAGACGTACGTCGTCATCTTCGCATTCTTCTTCGTTGCGAACAAATCGATGTTGGGTTTCCCCCAATGGTCGAACAGACGATCCGCCACACATTGATTTAGTTGCCATTCCGTGGGTAAAACACTCATCCTTCGGCTCAATGAGTCTGCTAGCAGGTTTAACCTTCCCGGAATATGAACTGCTTTCAAGGTAATCTGGTGATCCAGACACCAACAAAGCAGTTTCCATGTCATCATACAGAGACTGGGCGACTTCGTTCCGCCCTGGCGGTTTATGTAAGTCACAACTGTTGAGTTGTCTGAACGAATAAGAACAATCTTGCCCTGAACTTTCTGTAAGAAATGTTCCAGGCCCAGGACTACTGCTCTTAGCTCCAGTAGATTTATATGTTCCTTTGACTGTTCCAGATTCCAAAGCCCTGATATCGTGGATTCTTCCAGGCAAGCTCCCCAGCCCTCCATCGATGCATCTGTATACACAGTCACCTGAGGGTGGGGAGGGGTTAGCAAAACCCCCGGCAAGAGATTCTCTGTATTCAACCACCATTGCAGGTGGTGAATCAGAGGCGCCAACACTGACACATTCGAGTCCAGCGAACCTGTACTCTGGGTCCATTGTGTCATGAGAAACAACTGGATCGGCCGCCTGCGTAAGGCGGCCTGAGGAATGACTGGTTCCAACGAAACCATCAACCCCAGCATTCTCAAGTAAACCCGTGCCAGGACATGACGACTGTCGCACACTGACTGAATCAACGAGATGAGTTTTTGAACTCTCTCCTGAGTAGGATAAACATATCCTGTCTCTAGATCGAAGAACATCCCCAGGTAAACAAACTTCTGGGATGGAGTCAGCTCTGATTTTGGGAAATTGATCATCCAGCCCAAGTCTGTGAGAATTTTCAAAACAATCTCCAGATTGGCGGACAAACTTTCCCGGGTGTGCGCTTTCAACAGCCAGTCGTCTATGTACGTGTGGACTGCTATGCTTCTCCTGCGGAGGTATGCTGTGATCGCAAGAACCACACGGGTGAAAACCCGAGGAGCCGTGGAAATTCCGAAGGGCAACACCCTGAATTCCCACTGTCTGCCCTGGAATGCAAATCTCAGGAAGCGACAGAAACTCCCGTGGATGGGGATGTGGAAATAAGCGTCCTTCAAATCTATCGACGCCGTCCACATCCCCCTCTCCAACCCCGCCAACACCGAGCGCACCGTTTCCATCTTGAAACTGGGCGTCTCGATGAACTTGTTCAATGGCTTGAGGTTGAGAATCGGTCTCCACCCTCCGGTGCGTTTTGTTACTAAGAACAGGGTTGAATAGAAGCCCGGACACCTTTGTGCCGGCTGAATAGCTCCCTTTTGTATGAGGGAATTTATCTCCTCCTCGATACACAACCTTTGCTCTGGATCTCTCGGAATGGGAGTCCAGACTGGCACCAGAGACAGTCGCGACGGCGGGCCTGTCACCCACTCTGGATGATACCCGACGGAAAGCCATCGCAAGACTAAACGGTCCTGAGTTAACCGTTCCCACTCTTGCATGTGGCCGGCTAGCCGGCCTCCCACCGGCCCACCTAGGGACCGCGGTGGACACGAGGCATGCAAGAGCGGCACTGTCTCCGTCGCCATACACACCGGAGTGGTTCTTACCGCGGTAAGCGTCCTGTCAGGACCGATAACCACGCCCAGATCCTCGCGCGCCCCGCCCCGCCCCGCGCGCACCTCGGTGCGCGGGCGGCTGCCTGGCTGTCGGCGCCTGAGGAACCTGCGCCCCCCTCGCTGCTGGCCGAATCGCACGCGGCCGAGGCCGACGCTGCGACGGTGGCTGGCCACTGACCTGGCCAGCACCACCTCGAGCCTGCAGGGGACGATACGCCGGGGCCGCGGCGCGAGCGTTAGCACGACGCAGCACATCAAACTGCTCGCGCAGCGCCCTCTGGTTATTCACCAGGGTGACCGTCTCTTGGAGGTGGCGACATCCCTCACCTCCAAAAAGACCAGGGCCCGTCATAGGCGTACGCAGTAGCCTATTGTACAGGTCCTGAGACGGGCACAGATTGTCCAGGGCAAACGTGCGTCTTGCCCTGACACTCCTGGTCACCGCCCGAGTCATACAGTCCAGCGCCAGGTTAATACCATCCTGGATGGTTCGCTGGACAGTGACCGGACTTGACTGGCGCGATGCGGATGCCGTTACTACCCCCTGTAACAGCTGGGAGACGTGGGACAGAGCGGCAATCGAAGCCCTCCCACTCTCCTCCGCATCACGCAACGCGGTATTCGCCGAACGCAACGCGTTCGCGCACAAGACACCCGTGTCAGAACGGGAGCCTGGCCGCGCATCCTCACCCAAAGCCGCGCGGTCATCCACGCTGGGCTTGGGTACCACACCGTACCGCTGGTAATCCAGGGGCACGATGCGACAACGCCTGGCCACCTCGCGAGGGGCCTTCGCGAGACGTCCACTCGACTTAATGGACGACTCCGCCGCCTTGAACATGTCAACGACATGCTCCGCCAGCGGCAGAGAAGGCATAGCGTTAGCAGTCGGTTTCCCAGCTAACCACGGCGTGTGAACACGCTGGCTAGCCGACTGCTCCACGGGCAGATCAGGCCTAACGCTCACCAACCACTGGCAAGCGTCATACCAATCCTCCTCCGTGGCTAACTGCGAGCGCTCTACAAGACGGGGTCCTTCGTCTTCCTCCTGAGCGCAAGCAGTAGAGCTTGACGGCGGGTATGCTGATACACCTGGCAAGCCAGGGAAAACACGCGGGCCTGACAGCACCGGCATGAGAATATCACTGGTTTGACCAGGAGCAGGCACCGTGGCAGAGCGCGGGGTATATATAGTCTCACCACGGGCCCGGCCAGCACCAGCAACACCCTCGGCAAGCCGAGGTATGCGGTACCGCTGGCCATCAGCAGCGCCCTGGGCCACCACCTGAGCCGCGGACTTTACTCCAGGGTGAGTAAAACCGTGGAATAAGGCGCCTGTATTCCCCGCGAGGGGTGCACAAACGTCTTCATCCATGTCCACGTCGTCAGACGGCGACCCTAGCAGGTAATCCTCATTACCCTGGTCAGAAAGATTAGACCCCGGGTCAGCAAAGAGAGCTAACCCGGGCTGACCAGGAACGGTGCCATAGGAGGTACTGGCCACCGCGGCGTGCGGATACCCCTGGACTGATAAGCAGCCCGCGGGTTCCAGCGACAACCGTCCACGGTCCCCTATCGGCGCGGCAATAAGCCTGCTGCCAGGGCCGTGGAACGCCCCCTCTAATGGGGCCACCTCTGAATCGTCGAACAACGGAAGCGGACTAAGGAAAATCGATCCAGAGGCGGGGATTACCTGCTCCGAAGCCGATGATGAGGACAGTAAAGGATTTGGTCCAGGAAGCATGCCACGAAGCAACCCTGGAACCAAATCCTTTATTGTCCTCTTCATCTCTCCCAACATCTCGGTCCGGAAGGCCTCCATATCCACCGCGGACGAGACCTTCCCCTTACCCTTCCTACTTACAACCTCTCGTTTCCGCTTCTTCTTCTTCTCCTCCTCTACCACCTTGTCCGTCGCCTGTAAGCAGCACAAGAATTCGGACATTAACTCGCCCCCCCAGTGCTTACATATGTCACAATTAACCAATGGACCACAAGGGCTACATTGATAGCACAGATGCGGCCAGAACTTTTCATTAAGAGAACGACCACAGGACGCGCAACCCGGTCCCTGAAACAGGGCAAAGGACAAGGAGTATGAGCAACTAGTTAAGCTTAGAAACTCAATCCAACTCAAAGAGAAGGAAAACGATCATAAAGATCAATATACATCAGAAACCAGCATAGCGCTTGAATTGCTGATAAACACATAGCCAGGCTGATTATGACGTCATTAATCCCGTGACAGGAAAAATTCGATCCCAACAAAACATCCAAGTGCAAGGACGAATTGTATGCTGAATGGATAAGTCGACTACACAACCATCAGATACATATAGATAACTCTTTTCTGGCAAAAATGTTAATTATCTCCCTTTGTTTGTTTACAATAATTAACATCACCACATTATCAATAACTAGATACCTGACACTTTGTATAGACAAACCATCCAACGTGACGAACCGGAGAACTCCACCATCTGCACGCCTCTTAACTCTCTCCACCTCATGGGGAAGGAATTGGATCAAGAGGGCAAAGTGAGAAGACCTTTATACTAGGCCTCCAACTCACTGGACATATTTTTCATTTGGTTAGATAACCTAACAGTGTTAGTAGGAAATGGAACCATGGTGGAGAGAAAACTAACTCTCTGCTACTGTGATGCGACCACCTAGCGTCATACAGACCTGTGGACATAAACAGAAAGAGAAATTAGTCATAGGTAGCACCGAGTTGACATAAACCAACTAACTCAGGCGCTTATCACGGTAACCGCGAGTCCCGGAAACACAATACACCGGGAAGAAAACTCGCTAATTTTACTAGAAGTCACCTGATTTAAAGGTCCTAAGTCCCCCTTTGGCGAATCGTTCCGTCCTGCCATCCAAATCAGTGACTATCACTCCAAAAAACACCACTTAAACAGTCTAATATTAAGGAAAAGCTATTGCAACAAAAAGACATGTGTGAACTCTCTGCCAATAATCTAGCAAAGAGGTAGTGCTAGTCTGCGCATGCGCGGTGGTGGGGCTGGCATCCGCCAGACTACGCTCTGACTCCCTGCCCAGTAGGGGCACCTAACTGTTTTAAATCTGAGTGTTTATTGAGTGAAAGCCAATATTTAGCAATATCAAAAGTATTAGGGAGGTAAGTATACTCTTGAAGTGAAATTAGGTTTACTAATTACGCTGAACACTATTTGTTTTGGGGTGTTTTCTTGTTATTATTAATTCAAAAAGTTCATAATCACATTGCTAGTTACTCCGTTGAAACAATACTCAGCTTATGCCTCCTTTTCAAGTTAAATCTGAGGAGTTTTTGGCTCGCACCCAGTTTTCGTTGGATCAGTCCTTTACCCACAAAGCGATTTTGTTGGGTACAAGTAAAGGTTTCATTTTGAAAAGAGCTGATCAAACTGGGTTTGTTGAGTATTGGTGTAAAAGCGGTGGTACTACACAAGACTTGGTCAATATTCTGCAGTCGAGAATAGCCAGCGCCGTTCAGAAATTTCACCGGATCGTTTTCTATATCTGGGCCGGAACGTGCGACCTTACCGAGAAACGAGGCGACGGTTTTGTCTATTTAAGGACAGCCGATGATGAACTCGCGGTAGACCGCATTTGCCAACACTATCAACGTGCGATAGACATAGTAAGGCATTACGGCCAAACGGTGAAATTTATCGATATCCCGGCGTATTCTCTGGTCCTGTATAATGAGCAACTTCACCATTTGAATCCCTGTTCCTTCAAAGACCAAGAGCTGCAACTGCATGACCAACTCTCTCTTCTCAATGATAGAATTGAGAAAATTAATGCAGATATTGGTGTACACACCATCAAGTGCAGTGTAGAGTTAATACTCCGTAAAAAATCTAGTGCACGTAAACGCATCCATTATCATTATACTTTCGAGTTTCTGAAGGATGGTTTGCATGCAGGTACGTTACTGAATTTGGTTTGGCTTCGGAAGATTCATTTAGACGTTCTCCGGAGTTGCACCACCATCACTACTCAGTGATTTATATATTTCAGTAAGCATACGCTTACGACTTATTTCAGTAGGTGATATTATTTTTTTTAGCGGATATTAATTTCGCTTCCTTGGTATAAATCAACCGTGACCCATAATGACGAAACCTTTGTGTATTAACACTGCAACCGTGGAGGAACTTAGTGCACTCCATAATATTGGTAAAGTTCGAGCTGCTGGCATAGTAAATTTTCGTGAGTCCAGAGGAGGTTTCATATCCCTGGCCGACATTAAGGCAGATACTGATCTGCCTGCCACAGCTACAATCCTTGCACGATTGCTCCATGCTGGGGAAGTCGTATTCGACATCAATGATGAAGGCGCTGTTGGTGGGGTCGACTCACACCCAAGGGAAGAATCCCTGGAAGAGACGGTAGCTAGACTGAACATGGAACTGTTAGCTCAAGGTATCAAATACAAGGCACTCCTTAACTCAACTAGTCAACAAAGGGGTGATCATACTCTAGTTGATAACCTGGCTCCTAGGGGGGTATATACCCCTAGAGAACCTAAGAGGGAGTCGCGATCAGTTTCTCACCATGACACTAGGACATCATCACCAGTTCGTAGAGCTTACTGGGATGGCTCTTCGTACAATGACTCTAGAATGTCATCCCCCGGTCGTAGAAGCTACTCTGATGGTCCTCCTCCACCTAAAATGTCAACTTTTGATGGAAAATTTGAGTGGAAACCATTTTTCATACAGTTTGAGCATACTGCTTCAAGGTACCGTTGGTCTGATATGTATAAATTAGACATGCTCATCTCAGCTTTAAGGGACAAGGCCTTAAAGTTTTACTGCATCTGTTCTGGGCAAGTCCAGAATGATTACTTTAGTTTATGTGACAAATTAAAGTTGAGATTCGGGAAGAAAGATCTGCCCCACATCATCAGAAAAAAGATGCAAGATATTCGACAAGAGGGTAACTCTTTAGAAGAATTTGCAGACATCATTCAGGAGCTCACTTTAGATGGTTACCCTGATGCCTCAGAGAGTTTGGGCGAGACTATTGCCATTGATGCCTTCCTACGGGGTGTTGAGCATAAACGAGCCGCTCTGATAGCTATGGATAAAGATCCGAGCACCCTGGAGGAGGCTGTACAAATGGTCAATGCAGCTATCCATAATCAAAGATTGATCATGGGTTCCAGAAGACCTGAGGTTCGAAAGGTCCGTTTTCCGGACGATGCTTCTGGGTTGTTGGAGGCAGATAATCCTGAGCAGTTGAGAGGCATAACGGCTCCAAGCAGGATAGATAAATTGGAGAAAGATGTCGAAGGACTTAGGAAGGATATGGCGGATATGAAAGTAGAGTATAACTGGACTCTAAAGCATCAGGTAGCTTTCGAAACACTTCAGGGTGCTATGGCCAACCCTGCAGTGTTAGGTTATCCGACACCGGATGGTACCTTCATACTGGATACGGATGCTTCAGAGGCGGCTATTGGTGCAGAGTTATCCCAAATTCAGAATGGGAAAGAGGTGCTTATTGGTTTTGCGAGCCGAACGTTGACACCGGCTCAGCGTAAATATTGTGTTACACGCAAAGAGTTGCTGGCCGTGGTAGCATTTACTAGGCAGTACCGTATGTACTTGCTAGGACGGTCATTTATTGTGCGGACTGACCATCACAGTCTCACGTGGCTGCTCAGTTTCAAGCACATCGAAGGACAACTAGCTAGATGGCTAGAAGAACTGTCCCAATATAATATGACGATGCAGTATAGGCCCGGTAAACAGCACTCTAATGCTGATGGTCTATCACGAGTTCCAAGTGATTTTTCACCTTGCCACTGTTATAAAGTTGGCCAATCTCTTAGTTCGTTACCATGTGGTGGGTGCAAATATTGTACCAAGCTTCAGCAGCAATGGTCTCAATTTGAACAAGATGTTGATGATGTAATTCCTTTGGCTTTTCAAACCATAAGGGCCCTTCAACTGAGTAATAATGACCTATCAGACAGCGACGATCCAGATGGACTGCTGAATGGTGTCCCCCAAACAGACCAGGTTATCGGAAGGTCAAACTGGTTAGACGCATTCTCTTCAGAAAATCTAAGGGAGCGTCAGTTGGAGGATCCTGATCTGAAGACAGTTGTATCATGGATTGAGCAGTAACACACACCTTCTGACGCGGAGCTATATTTAGCTAGTCCAGCTGTCAAGTTTTGGTGGGCTCGTTGTGATCAATTGATTTTTGTCGATAGCATTTTGCACTATCTCTGGGTAGAAGCAAATACCACACGGAATCTGCTGGTAGTCCCAAAGTCTCTCCAGAAGCTGGTTTTGGAAAATTGTCATGATTCCAAGCTTGCCAGTCACATGGGTGAGCAGAGGACATTAGAGAGAGTGAAGACTAAGTATATCTGGCACGGATACTCTCGTGATCTGGTGGCGTATGTGAAATCCTGTCGGATTTGTAGCTGTAGCAAAAAAGCTTCCATCCGACCTAGAGCTGCTCTGGGCGAGTTCCATGCTGGTTTCCCTTGGAACGGGTACATATGGACATTTTGTGCCCCTTTATCACATCTACACTGGGAAATAGATACGTGTTGATGATCATAGATCAGTTCACTAAATGGGTTGAGTGCTATGCGCTCCCTGAACAAGGGGCAGAACTGGTAGCCAAAACGTATGTGGAGCGTTTTGTCACCACATTTGGCTGTTCATATTTCTTACACACCGACCAGGGTCGTAACTTTGAGAGCAACCTATTTAAGGAACTGTGCCATCTACTGGAGATTTCAAAAACACGCACCACAGCTTATAGACCATGTTCGAATGGACAGATTGAAAGTATAAACCGTACTGTCTTGCAGTGTATACGGTGTTACCTGCAAGAGCATGACAGACAGAAAGATTGGGACAAGTGTATTCCTTTCATCGCTGGAGCTATACGATCTACTGTAAGCCGACAGACGGGGTATACTCCCAACATGATGATGCTTGGTCGAGAAGTACTACAGCCTATTGACATAATGTGCAAATGCCCTGTGTCTGCGACTACAGAGAATGCCCCTTCAGATGCCAGTGACTTCGTCCAACAGTTACAGCAAACGTTGCATGAAACTCATGAGATAGCACGGGATAACCTTAAAATGGCTCAGAAGCGCCAGAAAAAAGAGTATGATCTACGTTTGCATGAGCATGCCTATCATGTTGGTGATGTAGTTTATCTTGCTAATTCTGCAACTAAAATAGGCCAGTCCAGTAAATTACAACCTCCTTGGACTGGTCCATTTATTATTTATAAAAAGTTGTCAGAAGCACTGTTTGGGATCAAAAACCAACGCCGGGAACTAGTTGTTCACCATGATAGATTAAAGCTGTGCAGAGATCGTGATTTACCTCTCTGGATATTGCGAATGAGATGTGCTATAAGCTCTGAAGATCATGGCGATGATGATGACTTATTATCCCCCGATAATGGCCTTAGGTTATCTGATGATAACCGTGCTTCCATTTTTGAAGAGGATTCGGATGAAACCATTCCATATGGTATTGATCCATCCTCCTCAATTCTGCATAATGATCTAGATGCTGTTTTGACAGATGACCTGGATATCGACTCTGTTTTACCCGTCCCACAAACACAGCATCACTCTCCTAGGCGCATGAGGTGTCAGGTCCGAGGAGAAACGCATAACACGTCCCCTAGGCGCATGAGGTGTCAGGTCCGAGGGGAACCGCATCACACTTTTTCCCCTAGGCGCATGAGGTGTCAGGTCCGAGGGGAAATACATCACACATCTCCTAGAGATGACCAACTCCAAACTCACACCATTCAGAGTCGAACAGGAAGGCAGTGCCGTCTTCCTAACAGGTTCCTAGATTATGAAATGTATTAGAATGATCTTTAAGCATTCGTGAATTAGACTATATAAGTCTTCATGGACCCTACTTGTCCACCTGAATAAACGTTCCTCTGGTTTCGTCTTATTACGGATTCATTTGGTCATGGTATTGTTGCGGACTGCAGTTAGCTTTTCGGTCGTAGTACAGTACTACAATAGTAATGTGATAATGTACGATGGTAACAGTAATTCAACATTAAAAGAATTACTGTAATCCAGAGGATATGAAATTATGACTTCAAATTTTAATATGCTGCATGACACTGAAGACATTCAACTTGTCCGGAAAACATGTATAATTATTGGCTTATGTTCCGTTTCCATCTTAGCTTTAGTTTCAGCAACAGCAAAATCGTGATGTTCTATTTTTTGTAAGTTTTGGGACACTAAATTAGTTGGACACATAAGCACATAGTGGCTTTTTCCAGCAATAATACTCCGTGAGATACCAAAAACCAACAGGGGTCCATCGCTGTATGACTCACAGAACGCGTTATTATAATTACGCGTTTTTTCAAATGACGCGTGAATAATTGCGCGTAGTAAAGCGTGGTTATATTTACGCATTTCTTGATCGCACATTACAGATATGCGTTGTCAAATGATGTGTAAATTGTTACACATTAATCATACATACGCATTGTATTGTTAACTGCAATTATTGTCCGTCATGACGTGTGGTCATAATAATGCTCTCTGTTATGTGTATATGGATTAAATCCATGTACACGCTTTTATAAGTATATGCATCATATGTTATGATGCAAACTCATCTATGTATAGTGAAATCCTGTATAGGTTAGCTATTTAATGCCAGTTCTACATTTGTCAGCTCAGATATGTTATAGGGTAGCTCAAATATATTATATATGGTTTTATTAGGTCAGCACAGATATTTTATAGGATAGCCCAGGTATATTAATTCTACATAGGTCCGTTCAGATATTTTATATTAGGCCAACATATTATATACTGCCATACCTAGGTATTTCATTTATTAAACGTGTAGCAATTACATGTTAAAATGATGCATTATTACTCTATAATGCATAACTCAGGCATATTTATAATGTGCATTACTCTATAATGCAGAAGTCTTGCATATGACAGCATATTTATAATATGCATTTAGCAAAGACTGCATAAATCGTACAGATGCATTTCTTACGCTTATCATTTCCTAATGCGCGAAGTAATTGGCGCGTTAGTCATAGCGCAAATTCATATGTTTCTTTCTTCTGCTGTATTATCCGTTCCGTTTAGCTTCATTCAGATATCTGTATTGTGATAGGGATAGTGGTTTTCCGGATTTCCTAAATTTGTGGATTCAGATCCGTTTCAATTATATAAGAGGGATATCAAAAAGGTTAAGGTTAAAAATATTCACTAAATTTAAAAAAAAAATTGCAATGTTCATAGGTTTTCCTCGAATCTCACATACGTTAATTTCAAATAACACTCCAACTAAATTCATGTGAGATTATTTTTATTACTTCTTTATCAATTCGGCAATTCCGTCAATTCTGTCAGTTTTCTACTGTGGTGGAAAACCACTGTCCTTAATTTTAGTTAGGATGCTATGCTATTTTTAAATCTGTGACGCTGGCCCTCGTCCGGCAGCTGTTGATCTAGCCATCTGTTTTATTATTAACCGCTCCTTCCTTCTAGATGGATCGACACCTATATTTTTTTAATTGGCAATTTCTTTTGCTACCTTTAGCAGTTGAGCGTCAATGCCTGTGTGTTTTTATGGTGTGCAGATTTTTAAAAGAGTAGATTTTTAGATAAGATTTTTAATTAAAAGATAAGATTTTTAATTAAACAAGCATGTTTTTATAAACGAGGGAGAGTGTGGTGCTGGCGGTATCCCGCAATTCCGCAGTTCGGGTTTCGCGGCTGCCGGGCTAGCTGATTCCCGCCATTTCTACGGACGCCCGACAGTCGTACCTTGGAACCTGAACCGTGCACATCTGCCGCTGGTTCCACTGGCCGATTCAAGACCTCTGTAAGTCTGTTGGGTGAGTAACCTTTTATACGTAGTTAAGTTACTACACATGTAATAGCGCCGTCGCGCTTTTGCCATTTTAGTAGCCGTGCCAGCCTGGCTGAGCGCTAGACATTGAGCGTAATAGGGGAGTATCCGGCGCGCTGTCTCTAGTCAATACAATGATGATGATGATGATGATGATACGAAAACTGGTATCAAAAGGAATAATACAATCAAATCTTTAAAAGATAGCAGGGAGACTAAATAATACATATGTTCTCAAAATGATAAGAACGTACAGGATAACAAATAAAACTACCAATCTCACTATTTATTACACTATTCCCATCTATTCGCGCGATAATTTTCGTTTTTCTTCTTCTTTTCCGTTCTGTTGATGTAGATCCCGTCCCTCTGAAAAATCACCACCTCCTTCATCATCATCATCATCATTTTACGAGACAGGCCATTGGCGTGTTATTGCCTCAGTATTTTTTTACTGTAGTATGGCTTGTTCAGTCTAATTCAAAAATTCTTTCATTGAAATCGATTTCTAGTTTGTTCCTGAGTGATTGGGACTGTTGTAGCTTGATTTAGTCTCCTTGAAATCGTTAGATTTAAGATGTTGACCGTTACCACTCTGATGTTGATATTTTATCTTTTGCTTTGTCAGTAACAAAGAAGTTGGTGTACATTTTCCAACAATTTGGTTAATGATGTTGTTGTCTACGACAGCAGCGTCCTCCACAAAATTTGCTGAAAAATTAAACCAGCTCATACTTACAGGTATACTCACAGGGCCTCTTCTGACTGTAAGGTTAAGTACCCTCTTCGGTCAGGTCCGTTATTAAATGCAGTGTGTGCACATGGTTGAGTTATAATTTCCTCATTATAGTTAAACTTTACAAGTTGCTTTTGCGAATATTTATCTAGACTGGATTCGGATGCTTTTGTTGACTTAGCATTGACAACTGTTCCAGGCAGATCATTCCATGAGTCTATGACTCGGTTTGTGAAGATGTTCTTCCTGAGGTTTAGCCTTGCTCATCTTTTGCATAGTTTGAGAGAATGTCCTCTGGTTATACTGGTATGCGACAGTGGAATAGATAGATTCACTGCTTCCTTAGCATATTTGCCAGTAAGTATCTTGTGAAGTTCTATGAGATCTCCCATGAGTCAACGGTATGCTAGAGTTGGTAGGTTTAAGAGCTTCAGTCTTTCTTCCTAAGTTTTGTTATATAATCCTGGTATGAGTTTAGTTGCTCTACGCTGAACGTTTTCTATGGCCGTTATATGTCTTTTAGATGTGTGTTCCATATTTGATTAGCATATTCTAGATGACACCTATGTCATTTTCCTGGTGTGATACATCTATTGGTTGCACCATTTCTCTGAGTTGGTATGTTTTTTGTGAACAGTGGAGTTTCCTATTCGCATTACCTTACATTTATCTTAATGAAACCATAAAAGCCATTTGTCTGCCCATTCCTGAGCGCAATAGATATCTTCTTGGAACTGGATGGTGTCGTTGTTGTTAGTTATTATTCTTAATGCTTTAGTGTCATCTGCAAAGAGGTATACTGATGTACAGCTACTGGTCACATTTGGTAAATCATTTATGTAGATCGGCCCTTTTAGTTTAGTTTGAAAATTCAAAATTCTGACATCAGAGTGGAAAGTGTTGGCACTGATTTGTGGAAATGCTGTGGTGCAGATGTTATGTTATGTTATGTTATTTCGTATTAGCCTCCTCTTGATAGGAGCACCATCTAGGCCGACATCCCAGCCGCTCAGTGTGGTCCATTCTGTGCTATACAGTGTGCTATTTTCAGGTTCAGATATGGAGTCACTGGGCGCTTGAGTTGAAGACCGAGACGTAGATACAGTACACTATTTTAACTTATTTACGGTACTATATAGTATTCACAACTGAGCTCCTGATACAGGGCCTGACACTCTGAGTGAGCTCTTTTTACACCCCACCCCATGGCACAGATACCACACGAGATGGGCCCGGTGGCTTTACCTCCCCTCTGAAGGATGTGTCATATGAATGACATGGAATACCGCAGGTTTTTGTGCCTTAACCACATGCCTGAACGTTGGATTGAACCTGGCTCTTCTTTGATTGGAATTCCAAGCGTGTGCAGCACAATGGTTTTGTCAACCAAACCAATGCGCCGTGTGTGCAGATTGTGTGATCCCCTCATCAGCTGCGGAGTGCCACCTACACTCATGGCTACACCCTGCTGCGCCTAGCATTTGGTTACATGTTGGTTTGTGGAGGTCGTAATTGTTCTTATTGTTGTTTTTTCATCTTCTGTGTTCATCAATATCCGAGTCTCCTTCTCTATGCTAGTGTCCCTTCATACTACCACAAAATGCAGACGTGGAAGCAGAAACCTATCTATTGATAATTGAAATTGCTACAGAACATGTTCTTGCTGATACACAGGCTATTCCAAGATCAGTCCACTGTATTGGAAGAGTTGCAGTATGATTTTGTGATGGGATTCTATACATATGCCTGTTCAGTCGAATTCAAATGTTCAATCGTTGAAGTAGATATCTAGTTTGCTCTTGAATAATTCAACTGTTGTTGCTTCAACTGTTGTTGCTGGCAATGAATTCCAATGTGGTGCCACTTTATTAGCAAAAAAGTGCTTGTGAAATTCTTTATTGCTGCGTTTTATGTTGAGCTTGAACATATGACCCCTGTTTTGTGTAATACTGGATGGTTAAAAAAGTAGTCATTGTCATTATATAGGTCCCTGATGAGCTTGAATGTTTAACGAACCTCCCAGTGGGAATGATATTAATATGCAATTGTTGTTGTTGTGTTCAGATATTCCTTCTCTTTGTAAGAATGTGTAACTGATCTTAGCCTCATTTCTAGGACAGCACAGGCATTGACCAACTACAAGTAGATTATTTCAACCGTATCCCTGCAAACAACGGTGTCGAAGAAAACTGGCTCATCTTTAAAGACTCTCTCACCAAAACAAAGTCAAAAACATACCACAGAAAGAGCTGGGAAAACATCACAATGTTCCATAGATCTCTAAAAAAATTAATAATAATTAAGCAGAAACATTGAGCCTACAACAGATCGTGAAGAACTGGGGACACATGCAATACAAACAAGTTCCAAAAGTTGCACAGAAAAGTACACCAGATGCTGCAAGAATCATATAAAAAATACATCGACAAAATGCTTGACCCAGACAATGACCAAAATAGCAAGAATTTTGGCGATACATCAAAAGTAGACGGCAAGACAACATAAGAATCAGTGCCATTAGACAACAGGGACAGATCATCACTGATCCAACGGGCAAAGCAGCAGCCTTGAATGAACAGTTTACATCTGTGTTGTCAAAGGAAAACCCCACCACAGTGCTTATCATACCACCATCATCACATAAGGTCATCCACAACATCGATATTACAGTACTTGGTGTAGAAAATGGCCCTACAACGACTAAATTCAGCAAAAGCATCAGGGCCAGATATTCTCCCAATCAGAATCTTAAAGGAAACAGCAACCAAAATAGCTCCAATTCTCGCCTCTCTCTTCCAGCAAACACCAATCCACTCAAACATACCATCAGATTGGAGAAAAGCAAATATAATACCTATATACACAAAAGGAGATCGTACAACAGCTGCAAACTACAGACCTGTCTCCTTAGCATCAGCCATGTGTAAAGTAATGGAGCATATCTTAGCCAGTTAAATAGTGAAGCACATGGACGAGATCAACATCCTCAAATCCAAACCCACACAGCTTCAGAAGAAATAGATCCTGCGAAACTCAACTCATTCTAATGACTCATGAACTTGCAAGAGCCTTGAACCAACGTCAGCAAGTAGATATGGCAGTACTTGACTTTGTGAAGGCATTCGATAAAGTGCCACACCAATAACTGCTCCTTAAATTACATCATTATGGCATACAAGTTAACATCCTTGGCTGAATACGATCACTCCTAGAGCACAGAACACAAAAGGTCAGCATAGAAGATTCTTGCTCAGATACATCTAAAGTATTATCCGGAGTCCCATAAGGATCAGTTCTATGCCCAATCTTATTCCTGGTCAATATCAATGACATTGCTGATAACTTGAACTCCATGATCCGACTGTTTGCTGATGCCTGCCTCCTATGCTGAACCATACACTCACAAGAAAATCAACACATACTACAAAGCTAATTTAGACATCCTTATGGAATGGACGGAGAGATGGGCAATGAAGTACAATGTGTCGAAATGTAACATCGTTAAGGTTACCCAGCGAAAATTTAACCTCACCACATACTACACAATGGGAGGTGAACAGCTAGAAGACAAAAAGTCAACACTATACCTTGTCGTGGAGCTAACAAATGAAAACTGAAATTGCATAGCCACATATCAAAATCAACATCAGCAGCACATAGAATACTCAGCTTCCTATGCAAAAACCTAAAGGCATGTCCAACATCCGTCAAAGAGTGAGCCAAACAATCACTGGTCAGACCCAAACTGGAATACACATCTACGGTGTGGGATCCACCAACAAATGACCTCAAAACTCAGTTAGAAGTAGATAGATAGATAGATAGATAGATAGATAGATAGATAGATAGATAGATAGATAGATAGATAGATAGATAGATAGATAGATAGATAGTGAATTTAGATTGCGCTGAACTCCATGCTATTGCATGCTCAAAGTGCTGTACAATCTTGCAATCAGTACAATGAAAGGCTGCGAGGTTCGTCTCTGGCTGGCCAGTATACCGAAGAGAGAGAGAGAGAGAGAGAGAGAGAGAGAGAGAGAGAGAGAGAGAGAGAGAGAGAGAGAGAGAGAGAGAGACCGAGAGAGACCGAGAGAGACCGAGAGAGAGAGGGAGAGGGGGGAGAGGGGGAGAGGGAGACGGAGAGGAGGGGTGGGGGGGGTGGAGAGGGAGAAAGAGAGAGAGAGGGGGCGATAAAGAGGGAGAGAGTGAGAGGGAGAGGGAGAGAGAGAGGGAGAGGGAGAGGGAGAGAGAGGGAGGGAGGGAGAGAGAGTGTGGGGGAAGGGAGGGAGGGAGGGAGGGAGGGAGAGAGAGGGAGGGAGGGAGGGGAGGGAAGGAGAGAGGGGTGAGGGAGAGAGAGAGGGAGGGAGGGAGGGGAGGGAGAGGGAGAGGGAGAGGGAGAGGGAGAGGGAGAAGGAGAAGGAGGGAGGGAGGGAGGGAGGGAGGGAGGGAGGGAGTGAGTGAGTGAGGGAGGGAGGGAGGGAGGGAGAGAGAGAGAGAGAGAGAGAGAGAGTGTGTTTCTGCTATGATAGAACAGCTGGGATGGGAAAGGCCTAGAACAACGGCAAAGAAAGACCAATGTTGTCCTCATATATAAAATCCTACATGATGAGGTAACTATACCAGCACAGTATTGACACACATTTAGTTTATTAGCGTCAGTAATTAGTCATTTAATATCTTTCACTTCAATGGTATACCTCTTTCCTTTGTTTCCAAATATTACATAAATATCTAGCTGGCAACAATGTCATTGTTATCACGAGTTCTTCCCCTTGCACTAGTCGCTTAACGATCCCGCATTATTATTAAGGTTCACAGCTTGATGTCAATATTATCTCTCTATACGACTTGTCTTTTGACAACAGTAATAACATGTAACAGTAGGCATGTTGCTAATCAGCTGGTAGATGTTTGGCAGTTTGTATGTATCTAGTAAAAATTGACATGCCACAAACCAGCTGTTGCTCTTGCTGGACTTTACTGCAAGTTGTCTCGCAGCTATTTGAAATTCGAGAGTGTAGCTATCTCTGAGGTTGTCTGTTTTCGTATATTCCTCCACTAGATTGGAGAACCCACGTAGAAGCGGTAGATAAAATTAAATTTCAATCTCTCACTATCACACATGCAAATATCCCATCACCCGGAAAAGTTCATGAAAATTGATGAGAAGTAAATTAACTGTACCCAGATAGTTGCTGAACATCAGTTATGGGAGTTAATAGATATGGTTTCTGTTTTGTTAAGATGACTGATTCCTACGTTTTATGCTGTTGAGTATGTATGTTCTACCACAGTGAATACTGTAGCAGAGTTTTCGTCCTATGGTTTCTATGTTTTGGAAGATGTTTATGTCGTCTGGTATCAAACCACATTCTGTTAGGGTGGTACAGTCGATAATGAGCTGTGTAAGTAATTTGGAGTCACTGCTTAATGATCTCCAGATAAAGTCTCCTAGGTACTGTGTAATAAAAGCCTTGATCTCTAGGAAATATTTGACTCTGTGATTGAGAAGGGCGTTGCACTTCAGTAGCATATGATAGTAATCTTCAGTCTCTATTTGACAGAGTGGACATGTTGGATCTACCTGATTTAGCTGAAATCTGGCGAGATTAGCCTGAACCAGGTACATTCCTGTTAGTAGTCTGACTTTAATACTATGTCGCTGGGCATCCTTAACATCTGAATGAACAGTGGTTATGGTTTGATGCATTCTGCCAACCGATAGCCTTGGGAAGTGACAGTATGTTAGTTTAGTTTTCGTACGACATTGTTCAATTAGTTCGTGTGTCCAATACATATCTACTTCTTTTTTACTGCTTCTTTCCACTTGTTTTCATTGCAAATGTGAATTTTTAGGTGCATGCGTTGTGGAAGCTACTCTAAGAATTAACAGGCTTTATTAATGATTGCCGGTCCAATATTCTGTTCAGTGTTGGATTTTCGCTTCTGATTATGTTGATAGTAATGTGATCTGTCGGATATGTATTTCAGCAGCAATTGTTCTGGCTCCAATCAGTAGGTATACAATACACTTTGCAGTACGAACTGGCAAGGACAGAATCTTTCTCAACATTGAAATGTGAAATGCCTCCAAATCTGCTATATGCTTGCTGGAGGGAGTGAATACTTTAAGACCATATAGCAGTCATGGTAAGACATACATGATGTATATATGGTAGCAGATTCTTGGAGAAAGTCCATTCGTGCCATGGAGACAAGTGCCTGTCATAGAGTAGAAAGTTCTACGAGCAAGCGAAATATTTTCTTCAACATTGTCCGAAACTTCATTTTTTGATGTTCTCGAGAGTCCCAAATGTGTTGCTTTAGGTACACCAACCTTCCAGAGTTTTCAGTTGGGCATATTATTACAATTATTTGTGGTTGATAGCGTACATAGGATGTTTGTTTTCTCAGGATGGATGTTGTATTTTTCTCTGGATGCATATGTGTAAAGCTTGTTCTAGCATAAGCTGGAGCTCCTATAAGGAATTACTACATAAAGTAAGATCGTCTGCTACTGTTGGGCATCCCGTATAGATGGAACCAATAAATGCCCCTATTTGCTGGCGTTGTAGCTGAATTAACAGGCTATTTATGTATGTTTGTAGAGCCCTGTCGACAGAATGCCTTCTTGTCGGACATATTGCTTTACTTGGAATCTATCACCGATCATTCCTTTCCATTCACTCATGCTAATAGGCCATCATATAGTTTGTCCACAATCAACCATGTATTTGGGTCTAGGTTCTGGTCATATAGATGGCATTTCACTGAATTATGATCTACTACGTCAAATGCTTTTTGGGTATCCAGAAATGCCGAGTATATAGGCTGGTTTGCCTCATTAGCTTCAACCATGTTTTCTGATAACACCAATGAGGTCATCATTGGAGATAGACCTGACGTAAAGCCACATTGTAGTGATGACTGATTATAAGGAAGATGGTCCTGAATTCTGTTTAATATTATATGGTCAAAGATCTTTCCCAGGCATGAGGAAACTGTAATTCCACGATAATTGCTAAAGCAAGATGAGTCTTTGCCCAGTTTATGTACCGGTGTGATAATACCAGACTTGAAAGCATGAGGTATTTGCTTACTGAGTAATATAACAGTGTAGGTCTGGGTTAGTGCAGCTAGAATTCCGTTGAGCTTCCTAATTGCATTTAGCACTTCATTGGAAGATGTTGATTGTGGTGGTTGTTGTTGGCTCTGTTCATATGATTGTCGGATGAGCAACAGGTCTTTCTGAGCTTTATCAGAGTAGATGGTGTCAAAATGGGGTTCATTCTTTGGAATAGCAAGATCTTCGTATTAATTCGCGAAGGCTCTACATTGTTCTTCCGGATCTGTGATGGTTGTGTCCCCTAGCTAAAGCATGTTTGTGGAAGAAGATCATCTCTTACTTCGCCTGATAAGTTTATAGACGTTATTGGTGGAGTAACTCTCCATGATTTCAGCATAGAATCCTTTACACTGTTGGGCTTGCTCTGATCTCTGTTGTGACCTCAGTTTCGTTTTTACAACTTTCATTTCCTGAGAGATAGGGTGCTCTGGGCCTGGCTGATTATGTCCATGCCATACTTGATATAGTATCTTGCCCTAGGACATGACGTCCTTAACCATGGGAGATGCTTTCCATTTTGGGCCTTTCAAGCGGACTGATTCTGCTGGATGGATTGCTGTGCAGCTTAAATAACAGAGCTGTGTATATGGTTAATGAGCAAATCGACATCAGCTGGACAGTTAACTATGGTTTGTAGTTTATTGCAGATCTGCTGCTGATAGTCGTCTATACTTGACTGGCCCCATAGTAGTTTGGTATGACGAATGCCTATGTTCGTGGGGACTATATGCTCCATGCTGAATGGAACTTCGCAGAATACAGGCAGGTGCGTTGATGTATTTGCTGGGTTGGCATGGCAGATTGAAGATTTTATGACAGTATTCCAACTGTATCCTAGTAAGTAGTCAATCTGTGACTGGTTCTGTCCATGTATATAGGTAGGATTGGCAGATTGAGTGGTAAGTAGTGTAAAGTTTGACTGAATAATAAATTACTTCAATAATTTGTCATTGCTATTGTTTCTCGGCAGCACAGTCCCATTCAGATCTCCACACCATATTATAGCATGTGTGTTCTTATATTTGTCTACTATAACATGAATAATGTCCCTATTCAGCGTAGTTCTTTGCCGAGTCTGTATAACCGGCAGTTGACATATAGTTATTTAAGATGCAATAAGGCTGTGGGAAGCCTAACACTTCAATGGCGATAATTCTCTCATTACCATCCGGCAGCTGTTTTATTGTTGTATGATCAATATCGTTCCTCCAGATTATTGCAACTCCTCCATAACCCCTCCTCCTCTCAAATTTACAAGTAGGGTTATCCATGTCGACGCACCTTACGAAGTAGATGTGAGTTTTCTGCAGTCTCATTCAGCTTGGGCTGGACGAATACCTAACATGCAGAGAGATGCTGTTGTAGCAGTGTTTTTTAAGAGGGGCTGCAGTTGCTTGAGGACAGTACGCTGAAATTGCTCGATGTAGTTTAGATCTGTTTGCGACAGCCTGATGACATCTAGACCATACAGGAGCCTTGGGATTAGCGATCATCCTATACATTGTAATGTCTTGTTTTGTGTGTAGGGGTCCATTGTCTCATAGGCTCTGCCTTTGACGGACTGCCTAATTGTGATGTATGTATATATATGTTATATATTAAACATGAAATAAATTATTTTGAATTTTGAATCTTGAATCTTGATGATGATGAAGTTTATTCTGAGAGACGGGATATACACAAGCCAAGACAAGAAGAATAATTGAATTATTAGAAATAATTTAGAAAGCTAAAACGGGCAAAAATTCAGTCCGTATACACAGTAGAATAGAGCGTGTGTGAGACAGAGAGGACTTCTATGATCAATTAGAAAGCTATCCATCCACGCAGAAATTCTACCAACTGATTAGAAGATATACAGCAGATAGATCTAACACCACTGAAATTATCATTCTCAACAATCATGGAATCTTTGATCCTCAACATCAGAGGAGAATCTTTGCAACATATTACGAATACCTGGCAACACCCAAAATGTCTCCCATATTATGATCCAGCACATCTATCTGAATGCGAATTTCGCCACAATCTGATAAAAGATATTTGTATAAATGACTGCTCTGAAACCCCTCCATTTACAGCACTGGAAATCAAAACAGCAATTGGCCATCTAAATATGGGCAAAGCTTACAATGAATATCGACTATCAGCTGAGCATCTTACTGAGCGCAATATCCCAGAGCTATTTAAGACAGGCATTATTACCCCTGTTTGTAAGAAAGGCAAAGACAAATCCCATATTTCCAACTGTAGGGGAATCACAGTGGCCTCGATCTTAGGGAAAATCTTCGAACATCTAATGCTTGCCAGACTGAATGACACCATGTTGAGAAATCAATCCTCACTTCAGTATGGCCTCACAAAAGATCTGTCACCCTCAATTGTCACACTGTTTCTGAAGCATCAATTGACAGCTCATTGTCAAAAGACACACTATACCTGGTTACACTTGACAGCGAAAAAGCTTTTGATGTAGTAAATCACATTATTCTTGTGGACAAGCTATTCCAACAAGGCATCAGTCCCACCTACTGGTAAATAATAGTTTCAGTGGTGGATAAGTGTATCAAGATTTGTCATTAAAAGTCAAATGGAAAGGTGGTCTTAGTGAATCTCTACAGATCAACCAAGGAGTTTGACAAGGAGGCATACTATCGACTAATCTCTACAAGTTATACATTAATAATGTTCCCATACACCTTGAGAAAAACTGTTTTGATTGTCCATAGGAACAACATATGCTGGCTGTCCTATGTGTGCTGATGATATACTCTTGATTTCTAAAGATCCAACAGAATTACAGGCAATGGCAAATGTTGCATATAAATATGCAAATCACCACCATTTTAATATTCCCACAACAAAGCGTGCATTGATCAGAAGGAATGCTACTGCTTTGAGTATGAAGAAAGCCTTAATTTCAAAATGGAATCTTGGTGATGTTCAGATACCGATCATTGACCAAACTTTACACCTAGGAATCATGAGGTCAATGACAGCAGAGTCACAAATAAATGTCCAGGAAAGAATTAGTCGGGCGAGACGTACGCTCTACATATTGATGATGACAGGTATGCATGACACTAATGGTCTAAATCCAAAGACATTGTATGTTATCAACTGATCATATGAACTACCTCGTCTATTATTCGGACTGGAGACTCTTGTTCTGAATACAGGACAAATACAGTAGCTACAAAACTTCCATAAAGGATTCCTCCACAGAATACAATCACTTCCACCAGCACTGCAACTGCTGCCTGTCATCTTCTGTTGGGGGCCCTTCCCATAGCATGAGAAATTCACAAACATCAACTGTCCATGAATTCATAGATCGATGGCAGCTCATACCTTGCCAATATCATGCATATGTCTGCAAACCAGCTCTCCTGGTCAAAGCCTCTCATAACACTTTGTATTACACGTACTTTAAATAATCAAAGCATTTCCTGGATTCCGCAGATATCCCGGGTCATAATGAGCTTCAACATATGTATATGAGCCTCAACTGGTAAGGTGCAGAATAGGATATAAGGTGATGGGTACGCAGTCCTGTTTGGAAGGCCTAATATTTGAACTAGTAGTTGTGGTAGAACTTGTCTAGCAGATTAATTTCTGTCTTGTTAAGGATAAGAATGTCCAAACCGTGGAGTAGTACAGGAAGGATGTATATCTCAATCAGGTGCATACTGGCGTTTGGTGTTTTTCCATTGTTGCCGTGGAGTCCAGCTCCCATGAGAAAGTAAGCTGCTCGTCTTGTTTTCATCGATGGTGGGTTGTGCACTAGTAATCAAGATTCAAGATTCAAGATTCTTTATTTCCATATATGTAAATAATTCAGCAATTGAATACAGGCATCCACAAAAGGCAAGGCCTATGATGCGGTGGACCCTTGACATATAACATAAATTTATAATATTATGTTTATACATATAACATTTATATATGGGAACATGGCTATTTTATTTTACAAATGACATAGGGTATGATACAATACATGTGTGGATTTTATTTACATTTAAATAAATTACGTTTGGAGACATGCCTTATGATAGAACATTTTACACAAAGGGGGGGGGGGGAGGATTCCCAACAGGGGAGGACAGCCTGGTGCTGATACCAGTTCTCAAGTTAGAGTAAATGCGGGCTTCTCCTGTTTACAGTTGAGAGGCTGGCACATTTCGCTGGTTGCAGTTCGTAGAACTCGTATGTGCAGTAATAGCTTGAGGTGATGTAGCTGATATTCGGTCACGGTGCTCCTACGACAGGAGGAATTGACAGAGAAAGAAAATGATAATTAAACCAAATGTTGTTTGAAAGCGAAACCACCAAAGCTATATGTACAACACTGTTATTTTATCACAATTGTAATATATATTGAGTATAGTTATCAAAACAATTTATTCTACCCTGATATTCTTGTTATGTGAAGAATGTAAATGCAAGATACCAGTTTTCGTTATGTTCAAAATATGCTAACTTGTTTTATATAAACATAAATACGTGCGTCAGCTATGTTTAATTGTTATATCTCTGGCTATATGGCATTATCATCAATCTCTCCCCCTACCAGCCTTTTTCTGTATGGCGTTAACAATAGATGGGGGAGAGATTGACGATATAGCCGGTTTAATTGTTATATTTCTTTGGGAAATGATATGAAATAAAGATATGATGAGAAGGATCCTTAAAACATTCAGACTGGCTGTGATCTAAATATCACTCTGTTCAAGATTCAAGATTATTTATTCAGTAGTAAAATATATATAAATTATGGATTCAACTAGGTTGTCCTCCGAAGGCAATGCCTATTGTATTGGTGGACACCTTACACATATATACATACATCTCTACAAATAAATTAAACAGGACAGTAGCATACAAACAGGACGTAGACAAGTTAAATAAAAAATTAATACATGTCTAAGTAGTAGTAGTTGTAGTGGTGATTTTACAATACAACACAAACATTTATATTTTTGGTTGACTGGTTATACAGTACATCTCGGAAATAACCAGTTCATCTCGATAGTAAAATAAAAACGTTCTGTTGAATGTGCTGAATATAATTGAATTGGAAGCCACTGTTGCCATAGGCAGCAATGTCCTCCAATCCACCCACATTCAAAACATACAAGAGAACATTTCTCACATTAAAATTATTCTAACAGCAAGGTACTGTTTTTGTTTAGAAGTATGTCAGGTCATCCCCAAGCTGTACTGTATTTGTGCAGTTGATAAGATGTTTACAGGATGTTGGCTAGCGAGGAGCATCCTTGGGCAAGGGAGGGAGGGATGGGAGGAGCACGGTGCTCATTCTCCTGCTCATCCAGTAGCTTGGTTTTATGGTTACTGAATGTAAAAGATTTATAGTTGATTGCAGTTGAAAACATCCAGTCGTAGTGGGTGGATTGGAGTAGTAGTAGATGGCCGCTGATAAATTATAGTTACACCTGTATGTCACCTGTAAATCTGTGTATCTCATTGACTCCCCAGGAGAGTATAATTAGAAAAAGGTTGATGGCGTACACATTATTAGTAATAGGGATAACTTAACACCAGTAGTCGGAGCCGTATTTAGGACTGGGCAGTTGCCCAGGGGCAAATGAGAGGCCTCCACCAAAATCAAATTTGAAAATTTCTATGGGGGTCTCCACCAAGAAATAGTGATGGGAAGTTAAAATTATTATGTGTAAAATAAAATGTTATTTATCACTCATAATGCAGTTAGCGGCAGCGTGTCTCCTCCCACAGGTGGGTGTGAGTCCTCTCTCCCACCCCCACCACACCCCAGAGAAAATTGAAAATTAGATGCACAGAGAAGCCATTTAATTGTTTTTCAGATCATTTAATTAAAAATTTTCTCCAGTGTTGGGGTAGGGGGGTGGGGGTTGATCCTGCAAGCAAGACACATCGCTCTCAGGCCGCCACCACACCCTAATTACTGCCCCGGGTCCTCCACAGTATTAAATCTGGTCCTGTCAGTGCATGGTCCAACAGCCCAGTAGTCTAACATGGCAGCCAATTTACAAAACTAGTGTGTGGTGCTGGCAAGGAACATTCCTACACCACCAAACGTGGAAATTTTACGTCAAATAAAGTGCTTCATCTTTGCTGAGTTAATGATATGACAAGGTAGGCTATGCAACTCAGTATATACAGACTTATGTGTGGATGTGCGTGGAGTGGGAAGAGGTAGGCAATGGGGGAGATTGGTATTGTCCCCACACTTTTGGAGCAGGGGTGAAGATATTTGTTTGTCAACCCCCGCGCGCACACACACTTTGAGTCTTATGTCTAAAATTTTGAAAACTAGATGCTCTGAGAAGCCATTACCTGCATTTTGAGGAGAAACTGTCCAATTTTCCCACCATCGGAATGCATGAAAATCAGGGAGAAGACCATTATGTGTGGTTGGGACGGAATCCATCCCAAAAAAAATCTGAACAAAGATAGTCTTAGAAGCCATTTCCTGCATTTTGAAAGTTGAAAAAGCAGACAGCCTGTCTCACCCCCATCCCCTTTTTAAAGGCATGGAACCAGTATCATCAAAGGGAAACCACTATTTCCTCTTGCTGTATTGCAATAACAATCTTACGTGTATCATTCTTAAATGATGAAATAAAACTCAAAATTAACAAGTCATTGTTCATGTATTGTCGTAAACCAACATAAAATGACCCAAAACAATGTAAGCAATAAAATGAGGCTAGATCCCTTCTTAAGTTGGACGACCAAATTAAAGCTCTTGTGATTGGAGGTATTCCCCTGAACTTTATCTGGACTAGAAGGAGCGCTCCGAAATAAAAATCTGGTTTTGCAACGTCGCTAATGCCAATCTCGCAAATTAATAATAAATTTATACAGAAGATAATGTTTTAAAAACTATTTGAGCAAAAAAATCACTATTACCTAATCAGTAAATGTATTCGGCAGTATATTTACTGGCGAGATTTTAGTTCACTTGGGTGATTTCATCCCGACCGACTTGGTTACATTACATTCTACCGAGTATTAATCAGCTAAATAACGAGTTTATGCCGTCACTCTCGTAGCTACTCGAAGCTCCCCTCCTATTTGTGGATTGTGCAAGTCTCTAACCGGGTAATACTATTAGCGTCTTCGCACTACTCGGGTAACAACTAGGGTTGCACAATTTTTCGATTATTCCATTAATCGCGATTATATAATTCAAAATGATCGTGGACGATTATAAAATGAAATAATCGTATAATCGCCATGTTGAAATTTTTGTCAAGATACCTTTACGCTTGTGAAACTCTGCTCGCATTACCAATCATGGAAACAAACAGCCGGCTATCAATCGAATGTGCGAATGATTAAATAAATAAAATAAATAACTGATTTGTTTGTATTGACTCATGATTAGTTTTAGATGAATAAAGATTGTTCACTTGGTCACTATTTGTCATTGTTGTTGTAATCACACACGCTTATCCCGTGTTCCCCATTCTCTGAATATTTATGCGCTAACGGTTTTCCCCCAAAAAGTTCTAAAACTGATACCACGGAAATTCAACGCATTTTCTCCTGTAAAAATTCTCACTGCCTACGCCTATGTTTAATGTATACCTCAAAACATCACCAGGGAAGTGAAATTATTTAATTTGAGTGCCTAAATATTGTGTATCCTTTAATAAAGGTCGTTTATTACATCAAAATTTAGAGCGAGTACTCGGATATAAATATTCTGGAATCGGGGACTCGGAACTCGGGAATTTCTCTATATTATCATTGCGTGATAGGAACTGTCTGATTATACTGATCTGAATAACGGGTACCCGTTTGATAAACTCCCGTTAGCGTATAATTTCTCGCGAGAACACACCGCTTCCCATCGCAAAAGAGCCGCTGGCTCGCCAACTTAAGAAGCCGACTATATTGTCGTTCGTAATAATTCAATTTGAATCATTTAATGTTGATCGGCGTTACAAAATTGATGCACATTTTCTCCCATACTTGTTTGGTACATAAATTTGGTCTTAAAATATATTTATAATAAGGAAGCTATTTAATCATGCCAAGACTGTTTTAAGCGCATTTTGACTACAAAAGTGTGGAATAAACTTTATTATATCTTGAACATATGTGGCCTACTATTAGTATTAATCTAATAGGTGGTCAAGATTTACAAATCCGAGGCCTGTATTGACTTCTAGAGGGGCCGGAAATGTATCAGGGCAGAGATCGGTCTGAAGTAGACACACCCTGTGACACGATTGTTATTGTTATACACGCTATCCTTACCAATTTTCAGAGTTTTGCCGTTTTGAAACTGCTAAGAAATCATTGGAGCTCATATGTCAAAGTTAGGGGGTGGGCTTCTATTGGAGCATAGGCTATAATTAAGCGAAATATGGTACCTTCCGTTTTCTGTCTAGAAAAATCTTGATATATTCGTTTGTTTGCAATCAGCATCTGGTGTATTCTGTCCATGTATGTATACCCATGTGCCTAACCCATAATCTTACAATCTGCAGTAGCATGATAACGTCCTCTAAGCAGCATTGACGTAGTTAATATAGTTCATGATTAATCATATGATCGCGATTTTTTTTTAAAATGATCGCGATTATGAAAAGTGAATAATCGTGCAACCCTAGTAACAACCTAAACTCATCCACGTGATTTCTATTTTTTTTGACGCCATTTTATGTCAAACTTTGGATTAATTTTGAAGAAATAAACAATGTTTATTAAAATATACGCAATATTTAGGTGGTCCCAATTAATAATTTCACTCCCGCGATGATGGATATAGGGTATACATTAAGCATAAGCCAGGGACCGACCTACTCAACTGAAATCATTAGCCAATGAATTAGCCTATTTGGGGATTTCATTAGCCAAATCTGGACTTTCTTAGCCTGACCAATAACCTATCAATCTAATGCTTTATGCTAGATCTTCAGGCTAATAACCAAGTAAGAGATGACCAGCACGTCATGTAAGAAATAAAATATTCGATAGAATTAAATATGTAATCATGGTTTAAGAGGAACTGACCTACCAACATACATGTAAAATCATTAGCCTTTGACATTTTATTAGCCAACCATGAAAATTATTCTTAAAAGCGAATTGGCGAGTGCGAAGGTCTGTCCCTGGCATAGGCGTAAGATGGTAAGAATTTCTAGCGCGAAAAATTGAATGTGTTCTAATTTCGTGTTGTTTTTTTGTATCATTTTTTTTCAATTTTTCTTTTATGACAAATTTTGAAGTAATAAACAATGAATTCTGGTTGTTATTGAGTTCTCGCCGAAAATATATAATTTTGCAACTGCAACTGATAATTTTCATCAACAATTACTTTTCCATTATCCTGTGTGCAAAATCCAGAAAATATTTGTTGCATTGCTTTACTATACTGGGTAGTTTCCTCTGGGGTGGCTGGGTTCTGGTTTTGTGTCTCATAGGGTTCCATTTGCCAATTAGATGTAACACTACACACACTAACAGTGTTGTATTTTGTATAGATGTGTAGAGGACATTGAGTGATTGAGATGCAGCAGATATCTGCAGATGCCGTGTTACAGGCAGTACCTCACAAGAAACAGTACTATAGCTGGGACTGTGGATTAGCATGCGCAAGTATGGTACTACAGTAAGTATTGCTATTCTTTATGACTAAAGGTTGAGTTTCTGAACATATACATACATGGTGTTTGTTCCAAATTTTATTTGAAACTAGAATGTACAGTTGATGGCACGCCATCGCAAATCACCACGCTTGCCCAACTGTGCCATTTGCCATTCCCCCCCCCCCTCCCTGGGTAGCCCAGAAATGATGACTTATGCATGCATGAATGAACAGACAGATGGTCATGTACAATAGGTCATAAGGACTGAATTATAAGATTGATAACAAGCGTGCGCACACACGCATGCACGCACGCACACACACACACACACACACACACACACACACACACATTTTATCCTGTTAAGATGTATATAGGCTCCTGACCGGTCATTCCAGTCAACATGGTGGCAGGCTCATCCTGGCCTATAAAATCTTTGTCATCGCTCTATCGACATGTGCACATGTACATCTTTATTTATGAGACAACAGTCCAGGTAAATACATCGTTCCCAGACAGTCCCCATATATGGTGATTGAAACTGTATCTTTATTAATATGCGATGATACATCTGTCTTAAAAGGAAATCCTATTATGAGGTGGACTAGTCAACTAATTTGTGCGATGACACATCTGTCTATAATTGGTAAGGGATGAGGTTATATCTGATTAACATCCTCATCATGTGAGATTACGGTTCACTGGCGCGCTGCGGCGTACCTCATTAAGATTACTTGATATAATAACTTAATAAGCAGAGTTAAATAAAGAACTTTGGTTTCTTCAAGTCATGGTCACAAGAACATATCTCTTAGGATGATTTGAATCACCTTGAATTGAAGGTGCCTGGAAAATTGTGAAATTGGTTTATTGAGCAAAGGTTATTATTTAGAAAAAGTCCATTAACTATGTATCCTGTACAGCAACCAAGTTAAATTGATCATAGAGTAGTTAGTGAACAAATCTTTGAGCTTAAACAAAGTTGACGGCCTTCATGTCACTTTCTAATTAAGTTACGTGAATATATCTTTAAAAGTTTCATGCTCTAGTAGGTAATCAAATAAAAACTAATGGGTGCAAGCTGTGACTGTGACTGCTGTTGTCAAGTCGACATTAATAATCGAAGAGCTGTTATAGGCCTGAACAATCTTTTGTCTAGCGGTGAGGTGACTAATCCCCACCTACCATCATTGGCAGTCATATACCGGGCTGGAAAACTCCTATAAATATATTAAATGTTACCATCTTTGTTAATAGGTGAGCGGAGTTCTATTTGTGTAGTCATGTTTTGTCATGTTATCATACATGTAGTAACATTTAGATGGAAAACTTTGTTTAGACAAATATTTTGAGTACCCTATAGTTTAGGTCTCATTGTCGGTGTGGATGTGAATTCATCAATTCTGTGGCTAGAAGTGACGCCACGAATCACAATATAGGTAATTAACCAAATTTAGTTGAATTCCCTCAACGTTAACTTTTTACCCCCACCTCCACCCTACCATGACCGCTACCCTGGGGTTGGAGCCTAATATAAATGTTGTCTTCTAGTCCACAATCATATGGGTAACTCACATAGCATATTTGATTGAATCCCACCAAATGGCGTCAGAGGAGATAGCTGGATGGATGGGCATATGAAAGCGATTGCAATATGATTCATCACCAGATGTCTTGTCAAAAGGTATGGGGATAAAGTCAACTAAATTTGGTATGTTAATTACCCATATGATTGTGGATTGCGGGACAATGTTTACATTAGACTCTACCCCCCATGATCCTGGGTTGGGTAGACTGGTGGTGGGTGGCAAAACATCAAAGTTGGCGAAAGTGTGTGGATGTGCAATGACGTGCCATCGACTGCATATTTTGGCATTGTCTAGTTATCCCAACTGTCTGTTAAAAGATTGTTGGGATATTATAATCGCCTCTGTCTGACACACTATTTCCTCCCAAACCATTGGGTGGAATTCACCCGAATTTGTTATGTCGGTTGCCCATAAGATTGCGGTCTGCAAGACAATATTTACGTTAGGCTTCATCCCCAGTTTGGTGTGGGAGCAAGGTGTAGTCGAGGTTGAAGGGGTTGCCAAAAAGTCAAATTAGGAATTCATCCAAATTTGGTTTGTTAGTTATGCATATGCTTACAGATTGTGAGACAATGTTTACATTTTGCTCTGCCCCCAGAATATAGGGTTGGGGGAGGGTTGTGGGCGGGTGGGTAAAACGTCAATGTTGGCGAAAGCGTAGAGATTTGCGATGGTACACATTTTGGTTAGACTCGAAGAGCAGCTGCCAGAGACAAATTATTTGCAGCAGCATCTTTCAGTCAAATTAATTTCAAAATATTTAACAAAATAATGTCTGATGTCTCTAGGCCTGTGATATTGCGCTCTTCTGTCAAGCCTACTTGCGCTATGAGATAACTATTGCTTTATTTTCAGCACTAATTCTGCTTCTAACATTGCTAACTACGTACCAGTGTTAAAGCTGTCATGATGTCACAAAAATAACAGCCCAAAAATGTGGATGTATACCACGAACCATTCACTGATAAATCCCTGAAAACATATTTTCTTTACGATATAAGACTTATTCTGTCCAATATTTTGAAATTAACTTGACTGGAAGCCGTTGAAGGCAGCAATAGCTTTAAGTGAAATATATTTCAAAATATTCACCACTTTTCCTGTACGGTAGCATTGAAAATGAGATATGGGGAATTCATTAGTGAAAGGGTTAAATCTAACCAGGTAAGCTTGTTTGTGTTTCGCAGACTGTGACCATTTCCAGTACACCTGCCCTCGGCTAAAATAAAGGATGCCCCCAAATCCTGTAATGGCAGTGGTCACTCATTGGCTGTACACGAGTAAACCTTGCTGACCACAATTTCTATCAGTAATTCATTTCACAAAACGGACATGGATTCTACCAAGTGCTGAAGATGTAAGAATGACAACGATACACACTTAACTCTATAAGTAACAAATATTTATTAAAGAACTAATAATATTCAGGTCCTATTTCTTCAAAATAATATATCTGCGCAAACAGAGACCGTGATATAGGTATATCATTTTGAAAAAATAGACACTAAATTTTATGTCTTTGAATAAATATTTGTCAGGTATAGGGTTGAGTGTGTGCATAAACATATCTTTATCATTCTTACGTTCTCAGTGGTGGAGTCCATGTATCTTTCGTGAAATGAATTATTAAAGTTTTCAGTCGGCATGCTGGGGGGGGGGGGGGAGGTCCATCATCTATAGTAGCCGATGGCAAAGTGTAGAGGAAATGGCCACAGTAGATGAAGTGCAAACAATATGGCGGTAACTCACCTGGTTGGATTTAAAGGCCATCAATATATATGTTTTGCACAGCTTTAACACCAATAACCAATCAAGTGAAAGTTAACTGAAAGTCATGGAATATTGTATAGATGTAATGACTTTTCATAAAGGCCAATTTGACAGTATGAAACCCAAAATATGTATTCTCCTGATTGTGTTTGCATAGTTTTTCAGGTCTTGGTATGTCAGATGTCTATGCAGACCTACCAAAGATAGAGTGTGAGGAAAGGTGAGATTCTGTAGCAGAAATTATTGTTAAAGATAATATGTATACATGTAATCAACTCTGTCATAATTGAAATCCTTGTATCTAGGCTTGTGCGATTATTGCGTTAAGTGATCGCGATCAATTATTAAAAAATAATCGTGATTACTCGATTAATCAACTTTGACACAAATTAGCAAGACATAACAACAAAAGATTATGAATGACGAAAATTGCAATGGTGTTTAGAAAAGTCTATTTGCAGGGCAAGAGGAGACTATGTTTGAAAATGTATCACTGAAATACATGGCTCGATTCCCGAGCTAGGCATTCCAGTAATACATTAAAAAAAATGGTTTCTTGCCCTGCAAATGGACATACATTCACTAAGCAAAATGTCATTTTTCATGACCGATCACATTAAAAAGTAATTGAAAGTTATGTTTTGAAATATTTCATGCAATACAAAATATTCCCGATTGTTCAATTATTTAATTTTTAATCATATAAATTCACGATTTAAAACATAATCGCGATTCTCGATTTAATCATGTGATCGCGCAATCCTACTTGTATCTAACATGTTTATCCAACATTACAGATATATCTTATCACTTGCGATTATTCTATAACAATGGAAACCAATGTCCATCAAATGCTAATTATGCAATAACTAGAAAACCCCACAATCTTGGGAAATTCTCGGCTGCATAAATGTTGTCTGAGTTAATTTAACAACTAATTAATACTGAGAAAAGCTTCTGGTTACACTATTGGAATTTGACGGTAACAATGACCATAAGAAACAGCAATCAAAACTTTAGCGGTTACACTAAAATGGATTTTCCGATTACACAAGACCAACAATAAAAAGATTCTGGTTACACCCAAGATGTTTCTGTTTACAAAAACCAAAAATCTGGTTACACAAAACACAAATCCAGTTGCAAAACAAAGTTTCGGGTTACAAAATCAACATTTCCAGTTACCAAACAGATGTTCTGGTGATGCATGACCAGATTTTCCCGATTCCGGTTACTCCAAGGAGCAACTAACCAAAACCGAGAGTATAAAAGCAAGTGCAGAACAGAACTGACATTCAGATTTCAATGCAACAAATCAAGAGTAAGAAAGCTTCCTAAAGAAGAGTTCCTGACCAGTTAATCAATTTATTTGAGGACGAGAATCTGCATCCAGGCATGTCACGTCACTACCCAAACATCCCTCACACCAGGGACTAATAGTAGCCATTCAGCATATCTGATAATTCAGAATGCCTGACGATCTCACACCTAGGTCACTACTAGACTTTCTATCTATAGTACTGACATGTAACACCTTTGAAGTTAATAGACAACAATACCTCGAAATCGGTGGGACTGCAATGGGCACTAAAGTAGCACAAACATATAATTTGTATTGCCCAACTGGAGAAAAAACTACTTTCTGGATCGCCTCATAAGCCAGCCCTCTATCTCCGCTACATCGATGATATTTTTATGATTTGGACAGCTGTTATAAAAACCTAGAAGAATTCATGAACTATATGAATAAATCACATCACTCTATTAAATTCACAGCTAAACACTATGACCAAAGTGAGTTTCTTGGACACTTATTTATACATTAATACTGACTGCTCGATCAGCATTGACCTATACTGTAAACCTACAGATACACATGGATATGTACACTATCAATCTGGGCAAGCTCCAGATGCACAATTCACCTTTCCAGAGTACCCACCCATCATATGACGTCATAATGAACTGCGTGGTGTGTACAATGACATCGATAAGTACGTCATGAACGCATATTTGATGACGGTCTATGGGCTGTTGTACAAATTGTTTGCTTTTACTATTTAATAGATATTCTGTTGAATATTTTGAAACTAATTTGACTGGGCGCTGTTGCTGCCTATGGCAGCAACAGCACCCAGTCTAATTAGTTACAAAATATTCAACAGCTTCCCTGTATAGTTTTCAGGAAATTTATAGCTAGGGCATTCGGGGATCGATCAATCCAAACACGGCGAGGTGTGGGTGGAGCTTAGCTAGTGATGGGCGGGGCATAGCTAAAAATGGAAAGGTCCATTCCTCCAACTATGCAGCATCTGCAGCAAGGAAATTGATTTCCACACACATGCCCATGAATTCATTGGATATTATCAGAAGAGAGATTACCCTCCCGAGCTTCTCGACAGTTATCAGAAAGCTTGCGCATGCGCAAGACATGATCTACTCATACCCAAACCTCGAAACTTGGGAGAAAACACACATATCCCATGCATTAGGGAGTTTCACACTCAAAGTCATAAGGAAAAGAAAAACATCGAAGCGAATTGGGAACTGTTAGAAAGCAGTCCCAAGTGCAGAAACATATTTACCACACCACCAACGTTTGGCTACATAAAGAATCCCACTTTCAAAGACACTCTCGTTACAGCCAAATTTGATATTCCTGCCACAATGAGATTTTAAGGAAAAACTCCTCAACCCTATCTATCCATGCAACAGAAAAAATTTATTTTTCTGTCACAAAATGAATAGTAAACGTGAATTCACCAACCCTCACACAGGCTTAAAATACAGGTGTAAAGTGAAAACATTGTGATACTCGCAATGTTATATACTTACTCACATACACACTTTGTCACAACAGTATGTGGGGGGGGGGGGGGGGAAACTAAATTTGAGTTCCACATACAGGTGAACGAACATTTACAGGATAATAAAAAACACAAAGATACCCCTGTTGGCCAACAGTTTAATTTTCCCCAATCATTAAGAACAGAACTTGTCTTTTAAAATTTTACAAGTTCTTCCTCATGACCCTGGAGATCTTGACAAAACTTATGTCAGAAAATGACAAAAGAAATACTGACTACACCAACTCTATACACTGGATTCCATAGTGATTAATCATGCAGACTGGTGATTCCAAAATCCAAATTGTCTTATCTGTTAGCCTGTACCGTTTCACGGTCAAATTAGTGTCAACATGATGCATATTCAAGAGAATATCTCGTATTTTGCTATACATTTAAGTTTTATGCTTTAACCCTTTAACCCTCGAATTCGTTCAAGAATATTTCAATTATCTCATAGAAAATGTCCATTTGCAGACCAAGAGAAGACTATTTAAAAAAATTTACCACTTGACTGACTGGCTCGGATATCGAGCCAGTCAGTCAAGTGGTAAATTTTCAAAAATAGTCTCCCTTTGGTCTACAAATAACATTTCTCAAGACCGCTGCAGAATCGGTTTTTGTCTGGTATGAGTGTTGAAGGGTTAACTGTGGTATCTGGATTTATCAAGTTTTATGTTCGCTGTGCGTTGTCACCATTTCTCACACTTACTTTGTACTTGTGTTAACCCTTTAATGGTCAAATTTGGCCAAGAAAATTAAACTATTTGCTTATTGAATGTCCATTTTCAGGCCAGAAGACAATTTGTGAAAATTTACCAGTGGTAAATTTCCAAAAAATAGTGTTCTCTTCGAAATGAATTCCTCAAGACCACTGCAGAGGCTGGTTTTTGCCGGCTTGGCCATTAAAGGGTTAAATCACTATACATGTACATGTATTGTGAATCTAAAATGAAGCCTTAGCATGTGTCATTATTCCAGCCCTCATAGAATAAATATTGCACAATGGTAGTAGCCAGGCAACAGTCATTCGTTTATAAATAAAAACTATAGCAAATTTATTATAATTACCAAATCTTTCACAGTATATGGACGATAGATTTGGCTCGCTTGTTGCGCTTGTACAATGTTCCATGTAAATTCTGCACAGTCACAACACATGCAGACCCCAGTTATGGACAAAAGGTGAGCTCATTGGCATTTGGACAGCATGTCATGGAAGCATTTATAAAATCTTATTGCAACAAATCTCGCTTGAGTGGACATATGGGTTTTTTTAGGCTCGGCATGTGCTATTGCGACACCCGCTTGTCCGTCTGTCTGTCTGACTGACCGGCGTAAACTATGGTGGTACATTTCTTTATTTCTGAACAAATTGCAATTGAAACTGGTCAAAGGGCTCATAATGGAATCTAATTATGAAGCTGATTTGAGGTCAAATGCCAGCCATTGCCAGGGTTGTTATAGCTTACCATAGATACTTGGTGTGCCAGTGATTGGCTAAGACAAATGTTATGATTTCTTCATTATTTGTTCATAATGGATTATATTCTATCAATATACTTATATATTAAATAACTGTTGTATAAGCATATTGTTTATATGAAATTTGGCTTGTTGCTTTGATATAAATGGTAGGTTCTGGAAACTGAAGATAAATTTTGTTATTCTCCAGAATTATGAATGGGGGGGGGGGGGTAGGTGGGGGGGGGGAGGGGTAGGTGGGTGGGTGGTGTATGGATGAATGAATTAGTGGATGGATGGATGAAAAGAGCCTAGGATGTTAGCAAAGGACAAGACACTGTGGAAAATGTTAAAGAAAGTAGATTGCAGCTGAAAGAAGTTTCAACTCTTTCCAGCTGCAGAAACCATCACTCATCAATCAGTGTTGAGAAGCTTTGTTGAAACATCAGACTGTTAGCTACTACATGTAGTTATCAGATCGCTTTGAAACTTCATAGGTTGATTAGAGTAGGTCTGAGAAATAAACAATTCAAGATCGACGACGATCTAAAATCTAAGATGGCTAGACAGGCGCTGGTGACCATCGTGGAAACTATTTTTTTGCCTGATAACTCTGCTATCATTTCGTGGATTACTTTGAAACTGCATAGGTTGATTGCCTTAGTCTGCGGAAGAAACTTTGAAATTGAAGATGATCCGAAATCCAAGATGCCCATCAGCCATCTGTCGCCATCTTGAAAATTGGTTTCCGGATGATAAATCTGCTACCGAATCACTGAAACTTCCTGGGTTGATTGAATTCAGTCTGGGAAAGAAACCAATCAAACGCGGCGATGATCCGAAATCCAAGATGGTCACTGGCCACCATCCTAAAAATCAGTTTCCAAATGATAACTCTTTGTACGATGTCTCCGCACAGCTTCTTGTGACATTTCATATATTAAGGCATATTATGTGCTATCTTCTGAAAGCTCTCATTCTTTGGATTATATTATTATCGTGGCAGGGTATTATACATCATTTGCGGAGCTCTTGTTGAATTTTAGTTTGTTTACATCTGCTTGCGAGTCTACATCTGGATCAGCCTCTGGTCAATTCATTTCCTGTTCTCTGCCAACTTCCTCTTCCAGTCCCACTTCTGGCTCTTGGTAATTTCTGCTTCTGCCTCCGGATATTGACAGGGCATCACACAATGACCTACGGATCAAAAAGCCAAAAGGCAAGGTCACTGTGACGTTGGCAAAAACATCGCTATTTCAATATTAACATTTTGCATTTAGCTCAACTTAGCAGTATATATCTCGTGTTTGGTTAATCTTGCTGGACTCAAACTCGGACACATACTTCCTTACAAGGAGAGGGCATGAAACAACGAGCGTTGGAATAAAAGGTCAAAGATTAATGTCATTTGGATATTGGGGAAAAACTGGATTTTTTTCGGTATTAACATTTTGCCTTTAGCTCAACTTAGTAGTTCCTATTGCATGTTTGGTTAATCATACTGGACACAAACTCGGACACATGCTTCCTTATCATGACAGAGTATCACACATTGATAGTGGTGTCAAACGGTCAAGGTCACTGACCGTAGTAAAGTTTGTTTTTTCCCAAAATTAACATTTTCTGTTTAGCTCAACGTAGCAGTTTTCACATCAAGAGTATATTTACCTCCCTAATACTTTTGATATTGCTAAATATTGGCGTTCACTCAATAAAACACTCAGATTAAAAACAGTTAGGTGCCCCTACTGGACTATTATGATATCGACAATCATCTAGAGTAGTCTGATAGATGATGATATCAACAATCATCTAGAGTACCCTGATAGATGATGATATCAACAATCATCTAGAGTACCCTGATAGATGATATCAACAATCATCTAGAGTACCCTGATAGATGATGATATCAACAATCATCTAGAGTACCCTGATAGATGATGATATCAACAATCATCTAGAGTACCCTGATAGATGATGATATCAACAATCATCTAGAGTACCCTGATAGATGATATCAACAATCATCTAGAGTACCCTGATAGATGATGATATCAACAATCATCTAGAGTACCCTGTTAGATGATGATATCAACTTTCACATCAAGAGTATACTTACCTCCCTAATACTTTTGATATTGCTAAATATTGGCGTTCACTCAATAAAACACTCAGATTAAAAACAGTTAGGTGCCCCTACTGGGCAGGTAGACAGAGGTAGTCAGGCGGATGCCGGCCCCACCACCGTGCATGCGCCGACTACTACTTCCTCTTTGCTAATTTATTGGCAGAGAGTTCACATGCGTTTGTGCTTGTTAAAAAGTTTTCACTCGTTTACCTGTGTAAAATAGTCTGAATATACCTGGAAAGAAAGAGAAAGATGTCAGAAAGGGCGACTTCTCCGGAGGAGGGAGCTGGATCTCTTTATCAGGTGATTTCAACTATATTCTAGCGAGTTTTTCCCCTGTGTAATGTGTTTCCGGGACTCGCGCTTACCGTGATGAGCGCCGGTTTGAGTTGGTTTTTTCAACTCGGTGCTATATAAGTCTAATCTCTCTTTGTGTTTATGTCCACAGGTATGGATTTGCATTATTAGTGGACATCTCAGCACAGGAGGGTTTGTTTCTCTCCACCACGGTTCCATTTCCTACTAAGACTGTTAGGTTATCTAACCAAAAAATTTATGCTCAGTGAGTTGGAGGCTTGATATAAAGGTCTTCTCACTTTGCCCTCTTGATCCAATTCCTTCCCCTTAGGTGGAGAGAGTTAAGAGGCGTAGTCTTGGTGGAATGCTCCAGTGCATCACGTTGGATGGTTTGTCTATACCAGGTGTCCGGTATCTAATTAATGATATGAGGTGATATGAATTATTTGAAAAAATAATGACTGTTTTATACCATTGTTATCATTGGGTATCTGATGGTGTGTAGTCTGAATATCCATGTGAGGTTGTTCTAGTTGCAAATACAATTCGTCCTTGCACTTGGATGCTTGTTGCGGACCGATTTAATTTCTGTCAAGGGATTGATGATGTCATAATCAGCCTTGCTCTTTATTAACATTTAAAGTTTTGTCCAACGCTGGTTTTTCTTGATTACTGATCTTTATGATCTTGTCCCTCTCTTTTAGTTTGGTTTTGAGTTTCTAACCTTAACTAACTTACTCATTGTCCTCGTCCTTTGTCCTGTTTCAGAGACCTGGTTGTCCGTCCTGTGGCCGGTTTCTGAAGGATCGGTTTGTTCCCCATTTGTGCTTCAGCTGCAGTCCCTGTGGACCGCTGCTTAAGTGCGACGTATGTAAGCAATGGGGGGGTGAACTGATGTCTGACTTTTTGTCGTTGCAGGCAAAGGAGAAGGGCGTGGAGGAGGAGAGGAAGGCGAAGAGAGAGAGTGTTTCGAAGAAGGGTAAGAGGAAGGCCTCGTCCGCGGTGGACATGGAGGCCTTCCGGTCCGAAATGTTGGGAGAGATGCAGAGGACAATAAAGGATTTGGTCCCAGAGTTGCTTCGCAGCATGCTTCCTGGGCCAGCTCCTTTGTTGTCCTCAGCATCTGCTTCAGAGCAGGTTATCCCCGCCTCTGAATCTAATTTCCGTAGGTCGATTCCGTTGTTTGAGAACGATTCAGAGGTGGCCCCGTTGATGGGGGCGTTCCACGACCCTGGCAGCAGGCTTGGTGCCGCGCCGAGGGGCCGTGGACATCGATTGTTGCAGGGACCCGCGGTCTGCTCATCAGACCCTGGGTATCCGCACGCCGCGGGTGCCAATGCCTCCTATGGCACCTTCCCTGGCCAGTCCGAGTTAGCTCTCTTTGCTGACCCGGAGTCTAACCTTTCTGGCCAGTAGGAAGAGGATTTCCTGCTAGGGTCGCCGTCTGGGGACGTGACCATGGACTACGACGTCTGTGCACCCCTCGCGGGGAATGCAGGCGACGTGGTCCATGGTTCTACTCACGCAGGAGTAGAATTCACGGTCCAGAAGGTGACCCTGGGCGGTGCTGAAGGCCAGCGTTACCGCATACCTCGGCTTGCCGAGAGTGTCGCTGGTGCTGTTCTGGGCCGTGGTGGGGCGGTGTCTGCCCCCGCGCTCTACCACGGCGCCTGCTCTTGGTCAAGCCAGTGAGCTTAGCATGCCTGGTCTTTCGGGGCCGCATGTTTTCCCTGGCTTGCCAGCGGTATCAGCATACCCGCCGTCAAGCTCTGCTGCGTGCGCTCAGGAGGAAGACGAAGGCCCCCGTCTTGTAGAGCGCTCGCAGCTAGCCACGGAGGAGGATTGGTCGGACGCTTGCCAGTGGCTGGTGAGTGTTCGGCCAGACCTGCCCGTGGAGCAGTCGGCTAGCCAGCGAGATCACAGGCCGTGGTTAGCTGGTAAGCCGACTGCAAACGCTATGCCATCTCTGCCGCTGGCTGAGCATGTCGTGGACATGTTCGAGGCGGCGGAGACGTCCATTAAGGCGAATGGGCGTCTCGCGAAGGCCCCTCGCGAGGTGGCCAGGCGTTGCCGCATCGTGCCCCTGGACTACCAGCGGTACGGTGTGGTGCCCAAGCCAAGCGTCGATGACCGCGCGGCTTTGGGCGAAGATGCGCGGCCAGGCTCCCGTTCTGACACGGGTGTCTTGTGCTCGAACGTGTTGCGTTCGGCAAATGCCGCGCTGCGTGATGCGGAGGAGAGTGGGAGAGCGTCGATTGCTGCTCTGTCCCACGTCTCCCAGCTGTTACAGGGGGTGGTAATGGCATCCGCATCGCGCCAACCTAGCCCGGTCACAGTCCAGAGAGCCATCCAGGATGGTATCAACCTGGCTCTGGACTGCTTGACGCGGGCGGTGACCAGGAGTGTCCGGGCGAGGCGCACGTTTGCCTTGGACAATCTGTGCCCGTCCCACGACCTGTACAGTAGGCTACTGCGTATGCCTATGACAGGTCCTGGTCTCTTTGGAGGTGAGGGATGCAAACACCTCCAGGAGACGGTGACTCTGGTCAACAACCAGAGGGCGCTGCGCGAGCAATTTGAAGTGCTCCGTCGTGCGAGCGTTCGCGCAGCACCCCCTGCGTATCGTCCCCTGCAGGCTCGAGGTGGAGGTGGCCAGGTCAGAGGCCAGCCACCATCGCAGCGACGGCCTAGGCCGCGTGCGATTCGGCCCGCAGCGATGGGGGCGCAGGCTCCCCAGGCGCAGCCAGTCAGGCAGCCACCCGCGCACCGAGGTGCGCGGGGATCTGGGCGCGGTAATCGGGCCTGATGGGCCGGTTACCACAGTGGCAACCACCCCAGTGTTTCTGGCCGAGAAGACAGTGCCACTCTCGCACTCCTTATGTCCACCTCTCTCCCTAGGTGGACCGGTGAGCGGCCGATTGGCCGACCACTTGCCAGAGTGGAAGCGGTTGACTCAGGACCGTTTAGTCTTACGATGGCTTTCTGTCGGCTATCATCCCGATTGGATGACAGGCCCGCCATCGTGACTGTCTCTCGTGCCGATCTGGACTCCGATTCCGAGAGATCCAGATCAAAGGTGTATCGAGGAGGAGATAAATTCCCTCATACAAAAAGGAGCTATTCAGCCGGCGCAGAGGTGCCCGGGCTTCTATTCAACCGTGTTCTTAGTAACAAAAAACACCGGAGGGTGGAGGCCGATTCTCAACCTCAAGCCATTGAACAAGTTCATAGAGACGCCCAGTTTCAAGATGGAGACTGTGCGCTCGGTGGTGGCGGGGTTAGAGCAGGGAATGTGGACAGCTTCAATAGATTTGAAGGATGCTTATTTCCACATTCCCATAGAGAGGAGTTTCCGTCGCTTCCTGAGATTTGCATTCCAGGGCAGACAGTGGGAATTCAGGGTATTACCCTTCGGAATTTCCACGGCTCCTCGGGTCTTCACCCGTGTGGTTCTCGCGATCACGGCATACCTCCGCAGGAGAAGCATAGCAGTCCACACGTACATAGACGACTGGCTGTTAAAAGCACACACCCAGGAAACGTTATCGACCAATCTGGAGATTGTTTTGAAAACTCTCACTGACTTGGGCTGGATAATCAATTTCCAAAAATCAGAGCTGACTCCATCCCAGAAGTTTGTTTACCTGGGCATGTTCTTCGATCTGGAGACGGGATATGTTTATCCTACTCAGGAGAGGGTTCAGAGACTCATCTCCTTAATACAGTCGGTGTGCGACAGTCGTCATGTCCTGGCACGGGTTTACTTGAGAATGCTGGGTTTGATGGTTTCATTGGAACCAGTCATTCCGCAGGCGGCCTTACGCAGGCGCCCGATCCAGTTGTTTCTCATGACACAGTGGACCCAGAGTTCAGGTTCGCTGGACTCGAACGTGTCAGTGTTGGCGCCTCTAATTCACCACCTGCAATGGTGGTTGAATATAGAGAATCTCTTGCTGGGGGTTTTGCTAACCCCTCCCCACCCTCAGGTGACTGTGTATACAGATGCATCGATGGAGGGGTGGGGAGCTTGTCTGGAAGAGTCCACAATATCAGGGCTTTGGGATCTGGATCAGTCAAAGGAACATATCAATCTACTGGAGCTAAGAGCAGTAGTCCTGGGCCTGGAACATTTCTTACAGAAAGTTCAGGGCAAGATTGTTCTTATTCGTTCAGACAACTCAACAGTAGTGACTTACATAAACCGCCAGGGCGGAACGAAGTCGCCCAGTCTCTGTATGATGACTTGGAAACTGCTTTGTTGGTGCCTGGATCACAGGATTACCTTGAGAGCAGTTCATATTCCGGGAAGGCTAAATCTGCTAGCAGACTCATTGAGCCGAAGGATGAGTATTTTACCCACGGAATGGCAACTAAATCAATGTGTGGCGGATCGTCTGTTCGACCATTGGGGGAAGCCCAACATCGATTTGTTCGCAGCGAAGAAGAATGCGAAGATGACGACGTACGTCTCTCCGATTCCAGACCCAAGCGCTTTCGCAACAGATGCGTTAGCTATCAGCTGGGCGGGAATGTATGCATACGCATTCCCTCCAGCAATCCTGATTCCAAAGGTGCTTCAGAAAATCAGGCAGCAGGAGTGCCAAGTGCTTCTGATCGCCCCGGATTGGCCAAGCCGATCGTGGTATACGGATCTGCTGGACCTTCTGGTCTGCAGTCCGGTTCCTCTGCCTCTGATGGACGACCTTATCTTCCAGGGCAAAGCCCTTCACGACAATCCGTCAATGTTCCGATTGACTACGTGGATGTTGTCAAGGAATCTAGAATTAAGGAGGGCTTTTCTGAGCAAGCGGCCATGTTTATGGCCAAAGCCAGGAGGGGGTCAACCTCCAGGGCATATAACTATAAAATCAACAGATTTGCAGAGTGGTGCTCAAAAAGATGTATTGATCCAATGGATTCATCTATTCAGGTAGTAGCTGATTTCCTCTGTCACCTATGTGATGCCTATAGCCTCAAGCCTAACTCTATTGCTGGTTATAAGTCAGCTTTAATGACTGTTATTCCTTGCTTGGCTAACAGGGGGAGTGATGAAGTAAGTACATTAGATGTATTAATTAAAGGCATGGGCAATCTAAGACCAAGGAATCCACCACTGATTCCAGTGCTTCAGGTACTAAGAGATAAGCCTTTAACCACTTATTTCCATTTCTATGAAATTGTTGACTCTTAAAACTGTGTTTTTAATTGCTGCGGCCTCGGCAAGGCGTAGGAGTGAGATTCACGCCTTATCAGCCGAGGATGACCATTTTGTGGTTACAGGGGAAGGCCTTAAGCTTCTACCTAGGATTAATTTCTTGGCTAAGAATCAGTCTGAAATATCCAGGTCAACCTATTTTTTTTGCCATCTTTAACTAGATATGATCCTAATTCTAAAGTATGGTGCCCCGTACGGGCGCTGCTCCGGTACAAACAGCGTACTTCAGAGTGGCGTACCGACCAGTCAGCGTTATGGTTGTCATATATTGAACCCCATGGCAGGGCGTCTAAGGACACCATTTCCAGGTGGATTGTAGAATGTATTCAGTTTTGTCACAAATCCGCCACCGTGAGACAGGTTGATGTGGCCAAGGCTCACAGTGTCCGCGGTGTCGTGGCATCCACTGCCCTGTTTAGTGGGGTCCCTGTGGATGACATTATGTCCGTGGCTCAGTGGCACTGTGAGTCAAGTTTTACAGACCATTACCTCCGTGACACCTCAAATCCTCTCGCCTTGTCGATTTTGAAACAATAATCGCCTGTATGTTTTATGAGGAGCGTTTCCTCGTTGCTTATATACATCACATTTAAGTAATGCTAACAACCACTTGTCGCGACTGCATCAGGCTTCTCTACTGGGAACGTGATGACAGCTTCCAAGTTCAACAAGGTCAGTCTTGTTTATGTGTTGTTCATTGTTAAATGTATTGTCACGTTACCCGTTATTATTAATATGGTGATGGTTTGTTTGGATTTTGGTTCATAGAGAGTATACGAAAATGGAGTACTTTCGTCTCTGTCCTGTAGTACGTGGCACTAGTACGTAGAGAGCGTATAGGACATTGAGGTCATCTAGTCTTCCTCCCAGGAGGGGGGGGGGGGGGGGAGCGCATATGACATTCGGTCATCTCTCATGCATCGGTTGTGTTATCCGATGGTTTGTCAAATCCTGACACTGTTCTCACACAGTTTTCAGACGTTTTTAAGTGCCGTAAACGCGTGAAAGCGTATAGGGAAGAGCTGGTCTTTTGACCTCGCCTCCCTCCCGCCAGATTCGCTTTCGAATTCTGGCAATATCAAAAGTATTAGGGAGGTAAGTATACTCTTGATGTGAAATAAACGAAATCTAGGATTTCTTTTTTCACGAGAGAGTTGATACTTACCTCCCTAGATACGGACCCGGCCTCTCCACCCCACAGAGGCTCGGTCTTCAGGCTCTTAGTAGTTGCTTGTGTGTCAGCCAATAAATTAGTCAGAGGAAGTAGTAGTCGGCGCATGCGCAGTGGTGGGGCCGGCATCCGCCGGACTACCTCTGTCTACCTGCCCAGTAGGGGCACCTAACTGTTTTTAATCTGAGTGTTTTATTGAGTGAACGCCAATATTTAGCAATATCAAAAGTATTAGGGAGGTAAGTATCAACTCTCTCGTGAAAAAAGAAATCCTAGATTTCGTTTATTATGTCTCATCTCTGATTAACGCTTTCATCAATGTATTCCCCATATCTAATTTTCCATGCTCCTGTACAGTAAAACTGTTGAATGTTGAAATTAATTTGGAAAATGTTACTGTCTTGGGAAGCAACGGTTTTCTGTCAAATTAATTTCAAAATATTCAACATAATAAGTTTTATATTGTAATGAATAGACTGTTTCCAGGAATTGTCAGTGAAAGGGTTAAGTATACTGTACTGAACCTTGGACACATGTTTCCTTATAATGACATGCTATCTTACAATGACCTTTGTTCAAAAGGTCAAAGTCACTCTGATATTAGTAAAATCTTTTTGTTTTCAATATTAACATATTACGTTTAGCTCAATTTAGCAGTTTATATCTCTTGTTTGGTTAATTTTATTGGACTCAGACTTAGGCACATACTTCCTTATAAGGAAAGGGCATGAAATAACCTTTGCACTTAAAGGTCAAACGTCTATGTCCTTGTGATATTGGTTAATAACTACTTATTGAAAACAGTAGTTTAGTTCTTAAGCCTGACGCTTGTTTACGATTTTGTGTAATCCAGAAAGTCTGAATGGTCTGGGCTTGTTTTGTGGGCTCCTTTTATACCCTTTTTGGCGGCCTGGTGTTGGCGGGCTTTGTGGGTGTGTGCATGTGTATGCGCAATGAGAGTGTTGGTTGGTGGTCTGGCGGCTTTTTTGGCTGCTTGGTGGATTTTTGGTAGGTTTGGAGGGTTTTTGGCAGTACTGGCGGGTTTTGGCAGTCTTTAACGGTTTTGGCGGTTTTTGTTCATTTTTGGGCAGCCTGGCGGCTTTTGTTGGGTGGGGGGGGGGAGTTGTGGTGGTTTGGTGTAGGTTACTTGTAGTGGTTGGTTGGGGTATTCTTGTGGCAGGTGGGCAGAAGACCATTGCTGGGATTAGGGGTTAATGTCCTCAGTTTGTTTACTTGAGGGCATGATTCAGACTTTATAGCGTTTTGTTCATGAAAATCTGAACTCATCAGAGGCAATAATGCCTTATGTGGCCCATTTCATATAGGATTCATGTCCCATATGTCCAATTGGTTTGCATGGTGTGTGAGTGAGTGTTTGTGTGCACGTGTGGTTTGATGTGGATTTTGGGTGTGGTGTGCGTGTACGCGGGTGACATGACAGGTGATGCTTGGCGCATGGCGTGGACTATCAAGAATAACAGTATTACTATATTTGTATAGTATATGATCTTTTTAGAATGTTATGATAGGGGCCTAAAGTGCACATATAGAAACGATGTACATAAGTGAAACTTCGGATTGGCAAATAGATTAAAGACTGTGCGTCAAAATTGAAAAATGTGTCTTGTTTATGTGGGAAAGAGTCCCTTCTTGTGGTAGATAGAAACAACTTATAGCACAGTTTACAAAGTCCGAAAAGTTCTTCATCTAGTTCGAAAACTGGTTATATGCATCCTGGATTTCTGTATCAACCGGCATGTGGATGCTATGCAGATCCATGTGTGCTAGTGCCCGTTTACAATAGCCCGTTTCTATTCCTTTGGCCAGGCACATTTTAAGCACTGTAGCATCTGTGACAGTTGATGTACTGATCACAGATGCTGCCTTTCGCTCTACTAGATTTTATAATCTTGGTTATAGTTTTTTGTAGCGCGGCATCTACTCCTTGGATTTTCTTAGACCGTTTCTTCTCGTGAAGGGTGTCCACATTGTTCGTCGCAGTACCTTCTACGATGTCGCAAAAGATTTGGCTCCATGAAGACGGTATTGGAATCGACGGAGGTGAGGGCAGAACCAGAGACCCCGAGGTGTATATGCTTGAAGAGGTCCTGCTGCCCTCTGAATGGCGCCTCTGTGCTGGTGGGTTCGTCTGTAACCCAGATGTGCCCCACCGCGTCCAACAGGGCAGCTAATGCGTCATCTTTGGAAGAATGGCATGTGGCGGTTTGTCCTAATGGTGCTTGGGGATAGTGTATCCCATCAGATAGGGCTGTAACAGCCCACTCACCTCTGTTGGCAGCTCTGCTGGTCACGCGACAGTTGGTGTCTGGACATCTGGCGAGAACAGTGGACCGGGTCTGGTGTCCAGAAACTTCTTTTTAGTTCTCTTGATGGAAGGGCCCAGGCGGACAAGTCGTACTCCCCCCATGGCTATCTCAGAAGAGATGAGCAGGGATCTGATCGACCTGTCCCCCTTGCCATGAGCCCTCCACAGATGTTTTCTTAAGTATTCTAAGCATTTGAAGTAAATGAAGTCTGGTAGATTGCATGAAGCGCAAATCCACTTGCATTTGCCTGTGTGCAAGGCTTTGTGGTGCTTCAAGCCGCATGTGTCTGCATAGCTTTTCTTGCAGATTTGGCACTCGTGTCTGACCATGGTTATGCTAATGACGTTGTGAGGGTTTGTTGGGGGGTGTTTATGACGTCAGCCGCCTCTGTTGATAGGGATGTCATAGGTGTGACATCATAAAGGGTCAGTTTTATGGAGGGAAACTACTGTGATCAATGAAAAGGTATGAAAATGGCTTGGACTCACCAGGCTCTAAAAGGATAATAACAACATAAGTGGGTGTTGGGCTGGGACCCCTGACCCACACGAAAAGGTGTGTCCTCACCTTGGTACGTTAATTCCTATTGGTTCCATGGTGTGGTATGGGACTCTGGATCTCCTCCATGATATTGATTCTGGGTCTGCAGGGTCGGAGGAGAGTACTTGTATAATGCGGTAACTCATGTGGGCTCTTGTATGATTGCTTTTATTGAAGTGATGTGACTTCACTTCAATAAAAGCAACACCCACACACGTTGTCATTATCCTTGTGATATTGGTAACATTCCGCAGTAACATTTTGCGTTTAGCTCAATGTATAATGACGGCATTACACAATGACATTGGGGTCAAAAGGTCAAAGTCACTGTGACCTTGGTAAAAACATAGCTCATCTTAGCAGTTCATATCACATCTTTGATTAATTAAACTGGACCCAAACTTAGACATATGCTCCTGTATAATGAGCACACATCACACAAGTGCCTTGAGGTTAAAAGGTCAAGAGTCAAGGTCTCTGTGACATCAACTTGTTAAAAACTTTTGTTTTAATATTAACATTTTGCGCTTAGCTCAAACCCAAACTTGGACATATACTTCCTTATAAGGAGAGGACATGAAACAATGACCTTTGTGCCAACAGGTCAAAGGTCAATATCATTCTGATATTGGTAAAATTCAGCATTAACATTTTGTGTTTAGCTTAACTTAGTAGTTCCTATCTCATGTTTGGTTAATCATAGATGTACTGGACCCAAACTTAAACACATGCTTTCTTATAGTGGGAGAGCATGACATAATGGCATTAAGCATCAAAGGGTCAAGGTCATGGTCATCTTCTGAAAACATGGGATTTTTCAACATTAACTGTTAAACAATTTGTGTTTAGTTCAACTTCACTATTTATATCTCATATTTGCTTAATCATACTGGAGCCAAAGTTAGACACATGCTTCTTTATAGTGAGAGAGAATGGCACATAACACCTTGGAGTCAAAAGGTCAAAAGTCACTGTGTCATAGCTAAAACCTAGTTTTTTAGACACTAACATTCTAGGTTGAGCATACAGGGCCCAAATTCGGACACATCTTTCCTTTAAATGAGATGCGTTTGGCTCAAATTAGTTGACAATTCGGCGTAAGTGTTTTCTCAACAATAACATTTTGATTTTAGCTCAACATAGTGGTTCATATCTTGTGTTAATCATACTGCACACAAATTTGGACAGATGCTAATGAGAGGGGATGCCACAATTACTTTCTCATCAAAAGTCAACGGTCATGCTCAACTGATCAGTCTATTGATAAGAATTCTATATTTTTTATATTTCTTTAAAGCGGGTTTGACTCTCTCTGGAACATTTTAAATTTATTTTCAGGGTTTTTATTTGTCTCATTTTGACAATGATGAGAAGCGGGTGAACAAGCTCTTCCAGCAGGCAGAAGTACTGGGAATCTCTGTAGAAAAGAGGTCTGTATAAGGCTTAGGCTAAATATTGTTTACTGGTAATCCTTGAATGGTCAAATTTGTTTTAAAAATTTCAATTCTATCATAGAAAATGCCTATTTGCAGAGCAAGCAAAGATTATTTTTACCACTTGAATGACTGGCTCAGTTATGGAGCCAGTCATTACATTGGTAAATTGTCAAAAATAGGCTTCTCTTGGTCTGCAAATGAACATTTATCAAGACCAAATCTGTAGAAGCCATCTTTGGTCATCTTGACCTTTAAAGGGATAATATTAAGTGAGAAACATTGTAGCTGTTATTGAACAAAAACCTCTTGATAATCCTCGTATGTAATAATCAAACCTGTCTCAATCGACACCATTGAGCATGAAATATTGGTGGCAAAAATATGTGGTTCCATGAAATCTGCACTACAGCTCAGAAATAACTTAGACATGATTCTAAAACAAAATAAAACTTACTGTTGCCGGCTTTAATCAAATTAAGTCCAAACTATTCAACAGACCATTTCATACATCGTTTCCAAAATAGTAATAAAATATATAATATTTTGGTTTGGAACCATGTTACCATGTGTACTGTATTGTGGTGGTTTATGGTGTTCTACTCGAAAAGTATGGGCGTGTCTTTGGTTATGTCATTGAGGTAGCAATACAGATGTCGTAAGTGTAGAATGTTATTAAATAGTTATGCAACTGTTAATTATAAGTCAAATTATCCAGCTGGTTGAAAGAACACCAGCATTTGTGTTAGGAATGGTGTAGGTGATAGGCAATGTGTCTATCTCTAAAGAAATGGTATGGCCTAGTTAGAAAACTTTGAGCAGATGTATTGGACTATGGTGGGGTTGGGGGTGGCAGGGTCATTGTTAGATGTGTGTGTTTTCACACTCAGAAATAGTAAATATTTCATGTTGTGAGAAGCAATCCTGTACATTCTACATAATGAAAGCACATCTGTCTTTTACTTGACGCTATAGATTTTCTCACTTCATGGGCACATATGGGCACATAGCTATTTTAGGAGTGTGTCTTGACATGGAGCTCCCCTCTGTCCATTATTGCTATTTCCAGTCATATGCTAGATTGCTGCTATAGCTACATGTAGATGTTGGAGATGTCTGATAGGCAGCTATTTGTTGATATTTATTTTGTAGGAGTGTTTCTTTAGATGAATTTATGAAGCATCTGTCCCTAGGTGGCATTGCAGTCTGTCTGCTTGACTGGAGCTATCTGAAGTGTATATGGTGTACAAACAAGGTAATCAGAGTCCATAAACTAAATAAATATACAGAGATTTGTGAAAATCTTCCTAGTCTTATCATTTACTACATTGTGAATATACCAGTCTCATTGTGCACATGTATGCGTCGCACGTCTGGCTTTGTTTGTTTTGTCTTTAACTCTGTCTATCGGTAATAATAGCATATTGCTTATTGTGGGTTTGATTCGCTGTTTATGCTACATAAGGTGACAATCAGTGGTAATATTTAAGTGTGAAAGCGACTGCAAATGATTACATTCCCTATCCACATGGATGACATAAACAGATGTAACCCTGAGAAGTCAAGGCAGTTATATATACACAAATGATCGTATAAGCTCACAGGAACACCTCTGATGTTAAACTGCCCTTCAAACCATAGAACACACATGCCAAGACTTAATGATGAAGGGTAATGAGAGAAAGCCAACCTGTACTGTATTGACCATGTCTATTTACATTGGCTTGACCTATGACCGAAGCGGACCTGAAAATACCAACGGGAAAGATTCCACGCTAACGGTTTGCGATGACAACACTGCTGAAGCAGGTAGCCACCACTGAATGTGGAGCTGACATGAACATACTGAAAAAGACATATGATTGGTATATGAGAGTAGCCCTTGAGTATTCTTGGCATGACTGCATGATGGTGGCAGTGGTGTTACAACAAAGAGCAACCTTTAGAAAGTTGAGAAAGCCTAAAACCACAGTCTGAGAATACAACAGAAGGACAACTGTATACAATGACATGGTATTGGAAGAATGTGCATCAAACTCTTGAAGAGATGGCTTATGAGAGTGAGATTCATTCACATAGCAAGTGAATCCTGGGTAAAGAGACTCGCCAAAGACAGTTAAACTGACTGTTACACACATGTACAGGTTACATCCACCATGGATGATATCCCATTCTCTACAATTCATGGAATTGAAACTTGTAAAGACAGATCATATTGTCAGTGATGCCAAGTTAGTACTTCAAACTCTGAATGACCTACAAACACTGAGATAAATGAACTTGAACTTTTATAGAGATGGAGCTCAGACAAGTCACCAGTTATCTCACACTACAGTAGATCCCAGGACATTGCCCATGAAATGAGACCACAGAGGACTTTGCCAAGAATGGTGGATCCCAGATTGAAAATAATGTGAGCTATAGTGAAATGAAGACTCATCAAACCAGCATGATAAAGCAGTGGAAGACGCATTAAGAGCAGGTTTCATATTACAAACTGCCTCATAAAGGACAGATCTGTATCCTCTACTTGAGAACTGGACATAATGGCCTGAAACAACATATGTACCAAAAACTTAATATTGGGAACTCTGAACATTTTTCCTGTGGTTTAGTCCCTGAAACAGCCACACACGTGCTGCAAGAATGCATGCTTTGTGACACAGACAGGTGAAGGGTTGGTCTAGAATAGTACACCTTTACACAAAGCTATATCTGTGAATCTAGAGGACCCGGAAAGCACCATCTCCTGTATGGAGAACACTGGTCTATGAAACTGATTACTGTGTAATGAAAAGAAAATTCAAATTCCTATTAAAATACAAGAATTATATAATGCTTCATAATTTTTACGATCACAAACATTTCGGGGCAGCATATAGTTGTCACTGTTTATCCATCGATCCATCCGTTATTCTGTGTTTTCATTCATTTCACCCTCTACATGTTTGTCGGGGATATAGTTTCATATGTATGATAATGAAACTTGGTATGTGAATAGATCTTAAGGTATCAAAACTAGTGCCGCTTTGACCATCTGTCCATTCATTGTTCGTCCATATCCATTCACCCTCTACAAGTTTGTCAAGGCCATAGTTTCAAGACTTATATATATATCTTCTTAAGATGTATCCACATACCAAGTTTCATGATCATATATATATATATATATATATATATATATATATATATATATATATATATATATATATATATATATATATATATATATATATATATATATATATATATGATCATGAAACTTGGTATGTGGATACATCTTAAGAAGATGTGCAGATATCAAAACTAGTCGTCACTTTTTCCATCCATCCATTCGCCCTCGAGAAGTTTGTTCAGGCCATAGCTTCATAACTTTTCTTATATGTATCATCATGAATCTTGGTATGTGGATACATCTTATGGAGAAGGTGTGCATGTATCAAAACTAGGTCAGCCATCCATCCATTTGTTCGGCCATCCATTCGTCCATTTGCCCATCTAGCCCTTTGTCCAGCCATCTGTTTGTCCATTTGTCTTTGTGCAGGCCATAGTTTCAAGCCTTTCCCTGCAGCGTATGCCTTCGGGGAGCACCCATCAGTTTACTGATTTGCCTTGTTTGAGTAATGTTTCATATGGTGGAATGTGCAGTATTTGTAAAAGGAGTGACATGCTTATTTCATGCTTCATAATCATATCTGGTAGTGCAACAGAACAGCTAATTATTCCCTAGAAAATAAAGTTCGAGGGGATATAGGAATGCGCCCGTCAAGCACCAATTTGAACCAGCTTCGGCATACCGCTTAGTAATACGAATACGAAGGCCGAGTTAGAATTTAATCAATTTACGTAAAATTTGTCCCCCTTGAAAAAATATCATACTCATTATTTTGACAGTTTCCACGCAGTAACTCTTCTTATGCTAAACTGGTTCCAATCAAATTCGGAAAATAGCTTAATACTACTGAGGCGGATGTCAAGTTTGTGTTCCGTTGCTTTGTGATAATATTTGCCAGAGTTATCACACTTGGAAAATATAAATTTGGTTAATTTGGCCATTCCAGGCAATAACTTATGCTAGACTAAACAGATTTAAACCAGATTCAGAATTTACATTAATAGTATTAAGACTTTGCCCTGTAGGTGGGGCTTAGAATACACCTTCCGTATCTTCTGCGTGTCGTAAGAGGCGACTAAAGGAGGTATGGGTGAGGTAGCCCTGACAGAAACCTCGAGTGCTGAAGACGGAGGTTCCATGCTGCACGGCGCACTCTAATAAACCATGGATCCACGCACTTATGATCATGTCGATAGTCACTTACGGGACTGGCGGTATGATCAGCGAACGAAAAGAAGAAGAAGTATTAAGACTGAGGTTAAGTTCCTGTTTTGTTAGTTTCTATAAATAATTGCCAGAGCTATTACCCTTGAAAAATACAAACTGTTAATTTGCTGTCATCCCCTTACAACAAACACTGTAATGTAAGCACATATATTAGTTATAAGTACCGGTAGCAGGCAAATGAATTTTTGCCCAGATTCCTTACATGTCATTTCAACAAAAGCTGGAGTCATGGGGATTTGTATTGCATGCAATGCCTTGTTTACCATTACCAAGGCGCATGAGTGTTTAATGAGTAGTTCTATGTGCTTTGATTTTACAAGTAATTAATAGCCCTAAGCTACATTACAGGTGGATGTAAATCTGCAATATTATAATGACATGAAATTGAGTGTGTCTCTCTATCACAGGTGTGTACAACCCTTGGATGTTTCTTTTCCTGTATTAAATCCTATCAAGGTGAGTGCATATTATCAGGAGTATAAACATATGCTATGCTTAACACTTTAATGGCCATGCTGGCCAAATCCGGCCTCTGTTAGTGTTTAATGTAATGTCCATCTACAGGCCAAGAGAATACAATTTCTTTTTAGTTTACCACTGGAATAACTGGCTCGATAACCGAGCCAGTCATTCCAGTGATAAATTTTCAAAAATTGTATTCTTTGGCCTGTAAATGGACATTCAATTAGCAGATATTTAAATTTCTTTACCAAATTTGACCATTAAAGGGTTAACTCATTGAATCTCTAGATTATCATAACATTGCGACCAGTATGTTGACTTCTGAAATTAATTGGACTAGAGTTGGAAAATGACAATGTCAAGAGCTGCTGCTGCTTGCGATAGTATCCACGCTCTCTCATCAATGTAATTTTTAAAATAAATGCCAGTTATCTAAAACCTGCAGAATCTGATTGTTTTGTGTTAATATTGTTTTTCTTTTCAGGCCATTTCGTTGTAATATGTGGCTACAATCCAACTGATCATTGTCTGTACTTCAAAAACCCAGCATCCAGTGATGGTGAGTACGAGAATTCATGTACTACTCCATCAAAATATTAAACTACAACATGGCTGACATAAATTAAACTGAGGATAGCTAAAAAATAATTTACACAACTTTATTCAGATAACCTGGGTCATTGTATCCAGTTTCTAAATGAGACATATGAGACACTTCAGATGGAAATGGCGTTGTCCACATCATCTTTTGCATTTAGCTAATCGTGTTGTCTTATATTTCATGTTTGGTTGCCTCTATTAAGACTAAAATTACAAATATTGCTTACCGGTATATGAAATAGAAGCGGGCTGATGACCATGAGGTCAAAGTCATTGGGGCCTTGGTGTAAAACTCATGTCTCAGGTTTGGCCACGTGGTTGGCTATGTTTTGGGAATTGGCCCAATAGTATTAGGGTCACATGGTCAAAGGTCAATGCCATTGTGACCTTGCTACAAAACTCTGGGGGCTTTTCGTCTAAGTTTTTGCATTTAGCAAAACATCTTGGCTTTTATTTCAGGGTTGGTTAACCCTTTAACCCTCAAATTTATTCAATAAAATTTACATTTTCTCATAGAAAATGTTGATTTGTAGGCCATTATTTTTTAACAATTTATCCCTGGAATGAGTAATTTCAGTAGTAAATTTAAAAAAATAGTCTTCTGCAAAGGGACAATTCTCAAGACCAGTGCAAAAGCGGTTTTGGGTTGGCTTGAGTGATATAGGGGTTAGTCCTATTGGAACTAAGCGTGGATAGCAGGTTTGTTTATGCTGTTAGAAAGGAACATGGTAACATTTAGGTGAAAGGTAAGCTGTCAAGGTCATCATAGCCTTGGTATAAAACTTGCTTTTTTCAACATTACATTTTAGCTCACCTATACTGAAAGACCAAGTGAGTTAATGCCATGGCAGCCGCCAAATGTCTGTTGCCATGATTGTCTCCTTTAAAGAACTTCTCATAAACCACTGGGATAAGTTCGCTGGCAGGCAGCCTTCTAGGATTTTGGCCGATCTTTAGAAATGTCTTTAAAAATCTTCTCCGAAACTGCTTGGAAGATTGTTTGGAAAACGAATGAAAAATAATCTAGGGCAACAGCTGAACCTAATTTGCTTGAGAGAACTTGATTGTTCAAATGCTTCAGCGGCCATCCTGGATGACATAGTTTTCGCGAAAAGGACTTCTTCATGACCACTGAATGGATCATGGTGAAATTTGGGAGATATTATTAATCACTAAGGTCAAAAAGTTTGTTCACGGAAAGTTGATGCGTCAGAACACATCGCCACCATTGACCAATTAAAATGTAGCGTGTTTGGCGGCCATTTTGAATTTTATTATTTGATGGATTTTGAAGGCGAATTTGGTTTTATATAGGCTTTTTGTGTATGCTCATTTCAAATTTGTCACTTGAAACTGTCGGATAAATAGTTTGGCGGCTGTCTTGGATTATTTTTTTCTAAAGACTCATACTAAAGCAATAGAAGATTTAAAATTGCTTCTCAAAAGCCGGTGGGCCGATTTCAATTATATTTGGCAGTAAGCATCGTTAAGCCATAGGGAGTAAGTTTGTTCACAGGAAGTCTATCAGCCAATTTGGTCGGCAGCCATCTTAAGATTTTGGCCGATCTTTAGAGATGTCTACAAATCTTCAAAACCATTTGAGATCAATTCCAAACTCATAAAAGGTGATCTAGTGCAACAGCTGTACCAAGTTTGTTCAAGGAAACTTGATTGGATCAATGTTTCGATGGTCACATTGGATGACCTAGTTTTTGTGAAAATGACCTCCAGAACCGGAGAATTGATCTGTCTGAAATTTATGGGATATGATTAGGCACTAAGGGCCATTAATATTTGTTTCAAGTAAGTTGATACATCAAAAAATCATGGCCGCCATGGATCAATCATAATTTAGCATAAAAAGGAAAAATTAGTTACTCTCTGGGATGTAGAAATTGTTTGAGTGTAGCTTTCATGACCATCTCGGTCACTTCTTTAGCACTAACTGATGGTCGCTGGCAACGTCACTCTGGTCAGTTCTTGTGGAGTCACGTGACAGCATGGACTGGTAGACTGCTGGTATATGGTAGCCCTCGTCTCGGAAGCTACACTCAAACAATTTCTACATCCCGGAGAGGTAACTAATTTTTCCTTATTATGAATCATCCTGGGATCGGGACTAATTTTTTCGGAAATAATTTAGCATGTTTTGTCTAAGAAAATCATTTAGAAGACTACTTATTAACCATTAGGGCAATTTTAACAAAACATGGCTAAACCTTCTTCACAGAAGTTGGATTGGTGCATTTTTCCAGCGGTCATCTCGTTTTGTTGAGTTCCAGTGGCCAGTAATTCCAGGTGAGCAATATAGGCCACTTGGGCATCTTGTTTTATAAAATTGCATTTTGGGCATTTTCTCGTAAAGCAATCATCATGTTACATCGCGTCACTTGAAATAATTTCAATGGAGCTTGACATATGCCCTCTTCATGATAGGTAAATATGTCTTTTGAAGGTCTTACATATTTTAATCACTTTCTTTTCCTTAAAAGCAGGTGTTATAGAAACTGTTTTATAAGTTATTGAAGATAACTTTTTGCGTACATTTGTACTATTTTTATTCATTCATAAATTTATTCGTTGAAAAATGTGTGGTTGTGATTCAGTCCATTTACACGTAACACAAGTCATGTGATAAATTTGAAAATGTCATAAATCTCTGTTAAAGAGACATGTGTATCTTCAGATGCCAGTGAATTGACCTTTCGTTGGGTTTTTTCCAGAATTGTGTTGCATATGTCCAGAAGATTTTGAGAAGGCGAGAAAGAGCCATGGGACAGATGAAGATATTTTGTTCATTTACAAAGACCCAACATGACAAAGGAAGAATTAGACACACTTTATAAGTAACCGTCGTCTAGGATTGTTCCCTGCCAAGCAGGCCTCCTAATAATCAGCTCACAATAACCAGCTCATTGTGATACTGTTGGAATATGAGTGTTCAAGTGTTGCCAGATTATATAATAGACTACTTATATATATGCAAAAGTACAAATTATGAGCATTAATTAGCCCATTAGTGGTTAAGCTGACTAAACAGGCATCTGCAGTGGTCTTGAGGAATGCTCTTTTGCAGGGCAAGAGAAGTCTATTTTTGAAAACTTAGCAATTAAATGCCTGGCTCAAAAAGCATACATTTTGAACTTCTTGACCAAATTTGACTATTGCAGGGTTAGGCGGGAAGATTGTAGAACAGACAGGAAGACAATCACATCTATGAGAGAGATCACCGCATATAAATTATTCCCATAAAATCATGCTTCTGTAGACATTAAACCAGCAAATTTCTTCAAGAAAATTTAAAGGAAATGTCCATTTGCAGGCCAAGAGAAGACTATTTTTTGAAAATTTACCACTGGAATGACTATCATTCCAGTGGCAAAAAATATTCTCATGGCCAGCAAATGAACATACTTCAAAGCCACTACAGGCCGTTTCTGGCCGGCTTCGGCGTGAAAGGGTTAAAGTCTTGCCACCTTGTCGCACAAAGAGCCATCTGTTATGGAAATATACTTTTGCACAGATTCCATTGTCAAGTTTGTAGATCAGCTGGGAACCTATCCACCTTAATGTGACTAAACTCCCGTCATTGCCGGTAAAAAGATGGATTTGTTCATGCATACTTTGCATGACATCATATCATAATAATAGTAAAAGAATAAAATAACTGATAGTAGTCTGACATCACATTGTAATATACACCTGTGCAAAAGTTAAGCACCAGCAAAAACAATAGAACGTAGAAACATGATGGTACAACTAGGCTGCCATACTTTTTGTCCCCGCGTTAGCTGACATAATTCCAAGTACGAAATGCACATGCATGCATGACTTCACGCCGCTTGATGTCCGTGCGTGGCGGGAAACAGCACACGTGTTCAGTTATGTAAAAGTCCAGTTTGAGGTGTAGAACATTACATACAGATTTAGGCGACAAGATTAGAAATTTTGTGTTCATGACCGTGGTTTATTTGTACAGAGAGAATTAGCTCTTGATTGTGAACCGCTATGGCAAGACGAAGGTTAAGTGATCGTGTGAAATGGCAAATCATAGGCATGCATACCACTGGTAAGTCATGCAGAGAGATTGGCAGACAGCTGAACATTAACCATACTGTAATCAGTCGTTTGATTGCAAAACATGGGCAAACTAACGAGGTGAAGGACAGGCCTAGATCTGGAAGACCGAAGAAGACTACTGCTTGTGATGATCGAGCCCTAGTACGCCTTGTTAGGAGATCTCCATTCACCAATAGCAGAGTGCTCAGCCAGCAATGGGAAACGCGCAATAGAGTGTCAATGTCTACCGTCAAAAGGAGACTGTATGCTGCTGGCATGAGAGCTAGGAGACCTGTCAGACGTCCTCTCCTCACTGCACACCACAAAGAGGAGCGTCTGAGGTGGTGCAACGAAAGAAGCCACTGGAACATGAGATCCTGGAGACGGGTACACTGGTCCGATGAAAGTCGGTTCCTGCTTCATGCCACAGATGGTCGAACTCGTGTATGGAGGTCCAGACGCACGGCGTACGACCAACGTAACATCATGGAAGAAGTTCCATTTGGTGGAGGTTCCGTTATGATATGGGGGTGCATCTCATTTGATTGTAAGCTGGATTTGTTGACTGTACCTGGAACACTAAATGGACAAAGATATCAAGATTCCATACTGGATAGAGTTGTGGTCCCTCATTTTGTAAATCATGCACCTGGAACCCACCCTATATTCATGGATGACAACGCCCGACCACATCGTGCTAGAGCTGTGCATGAATACCTCCGCCAGAATGCCATCGAAACCCTACCATGGCCAGCAAGGAGCCCTGACATGAACCCTATTGAGCATATCTGGGACATTCTGGGAAACATGGTGAGAAGGAGGGATCCTCCTGTGCAGAACCTACAGGAATTAACAGACGCACTCCATCTTGAATGGCAACGAATACCACAATGGCGTATCAGTCGGTTGGTGACCGGCATGAGACGTCGTGTCCAGGCCGTCATCCAGGCACAAGGTGGATATACCCGGTATTAATAATGACAGTCTCAAACTCGTGCACAGATGTTAAACTTCGTTTTCAGACACCATTAATGACAATCTAGCCACGTGTGTCAACTGTAGGGCAATAGTTGTCAGTTGTGTCAACGTAACCATATTCAGGCCTCGTTTTCAAGTTCAAACAAAAACATACAGTGTTTCCCCACCATCATAATCAGCATTCCTCTAGTTGCATTATTACCTCTTGCACTAAGATGGATGGGTACATAAATGTTTATGCTATTGCTTTCTTCATAGCACATGAATATACCCTCGCATGTGCGTAAAAATAGGGTGGTGCTTAACTTTTGCACAGGTGTATATTATATATTCTAATATATATCTTTCACCGGCAAATCCCTCAAAATGTTTATTCTTTATGCTATAAAACTTAGTTTGTTTAAAATTTTGAAGGTGATTTGACTGGAAGAAGTTGCTACCTTAGATGTTGCCGTAATGGCTTCCAGTCAAATTAATTTCAAAATATCCAACAGATTTCCTGTATGGGTGTGTTGAAAATGAGACATACGGTATTCATATGTGAAAGCGTTAATGCGTGTATGAATATGTGTCTGTCATTGAATGGCCTCAACATAGCATCATTGAATGGCCTCAACATAGCATCATTGAATGGCCTCAACATAGCATCATTGAATGGCCTCAACATAGCATCATTGAATGGCCTCAACATAGCATCATTGAATGGCCTCAACATAGCATCATTGAATGGCCTCAACATAGCATCATTGAATGGCCTCAACATAGTGTTATTGAATGGCCTCAACATAGCATCATTGAATGGCCTCAACATAGTGTTATTGAATGGCCTCAACATAGCATCATTGAATGGCCTCAACATAGTGTTATTGAATGGCCTCAACATAGTGTTATTGAATGGCCTCAAAATAGCATCATTGAATGGCCTCAACATAGTGTTATTGAATGGCCTCAACATAGCATCATTGAATGGCCTCAACATAGTGTTATTGAATGGCCTCAACATAGCATCATTGAATGGCCTCAACATAGTGTTATTGAATGGCCTCAACATAGCATCATTGAATGGCCTCAACATAGTGTTATTGAATGGGTTCAACATAGCATCATTGAATGGCCTCAACATAGTGTTATTGAATGGCCTCAACATAGCATCATTGAATGGCCTCAACATAGTGTTATTGAATGGCCTCAACATAGCATCATTGAATGGCCTCAACATAGTGTTATTGAATGGCCTCAACATAGCATCATTGAATGGCCTCAACATAGCATCATTGAATGGCCTCAACATAGCATCATTGAATGGCCTCAACATAGCATCATTGAATGGCCTCAACATAATGTTATTGAATGGCCTCAACATAGCGTCATTGAATGGCCTCAACATAATGTTATTGAATGGCCTCAACATAGCATCATTGAATGGCCTCAACATAGTGTTATTGAATGGCCTCAACATACCATCATTGAATGGCCTCAACATAGCATCATTGAATGGCCTCAACATAGCATCATTGAATGACCTCAACATAGCATCATTGAATGGCCTCAACATAGTGTTATTGAATGGCCTCGACATAGCGTCATTGAATGGCCTCAACATAATGGGATTGAATGGCCTCAACATAGCATCATTGAATGGCATCAACATAGTGTTATTGAATGGCCTCAACATAATGGGATTGAATCGCCTCGACATAGCGTCATTGAATGGCCTCAACATAGCATCATTGAATGGCCTCAACATAGTGTTATTGAATGGCCTCAACATAATGGGATTGAATGGCCTCGACATAGTGTCATTGAATGGCCTCAACATAGCATCATTGAATGGCCTCAACATAGTGTTATTGAATGGCCTCAACATAATGGGATTGAATGGCCTCGACATAGCGTCATTGAATGGCCTCAACATAGCATCAATGAATGTCCTCAACATAATGGCATTGAATAGCCTCAACATAATGGCATTGAATGGCCTCGACATAGCATCATTGAATGGCCTCAACATATCGTCATTGAATGGCCTCAACATAATGTCATTGAATGGCCTCAACATAATGGCATTGAATGGCCTCATCATAGCATCATTGAATGGCCTCATCATAGCATCATTGAATGTCCTCAACAGAGTGGCATTGAATGGCCTCAAGATAGCATCATTGAATGGCCTCATCATAGCGTCATTGAATGGCCTCATCATAGCGTCATTAAATGGCCTCATCATAGCGTCATTGAATGGCCTCAACATAGCATCATTGAATGGCCTCATCATAGCATCATTGAATGGCCTCATCATAGCATCATTGAATGGCCTCATCATAGCATCACTGAATGGCCTCATCATAGCGTCATTGAATGGCCTCATCATAGCATCATTGAATGGCCTCATCATAGCATCATTGAATGGCCTCATCATAGTGTCATTGAATGGCCTCAACATAATGGCATTGAATGACCTCAACATAGCATCATTGAATGTCCTCAACATAGAGTCATTGAATGACCTCAACATAGTGCCATTGAATGGCCTCAATGTAGTGTCATTGAATGGCCTCAACATAATGGCATTGAATGACCTCAACATAGCATCATTGAATGGCCTCAGCATAGCATCATTGAATGGCCTCAACATAGTGCCATTGAATGGCCTCAATGTAGTGTCATTGAATGGCCTCAACATAATGGCATTGAATGACCTCAACATAGCATCATTGAATGGCCTCAGCATAGCATCATTGAATGGCCTCAACTTAGCATCATTGAATGGCCTCAACATAATGGCATTGAATGACCTCAACATAGTGTCATTGAATGGCCTCAACATAGTGTTATTGAATGGCCTCAACATAATGTCATTGAATGGCCTCGACATAACATCATAGAATGGCCTCAACATAGCATCATTGAATGGCCTCAACTTAGCATCATTGAATGGCCTCAACATAATGTCATTGAATGGCCTCAACATAGCGTCATTGAATGGCCTCAACATAGTGTTATTGAATGGCTTCATCCAAGCGTCATTGAATGGCCTCATCATAGCGTCATTGAATGGCCTCATCATAGCGTCATTGAATGGCCTCATCGTAGCATCACTGAATTGCCTCATCATAGCGTCATTGAATGGCCTCATCCTAGTGTCATTGAATGGCCTCATCATAGCGCCATTGAATGGCCTCGACATAGTGGCATTGAATGACCTCAACATAGTGCCATTGAATGGCCTCAAAATAGCGTCATTGAATGGTCTCGACATAGCGTCATTGAATGGCCTCAACATAATGGCATTGAATGACCTCAACACAATGGCATTGAATGGCCTCAACATAATGGCATTGAACGGCCTCAACATAATGCCATTGAATGGCCTCACCATAGGGTCATTGAATGGCCTCAACATAATGGCATTGAATGACCTCAACATAATGGCATTGAATGTCCTCAACATAATGGCATTGAATGGCCTCAACATAGGGCCATTGAATGGCCTCAACATAATGGCATTGAATGGCCTCAACATAATGGCATTGAATGGCCTCAAAATAGTGGCATTGAATGACCTCAATATACATGTAGTGTCATTGAATGCTCTCAATGTAGTGCCATTGAATGGCCTCAACATAATGGCATTGAATGGCCTCAGCATAATGGCATTGAATGGCCTCAACATAGCGTCATTGAATGGCCTCATCCTAGCGTCATTGAATGGCCTCATCCTAGCGTCATTGAATGGCCTCAACATAATGGCATTGAATGGCCTCAACATAGTGTCATTGAATGGCCTCAACATAGGGCCATTGAATGGCCTCGACATAGTGTCACTGAATGGCCTCAACATAGCATCATTTAATCACTATTATCATTTACAGCATTCCTGTATGCATTCAGTAACTATACCATCATTTACAACATAGTTCAGGTGGACAATGTTGCCATCAATTACAACAACGTTCCATTGGACAAGGGTACCACCACTTACATGATTGATCAAGTTTGCTCAGTCGATGATGTGTCAAGTCGATGATGTGTCATCGCAAATCCCCACATTCACCGCTTTGACCTTTTGAGCCTCCTGGTTTCGGAGCCAAATGTAAATGTCCTCTTCCACTCTACAACTCACATACAAAATTTCAGTTGAATTCTGTCCAACGTTTTCGGAGGAGTTGCATTGCAATCACTTTCTTGAGCGTTTGATCCCATACCCACTCTCCTGTGATGGAGCTAAATGTAAATGTACTCATGTACTCCCCAATCATATAGGTATCTCACATACCAAATTTCGTTGAATTCTGTCCAACCGTTTCAGAGGAGTTCTGTTGCAATAAATATCTTGATTCCCCCCCCCCCAACCCCAAACCCTGATGGTGGAGCCAAATGTATATGCCCCCTTGGACTCTGCAAATTTGGTTGAATTCCATCCAATGGTTTCGGATGTGCGATTTCTTGACTTTTTTACCCCCTCCCCTTTGTGCAGAGCCAAATGTAAATGTCCTCATGCACGCCACAATCATATGGATAACTCACATAAACCATCTAACAGTTTCAGAGGAGTTGCATCACAATCAATTTCTTGACCGTTTGACCCCACCCATGGGTTGGATCTAAATGTAAATGTTATTTTATACTCTGCGATCATCTGGGTTACTCGCATACCAAATTTGGTTGAATTCCATCCAATGGTTTCAGAGGAGTTGCGTTACAATAAATTTACTCGCAGTAAAATTTGAGCATTTGACGCCGCCCACACCCCAGGGTGTAGAACCAAATGGAAATGTCCTCATGCACTTTGTAATCATATGGGTAATTCACACCAAATTTAGTTGAATTTCTCCCAATGGTTTCAGAGGAGTTACATTACAAAGCCCTGTCCCTGCCCCCTTGGGGGTGGAGCCAAATGTAAATGTCCTTTTGCACCCAGCAAACATATGAGAAACTAGAATACCAAGTTTATTTGAATTCCTTCCAACAGTTTCAGATGAGTTGCATTATAATCAGTTTTCACACGCATGCACACGGGCGGGACAGCATGAACCCACTTTTCTATGAAAAATGTGGGGATATTGAAAAATGTGGGGATAACAACCTTCTATGGAGTTTCACTGAACAGCCATATTGTGAATTACCACCCAGATGTTGCTTGAGCACCCTATAAACAATAACAAACTAGCTTTAAGTTTCATATGTGAATGGCCTAAGAGGATGGTGCATTGACACATTTTTATTCGTGAATCTCTGAAGCTCGCAGTTACCCAGTAATGCAAAAGAAATTTAGAAGCGTAACAAGCTTGATAGTGAACTGTGTACAGCGTTGATTAAAACAAACACAAACACACTAGATTGTTCAGTTAATGACGCGTTATCGAAAATCCCCACGTTCACCAATTTGACCTTTTGACTCCACCCCAACACCCTTGGGGATAGAGACAATTGTAAATGTGCTCTTGCACTCTGCACTCATATGGGTAACTGACACCAAATTTGGTTTAATTTACGTTCAACGGTTTCAGTTACAATCAATTACGGTTACAATCAATTACGGCACACACACATGCGCGTGCGTGCACATGCACGCACGCATGTATGCACAAACACATGCACACACAGAGGCAGCTGCAGAATCCCCACTTTTCTTTGAAAAATGTGTGTATAACAAATGGTCATCGGAGTAGAGAATTTTAAAGAAAAAGATTTGTTTGGTTTGTGCTCGGTTCTTGCTTATTTTTTTTTCTACTTTAAAGACTTTTATTTCGATTTGCTAATTTCCGTATACAAATTTGAGAAGCTAGATTTTTCATACCGATAATGAATGTTGTAGGAACAATACAGAAAAAATAAAAGAAATAAGTATATTAAAAATGCAATTGTGAAATTGTAAAGAATTAAAGCGCAATTCTGAAAATCATGAGAAAGCAAATAAAAACCACCAAAAAAGTTGGTATAAGAATATCCAAATATACGCACACAAGTACTTTGTATAAGAATATCCAAATATACGCACACAAGTACTTTGTATAAGAATATCCAAATATACGCACACAAGTACTTTGTATAAGAATATCCAAATATACGCACACAAGTACTTTGTATAAGAATATCCAAATATACGCACACACAAGTACTTTGTATAAGAATATCCAAATATACGCACACACAAGTACTTTGTATAAGAATATCCAAATATACGCACACAAGTACTTTGTATAAGAATATCCAAATATACGCACACAAGTACTTTGTATAAGAATATCCAAATATACGCACACAAGTACTTTGTATAAGAATATCCAAATATACGCACACAAGTACTTTGTATAAGAATATCCAAATATACGCACACAAGTACTTTGTATAAGAATATCCAAATATACGCACACAAGTACTTTGTATAAGAATATCCAAATATACGCACACAAGTACTTTGTATAAGAATATCCAAATATACGCACACAAGTACTTTGTATAAGAATATCCAAATATACGCACACACAAGTACTTTGTATAAGAATATCCAAATATACGCACACACAAGTACTTTGTATAAGAATATCCAAATATACGCACACACAAGTACTTTGTATAAGAATATCCAAATATACGCACACACAAGTACTTTGTATAAGAATATCCAAATATACGCACACACAAGTACTTTGTATAAGAATATCCAAATATACGCACACACAAGTACTTTGTATAAGAATATCCAAATATACGCACACACAAGTACTTTGTATAAGAATATCCAAATATACGCACACACAAGTACTTTGTATAAGAATATCCAAATATACGCACACACAAGTACTTTGTATAAGGAATAACTTATCACCTGTTTACTTATCATGACATCACATTTGTAATAAAATTTGTTTTATCATATCTGAGTTTTTGTCATCAATTTTATTTGACCAATCACTTTTAGTGACATCATATCCAGTCCTACTTGCTGATAAATGGAGGAATACAGTGTTAGCTATGCCCCGCCCATGCTTTGCCAGTGTTGGGATCAATTGATCCTGGCACTCTCTGAATCTCAATTTCCAGAAAACTATAAAGCTACACTGTTGAATATTTTGAAATAATTTGTCTGGATGCTCTTGTGCAACAGCACCTAGTCAAATTAATTTCAAAATATTCAACAGAATGTTGATTAAATAGTAAAGACATACAATTTGTACAACATAACAGACTATTAAGCGATTAAGACGGACTAAATTGAGTCATGACGTAATTGATTATGATGTAACCGTACATGTGACATAGTTGATTATGATATCATATGATTGATTGAGAAACTGGATTCATCAATTGATTTCAAAGGGTTTTTTTCAAAATTAATTATTGTCAGTACCGGTAAGTGAATTTCTAAACATATCAGTATGAGCATATTCAGCTGGTAAAGATGGGTCAAGCACCCATGCCACATCATGCACAACAAACAGCTGACATCATTATTACCAGAGGGTACTATGTATGCGAGATAACTAAGTCTACATGTGTATATTGTAGGACCACATCCAGATAGGCAAGAATATGGAATATGTGAGCGTAAAATTGAACATACAATATTTGTCTGATGTGTATCACAGCAGAAGTGATATTAGATGTATTACTTATACACTGGCGACAGCTGCATCATTAGCGTTAAGTTCTGCATTTATCAAAGGGCTTTGACATATATTTCAAGCTTGATTAAGCTTTTCGGAATTAGACTTGGAGAGATAGATGGCTGCCTACGATTTTAAGAATCCCTCTCATGTCGGTCAAAGATCAAGATCATGTTGACCCTGATAGAAAATTGTTTTTTTCAACTTAAACTTAGACACATGGTTGGATATCCTGCATAATGACATTGATGGCACAAGGTCAAAGGTCAAGGGCACTGTTGTATAAAACTGGATTTTTAATCACCTGAGTAAGTTTATACAATCATGATTTGTCTGTCTGTCTGTCAACAACTGGGGGCACATTTCATCAATTGTTGATGGATTAACACCAAATGTGGCAGATATGGTCCTTTCGGCAATATCGATCTGGTCTATAAATATGAAGTTGCCACGTCCTCAAATAGCAGAGTTATGGCCCTTGCTAAATTTTCCAAGTATTGAAGTATATGGGGCAAATACATTTGTGACAAGTTTCGTCATTTATCGATGGATTAAAGCCGAATTTGGCAGGTATGATCCTTTAGGCAACATCTAATTGAGCTATAAATATAAAGTGGTCACGCTCTCAAATAACAGAGTTAGACCCCTTGCTATATTTTCAAAGTTTTGAAGGCTGTGGAAAATATGTTTGTGGCACATTTTGCCATTCATCGTTGGATTGAAGTGAAATTGGGACGCTATGATCCATCATGCAATATCTATTTTCAACTATGAGTATGAAGAGGCGACACCTTTAAACAAGGCCCATAACTCTGGTTCCTTTAAGCATTGAATCCTATGGGTAAAATGCATTTATTTCATCAATTGTTAATGGATTAAAACCAAATTTAGCAGATATGTTTCTTCACTCAAATATCTATTTGAACTATGAATATAAAAAGGTCACACCATAAACAAAGACCATAACTTTGGTTCATTAACCCTTTCAGAACGAAACCGGCCAAGACCGGCCTCTGCAGGGGTCTTGAGAAATGTCCATTTGCGGGCCAAGAGATTATTTTTGAAAATTTACCACTTTAATGACTGGCTCGGTTACTGAGCCAGTTATTTCAGTGGTAATTTTTCAAAAATAGTCTTCTCTTGGCCTACAAATAGATATTCCCCGAGGCCACTACAGAGGCCGGTTTGGGCCGGTTTCATCATGAAGGGGTTAAAAGATATGTTCCTTCAGGCAATGCATATTTGCACTATGAATATGAAGAGACCACGGCTTGAAACAAGGGACATATCTCTGGTTATTTAAGGCGCTTTAAAGTATTGAATCATATGGGGAAAACGTATCTGTGGAATGTTTTGTCAATTGTAAATGGATTAAAATAAGATTTGGCAGAAATGATCCTTTAGTACACTGTAACAATTTGACAATATTGTTATGAGATGGCTGTCCCATTGATCAATGATACACTTCCCATTGGTCAAGGATGTCAATATTCTTGATTTCCTCATCCAAGCTTTTTAATTTTGAAATAAACTCCTTTGATAAATGTCAGTGCTACGACACTTGAACAATTGGCTGTTAGTGTCTGGATGGCTGCCCAATTAACCAATGCTACTTTTCCATGCTACTTTTCCCATTGGTCAATAATGTCAAGGATGCCAATAGTCTCGCTTTTCCTCATCCAAATCTTTTACAGTGACCATTGCACATTGATAAATTATAACAGTGTTGGGACACTTGAACCATTGACCATTAGTGTCATGGATTGCTGGCACATTGGGCAATGGTACTTTTGCCATTGGTCAATAGTGTCAAGGACACCAATATCGTTTGCATTTCTCGTTCAAATTTTTGTCTGACAATTGTCCCATTGGTAAATCACACCTGTTGATACACTTGAATCATTTGCCAGTAGTGTCAGTGATGGCTGCCCCAGGGCATTGATCAATGGTATGTTTCCCATTGACCAATGTCAAGGATGCTAATATTCTTGCATTTACTCTTCCAGTCTTTGCCTATGACCATTGGTAAATGGAATCTGTTATGCATGCCACGTGAGGCAATAGAGCTTTCCATGGGGGTCAATTGTGTCAGGCATTCACAGACTTTTTCACACAAAAATTGTCATATTTTCCGCCAGTTTGTTTACCAGGGGCCCTTGATCATTGACATCAGTTATGCTTTCCTCATTGACAACCGCTTCTTGTTCCATTGGTCAATAGTGTAAATGGCACTTGATTTGTTGGTCATTAGTGTCAGCGATGATGGTCTAATTTGTCAATAATACAAGAACTCTTGGCCCATTTGTCCGTGGCATCAGTTATTCTTGCCACATTGACCACGGTTGATTGATCAATTTGTCAATTATGTCTGTAACACATATCATTGGTCAATAATGTTACGAACCCATGTTTTTCTTGGTCAGTGGCATCAGCTATGCTTTATACATTACCCCGTTGGTAAATTATGTCAATGATGTTTGTCTTAATGTTCAATAAGGCCAAGGGCCATGGTCCCATTGGTCAGTATCATCAGTTACACCTGTCCCATTGACAAATGGTGCTGTCCCATTGGTTAATTGTGTCAGTGGCACTTCTGTTGTTCGTCATTAGTGGTAAATATGACTACTTCATTATTCAATAATGATAAAGACCATTGCCTCATTGGTCTGTCGCAGCAGTTATGCTTGCCGGATCGACCAATGGTACTTGGTGTGCATTAATTAATGTAAACATGTTTACAGTTCCTCATCAGCCAGGCGAGAACTGTGGCCCTTAGGCAATTTATTAGCAATGTTAAAATTTTACATTTAGCAAAAACGTCTCCGCTTTTATTTCAGGATTGATTAATGCCATTGGAACAAGCGTGGATACGTGGTTGCCTATGTTGCTAGGAATCATCACAATGGCATTGGCGTCAAAAGGTCGAATGCCAAGGTCATTGTGACCTTATTACAAAATATATTTCAAGGTTAAGTTTTTATGTTTACCAAAATGTCTCTGCTTATATTTCAGGATCGGTTAATCCTATTGAAACTAAATATTGGTACAATAGTTGGCTACGCTCCTAAGAATCAACATAGCGGCATTGAGGTCAAGGTTCCCAGCTTACTGGCCTAAATATTAGTTCGTTACTTGGAATTTTTGTATTGCATTGACTGGTAGTTATGTGTGTGTAGACTAAGAATCTGGAGCATGCCCCCTGGCATCATTGGGCAATCTTTTTATTAACATCATAATCCACACTCCTTGCACATATATTAAATACATTATATAGGCCGACTGCGTTTTTGAAAATAAACTTATTACGGTTAGTATCAAATTAAACAGTCACACAGTCTGTAATCATCATCATCATCATCATCATCATCATCATCACCCACCCACCCACCACCACAATATCATCATAAATCATCATCACTTCCATCATGAAACTGTGCTCGAAATCCTCGGACAACACAGTCTTCCCAGGAGCTTACCATAGCTACGTGGAATGTACGTGGTCTGACTGCAACATCAAAGAGGCAAACCTTAGGTGCAGACTGTGAACACTATAAAATCGATATCACATGCATTCAAGAGACTAAAGTAGCTAAACACTCAGAGCACCAACTTCAGACATGCCATAAGCTAGTACTCATGGAACAAAAACAGGCCACTTACCGTGCATTAGGCTTCGTAATCGGACCAAGGGTATTGGACAATGTCATTAGTTTTGAATACATCAGTGATCGTGTTGCATTTATCGACCTGGATATACCAATGCGAAAGCACACCATCACTAAGTGTCGCATAGTCAATGCAATTGGGCCAACTACCAAAAGGGCCAAAGAGAATCCAGCTATATTAGATTCCTATGCAGAACTGAGCTCCGCTATTACTATCCCACTGTTCGTGTGTGGCGATTTCAACTCCGAGCTGGGTAAACTCGGCATTGCGGACAAAAGTTCAGGACTTGGCTCATGCATGGGATCATATTGAGAGGGCACACGCAACAGCAACGGAGATGCACTGGTGGCATTCCTTAGTTCCAATGGCCTATTTACCACGAATACGGCTTTCAAACACCTGTGATGCCACCGGACAACATGGACTGGACACATTGCTGATCACAAAGCCCCTAAAGGTTCTAAGGCTACAAAAGCTGTCTTCAACTAAATAGATTTCATACCATACAGACAGCAGCAAAACCCCTACTTCCGGATGCTCGTTCCTATGGAGGCACAGACCTCAATTCTGACCATAAGCCAGTCATTACATGCCTCCATATGAACCAGCTCTACCTAATGTACAAACGCCATACCAGGCAAGAGGGTAGAGCCACCTACAACTTACCCAAGCTCATCAGCGACACTGACACTCAAATGTCATACAAAAAGGCCCTTGGGGAGCAGATAGCTAACATCGACGTCAGCTCCGATCCAAACGAAGCCCTAACCAAAATACTGATATCTATGGAATCATCAGCTACTAGCACCATAGGTGTTCTGAAAAACAACAGAACTAGGTATACTGACGACCCTCTCGTAGTAAAACTGTCAGCAGAACAGAAAACGTTACGTCTGCGCATCTATCAAAGTGGCCAAAGTGAAGATCGCACCAAACTATGCCAGGAACGCAATAACATTCTGCGCCACATTAGTGAATGCTTAAAAGATCTTGCTATCCAGCAAGCAGATGCCCTAGCAGATGAAATCACTGCCACGGATGACTGCCACTAAATGTTTCGGGCAGCCCGCGCCCTGAGAGTTGCTGACTACACACCACCACTAACTGTACACAACTGAAGGACACTTTATCGGGACTGACCAGCGCAAAGCCGAGGCAATTCAAGAACGGCTCAAGGAACAGTTCACTGACCACGATGATGAGCCCATGCACCCATTCTCAGGAGACCCTAGGCCATTACTAACACCAATTAATACAGCAGAGTTTAAGAAGGCACTTAAAGCCCTGAAAAATAGATGTGCATCTGGACCTGATGGCATGAACAATGAACTATTCAAATATGCAAGTGACATTATCTCAAAACCGATCACGCATATAATCAATTCAGCTTTTATGCACCACATTCCCATCGACGCTGTAGGCCAAGGCATCCTTACCGCGCTACCCAAGCCCAAGAAGCCACCTCCCCCCCCCAGCCAATCTGCGGCCCATTGTGCTCCTTAACAGTATACGGAAAATCCTATCCAATGTTACTTTATGCCGCATCCGAGACAAGATCAACGATTTCACCGGATCATGTCAGTGGCTTCAAACGTGGACGCAGCTGTGCAGACATTGTATGGGCTCAACGCATGCTTGTGTCGGTAGTCATGTCCAAACACTGGGATTTCCACAAAATGGGTATTGACATGTCACGAGCCTTCGACACAATTAAACTCTCAAAGATCCTAGATGTACTACGCCAGGCCAGTTGCAATAAAGATGAGCTACGACTAGTGAGACTACTGCTTGCAGACACCAAGCTGAGAGTACGAGTCAAGTCAGTGAAGTCTGTAGAGTTTGAGACATCAGTCGGCTCCCCACAGGGAGATGGTCTATCTCCTGTGCTCTTCACCTGTTACCTGGCTGCCGCATTGAAATCCATTTGGGAAAATCCAACAAGACCACACGCACGCACGCATGCACGCACGCAGGCATGCACGCACACACACACACACACACACACAGTGTCAATACTGAGCATGCCGCTAGAGATGGAATATGCCAATGATGTGGACTTTGTAGATGAGGAAAAGAAACCCCTTGACGAACTTCTCCCAATAGCTGCAAGCAAACAAAAAATTGAGAATCTCTATGAATGAATCCAAAACAGAGTTCACCCACATATACCTATCTACAAAGCATGAAACTAAAGATAATGACAATCCACCCTGTGGCGGCGAACCATGGAGGAAAAGTAAAATCCTGGGCTCACTGCTTTGCAGTACTGCTGACATTGCTGCATGCTGCATCATGGGGAACATAGCTTTCAGTCCTTCTGGAAGCTATGGATTTGTAGATCAAAGATGCCCGTGGTAAAAAAAACTACGCTTATACAATGCAACCTGCGTATCCTTGATGATGTATAACTGTAACAGCTGGGAAGCTCCAAAGGCAGCTCTAGACAAACTTGACGCCTGCCACCGCAAACACCTACGCACCATCACTGGACACCGATGGCCAGAGAGCATAATTTCCAACGATGCACTATACAAGATGTGTAATACGCCACCGCTGTCTGTAAAAGTCGCCCGGCAAAGATGGTCCATGTTGGCAGTTGAGAGAGATGGGGTGGGGAGTGAGGAGGAGCAGTTACTTCTTTGCCTTAAGCAAGAATGAGAGTATCATGTAGCTTCCAGCTAAAGTTGAATAAATTCACCGTTTGGCAGATTGCATTACTATATCAACAATGGAAAGAAGACGTGATATTTGGACAAGTACATCTTTGAGAAGTATATGAGTTTTGACATCACCCTTTGAAGGTGAATAAAATTTACCCCCCCCCCCACCTCGGGAAAGTGTTTGAAACTGACAGTAAGTCATTGAAAAGAACATGCACTTGGAAATTCGTTTTTCGCCACTGTCTGAACCAAGGCCTGACTGTCGATCACTCTGAATGCCGGAGATGCGTTTTCAGAGCACATAATTTTCGAAACCTGTGCTAGGTCGGCTCCCTGGACTCGGCCCATCTGATATCCAGCCCAATGTATAGGCATGGTCCTTAATAAGTGCTTGACTGAATCAGTCAAATGTTTGTACGATCAATGTTTGAATCATGTGAATAATGTAAACCTCGAGCTGCAAACAAATGACAATATCATCCTCCATACACATTTGAACAACAAATCAGTTTTAGGTTTCACAAATTTGACCTCGTCTACAAAAAGGAGGACAAGAAGAACATATAATGTTGTACTAATGCCATTCAACATTTCAGTGTGACGCTTCTGTGGTAGGACCTCCACAAGATGATCTGCCGTTCATAGCCTCATGCCACTGAGGAGTCGCATTCAAATATTGATGGAAGGACGAGTATTTTTAACGAAGCATCTTCATGATGGTACACACCATTGTCTTCTGTCAAATGGACCTTTCCAGTTTTAGCTATGTCCCGCCTATCTCTAGCTAAGCTGCAAACACACATCGCTCGTGTTGGGATCAATCGATCCTTCACTATCAATTTCCAGAAAACTATACAGGTTAGCTATAAGCAGCAACAGCGCCAGGTCAAATTTGTTTCAAAATGGTCGACAGAATGTTTATTAAATAGTAAAGACATACAATTCGTTCAATCGATTAAGGACCATTAAGCGTTTAAGATTGACTAAATCTGTCATTCACGCCATCGTTGATTATGACGTCATCCTATACATAACGCAGTTGATTATGACGTCATATGATGGATTGATACACTGAAAAGGTCCATTCTGATGATGATTGTAGGTATTAGTATTACAAGATGCTGAACCAAGGTTATTTTTATTTTATCGCTTGATGCTATCATCTTCGACTGCTAGTATACATTTGAGGTACAATAGCCTTTGCACATTGTTGCATTTCATGTGATTTTATTACGTGCTTGTAATGAAAATCAAATATACCATAGGTGTCCTGCGACGTGGCAAATAGGCAAATGTGCTGAAGAGCAAAGCACTCAACTGTTGTCTTCCTGAGCATCAACGTGTGATAGATTTCCTCATTCCCATCAACTAAGGCTGCATCTACAGGATCAAGTGAACAGTTATCAAAGACGGCAAACTGATTTATCAGAAGGTTCAGATGTTTGATTCAGGTGCTTAGGTGCATTATCTCAACATCCACCACTGATCAGGAGAGAACTCAAAGCTGATGATCTGGCAGTGCTGGATGTCTGAGCTCTGTGAAATAAAAATGGTGGCATATAGATTCCCATGTATTTCATATTTTTTCATCCAGAATTTAAATTTTCCTTTTCAGTACTTCCATGTTTACATGTGGATTTAGGCGGAGCCATCATGAAGTTGAGCCATGAAATGACAAACTCGGCCTCAACAGAGGTCTTGATGAATGTCTATTTACAGGTCAAGAGGCAACTATTTTAGAAATTTTACCACTGGAATAACTGGCTCGGTAACAGAGCCAGTCATTTCAGTGGTAATTATTCAAAAATAGTCTTCTCATGGCATGCAAATGGACTTTTAGTAACTAAATATGTTGATTGTTTTTTGGAGCTAAATTAGTTATTAAATGGTTAACATATATGCTTCTCATCTGAGCATACATATGCAGACGCCAACCGCGTGCACCAAAAGAACAGGATCTGGTAAAAAATGAGATCACTTCCGCCGGTGAATAAAATATCCAGATCAGGCAAAGCATTAAGAATTAGCACGTAACATCAATCACTCTGTGTATACAACTTAGATGCTGGATATTTCATTGACCTTGATGAAGGAAAAACTGAGACAATCAGAGAGTGGTTAAAAATAAGGCCTTGATTCATAAGATGGGCCGATAGACCACTGCAAAACAAACAAATGCCATCCCTGTCCTTGTCCTTCCGTGTGTGCCAGACGGTAGGAACAATGGACTCCTCAAGCATACAGGTGATACCATCTCAGCATCCATCAACCAGATCATCAGCTCTGCTTCTGAACAACACCTCCCTATAGATGGTGTATGAGAAGGCACACTCATCGCACTGACTAAAGCCAGAAAACCACATACCTCTCTCACTGAATATAGCAAGTGTGTGATTCACCAACCAGCTAAATCACGGTCTTGCTTGGTTACATTAACTATTTTCAAACATTTCCCACAGGATTGGATTAATTTGTAGGTTTCATGTTCATGATTCTTAGCTCATGTGGCCTAAAAGGCTAAGTGAACTTATGCCATGGCGGCCGTCCATCGTCCGTCCGTCGTACATCCGTCAGGTCGCTTCTCCTTAATGGTTTGACCGATTTCAAACAAATTTTGCTTGGATGATTCAATGCTGGTACCCTCCAGACGTTTTTTCCCCGAATTTTAATTGGTCAATTCTTTTGGGTAAAAACCTTAGATTTTATGAAAGTTTACCGGAAATTGTCAAAATGCTACTCCTCCATAGCCGAACCAAATTTGGCTTGATGGATATGGTGGTAGTCTCTAGAACCTATATTCAGAATTTTGATTGATCAATTTTTTGGGTGAAAATCTTTGATTTCATAAAAAAATCTACCGGAAATCGTCAAAATTACTTTACTATACTTATACTTATCATGTACTACCTTGATAGGCCATTTAGCCTGTAGGTAGATCATACAGTAAATACATTGCATCTTATAGGTTTCTAAGATAGGCAATGTTTACTGCAGAGCACCTGCTGTGCATAGGTTCTTGTCTATACCAAAAGGTAGTCCAATATATATCTAAATTGGTTTTTAAAGCTATTTAAGCTAGGGGAATTTATAACAGTTTCAGGTAACCCATTTCAGTTGTTGATGATACGACTTGAAAAGAAATGCTGTCTTATGGTTTTATTTGCCCGCTTTTTTGGATAATTTCAGACTATGTCGACGGGAATACTACTACTACTCCTCCTTAGCTGCTTGATATATTTCAACAAAATTTTACTAGATGGATTCAATGGTGATAGGCTCTAGAAAGTCTTTTCAGAATTTGGATTGATAAATTTTTTGGGTGAAAATCTTAGATCAAAATGCTACTACTCCTTAGCTGCTTGACATATTTCGACCAAATTTGATTCATTGGATTCTATGGTAGTAGCCTCTAGAACCTCTATTCAGAATTTTGATTGATTAAATTTTTGGGTGAAAATTTAGATTTTATTAAAAAATCTACTGGAAACGGTAAAAATTCTACTCCTTGGCTTCCTGACATATTTCAACGAAATTTTACTAGATGGATTCTATGGTGGTAAGCTAGAGAAAATCTATTCAGAATTTTGATTTATTAATTTTTGGGTGAAAATCTTAGATTTTGTAAAAAAAATTACTGGAAATTATCAAAACGCTACTCATTAACTGCTTGGCGGATTTCAACCTAGTTTGGGTGGAAGGACCCTATAGCTGTAGGCTTCTAACGTGTATTCAGAATTTTGATTGCTAATTTTTTTAATGAAAATCTAAAATTTTATGAGAATTTACTGGATATCGCTTAAAACACTACCCCTCATTAACTGCTTGGGCGATTTCAACCAAACTTGGATGGAAAGACCCTATGGCCGCAGGCTTCAAATCTAGTATGCAGAATTTTGATTGGTCAATTTTTGGGTGGACATCTTGGATTTTCCAAAAGTTTTGGTAAATCAGTTAAAAGCCTACACCTCATTAACCACCTGGCAGACTTCAATCAATCTCAGCTGGAAGGACCCTAGGTCGGCATGCTTCAGAACGTATATACAGAATTTTGATTGATCAATTCTTTTGGTGGCCATCTTGGATTTTCCGAAAATTGTCCACCATGTCTTTAAATGCAAATGGTTCAAATGCTAAGGGCCAGGTGAGCGGCACAGGGCCTTGGGCCTCTTGTTATCTCTACTAAGTAAAACGAATTATCGCGATACCCAGCACGTTGTCCGGCGTCGGCGGTCGGGGTGGCATTGGCGTCGGCATCATCCAATTCTCGTTTAGCTCCACTTATCAGTTCAGATCTCATGTTTGGTTAAGCACACTGTACCCAAACCTGGACACACGCTTCCTTATAATGGCATTGACTTATGCAATTACCTTTAGTTTAAAGATTCAACCTGGGTAAAAACTGGTTTTTTTAAACATTAACATTTTCCGTTTAGCTCAACTTAGCTGTTCATATTTCATTTTTCGTGAATCCTACTAGACTCAGATTTAATAAATATAATTCCTTCTAATGACCGGTCAAACACAATTTCGTTGAGGCCAAACGGTCAAAGGGCAAGATTAGGCCTACTGTGACGTTGGGGAAAACGGTATTTTAAACTAACGTTTTCCGTTTGGCTCAACTTAGCAGTTTATATCTCATTTTTGCTCAATCATACTGTGCCCAAACTTGTATACATACTTCCTTATAATTAGCGGACATAACACAGTGATTTTGGGATCAAAAGGTCAAGTCATTGTGATATTGGTAAAGATTTTGGCTTTTTCAACATTAACATTTTGCCTTTAGCTCAACTTAGCAGTTCATGTTTGATTAATCTTACTGGACCCAAACTCTAACACATACTTGATTATAATTAGAGGACATCACACAATGATCTGGACTAAAAGGTCAAAGGTCATTATGATATTGGTAAAAGACTCAGCATTAACATTTTGCGCTAAGCTCAACTTTTCTGTTTATATCTCATGTTTGGTTAATGATACTGGACCCAAATTTGAATACACGCTTCCTTATAATGAGAGAGCATGGCTTCGGGCTCAGCTCAAAATGTCAACAGTCAAGGTAATTGAGATCTTTGAAAAAACTGTTTTTCAACATTAACATTTTGTGTTTAGTTCAACTTCACCATTCATATCTCATGTTTACTTAATTATACTTGAACCAAAATTGGGCAAGCGCTTCTGTAAATGAGTGGGAATGACGCATAGCACCTTGGAGCAAAATGATTTGTTAAGGGCACTGTGTCCTTACTAAAATGTGTTTTTGGCAACAGTATGATTTAACATTTAGCTCATATTAGCAGGTTTATATCTCATGTTTTGCGAACACGCCCCAATTTCGGACACACCCTTCATTATAATGAGATGGCATGACACAATCACTTTGGCATCAAAAGGTGAAGGTCCGTGTGATGATGGCAACACTTACGGGTTTTCCTAACAATAACGTCTCAACTTAACAGTTCATACCTCATGCTGTGTTAATCATGCTACACCCAAACGCGTAATGAGAATTACTTTGGGGTCATGGTCATTGATAAGTGTATTGATAAATTTTCTATGTGTATTTTATATTTAAACTCGACCTTCATAGTTCATTGCAAAATTGTAAGTCAAGCTTTGTATTGCATCACAACCACATTTCTGGTTTAAATATTGCTTACCTGTACCTTTGGACCAATGTCTGCAATAAATACAGAGAATATATTCTTCGAAGATGCTTTACAAGGCGACCATTTTCATGTACAATAATGCATTTTTGCTAAAATAAGCTCTATTATAAAATGTATAGAAATAATTTTGATAAACATATCAAGACTTCATCACTCATCATCGGCTCTATCGATTAGTATACGAGTGGTTGGACTCGGTTTTATTCTCAACTTTACAGAGAAAAATAACTTTCTAGTGAATGCTTTGACTGTGAGAAAATTCTGGGATATCAAAGCTGCTAAAAGTGTCTTATATGTCGAGTATCACCTCAAAATGGTGCAATTTCTTAGTTAAAACATTTCATAATTCTAATCTAATTAATATATTTACATAATTATAATAGCTAGCAGAAGCTTTTCACATTAGTAGGTATCAATCAAAATTCCAACCTTTTTCAAGTCGAATAAATACCGCAAAAACATTAATTATCTGACTGCATTCTGAACTACAGAGACTATATTTTAGTAATTATATTATATAATGGGAAATCAGCTGGGTTGTATAGCGCTATGTACACTCTTCAGGGCGCAAACTGTGGACATATGTTTGTGTGTGGGTGGGTGGACGTTGAATTACGTCTCTTCTCACTTCATTCTATAAGGTTCATGGTAGGGATGATGAGTGGAAGAGCAACACCCAGTAGGTGACATATCTGATTGGATGATATGACTGTGACGTTATCGCACTCGCATATTAAGCCATATTATTGCCATTGTGGGCGTGTCATAATATGACAATCCGATGACGCTACACTACTCTACTCCGATCAGAAGATTCATCTACTCGCCAACTATTCTACATGCGCGCGAGTGTCAGGGTGTGCATGTGTTGTGTTACTGGGTGCACGCTCAGTGCAATGTACATATCAGGAAATGCCATAACAGACATGACCGGATCATCTCTTGTAGGTTATCAGCCCACTCATATCAGATAGAAGACTCGCTATCTCTGCCAGAGATTAGGGAATCTGAAAGATTGAAGAATATGTTTTCGGAATACTTTGTCAAATCTTCGTACATAGTTCTGTATGTCTGCAAATTTATCATTGCCAATTATCACAAACATGAATCATAGTGTGAAGTTCTATACTTTCTCAGAGTCTTAGAGCTACTGATGATAGGAATAACGGATCCTTACTTACTTACTTACTTACTTACTTACTTACTTACTTACGCTCTCTCTCTCTCTCTCTCTCTCTCTCTCTCTCTCTCTCTCTCTCTCTCTCTCGTCACCCGCCCGCCCGCTATCTCGCTCGATCGCCCACCCACCCACACACCCACACTCTTTTGGAGTTCATCAGTTGAAGGTAGGATTTGTGGTGCATGGGATTCACCATTAGTGGACCCGTCACGAGCGATTTGCCATGCAACCGTGATTGGCAACACAACTATTGTAGCGGTGATTGCATAAAACTAAAAACCGAAGACAACTTAAAAGAAAGTTACGAAGAGGCAAATAGCGTGGTCGCTTTTCATGCTGAACAAATAGGCCGACAATCAGAACGAATCAGCGTTATGTGGATCTCATCTACTTGGTAAACCAATTAGAAGCAACCAAGATCGATGCCCTGGTCACGTTTCATCCACCCACCCGTTGCGGCCTTGCATCAAGGTTTTGCTGAAATGGGAAATTATTTGAAAATGTATTGTCGCTAGGACTGGTTGTTATTATTGCTCTTCGTTCGCTGAACTCAAAACACTTTGACGAAAAGGAATTGTAATGCTTATATGCTTGTGTATGGTTCCAAAGGAACAATGGACCGTTCCATTTTTAGCTATGCCCCGCCTATCACGAGCTAAGCTCCACCCACACCTCGCCGTGTTGGGATTGATTGATCCCCAAATGCCATAGCTATCAATTTCCTGAAAACTATACAGGGAAGCTGTTGAATATTTTGCAACTAATTTGACTGGATGATGTCACCCAGTCAAATTAGTTTCAAAATATTCAACAGAATATGTATTAAATAGTAAAAGCAAACAATTTGTGCAACAACGCATAGACCGTCTTCAAATATGCGTTCGTGACGTACTTATCGACGCCATTCATGAGGCCATTCATTATGATGGCATTGTATACAGCGCGCAGTTCATTATGACGTCATATGATGGGTGGGTACTCTGGAAAGGTGAATTGGTGATACCTGCTTTGGCGTATTCATGTTCCTAACTTGAGGAGGTATACAATTAATCAACTCTTTCAAAATAAAGAAAGTCAACAAAAAACTCGTACTACCTAAGCCGCGCAAATTATCTATCCGTGAGACGGACTATGTTTAACAAGGCCACAACAACAACAACCATGAATGCGAATATGGATGGGTGGATACAGATGACAGCCTAGAAGCACAGCCGTTTGACATGCCAGTGTTTAGCACCAAATATGCGCATCCAAGGTGATAATGTATAAGATCAGTATGCCGAGGATAATGACCTGCAGGAAGTAAATATCGTCAAGTTGAGTAGGAGGCTGTTGAGTGGCCCGATGATGATGATGATGATGATGATGATGATGATGCTCTTTGATTTATCAAACGGTAATTCGCATTCCTTCAAGTTTTTCCACTTAATTTTAGGGTTCATGTATTTAAAACAGATGTTGAAATGCAAGTGTTATAAGAAAAGCTTGCGGGCTTTGGTTTGCAGAAATGTCCACTCGCAAAATTTTGGTAATTGACCTTTTGACACTAGTATATGCCATATCTATCGACTCAATTAAAATTGATTTGAAGCTTGCGAAATTTCAGATTTGGGTTGATTAGATGACCACCAGTCGAAAGATTTCGGTAATTTACACGATACGGGTTGACTAAATAAGCCTACATGGGTGGAGTCCGGCAGAAGTCATTGTTCTCAAAGACGTTCAGCACGAAATTGCTGTCACAGGTATTTTTGCATATGTTACCCCTGAAGTAAACCCATGGCACAATTTTAATCAGCTTTCTGCATATAGGTATTTCTTTACGTAGTTCACGGGATGATATCAAGGACGTAACTTTTAGAGGCCATTCAGCTAGGGTCTCACTGAAGATCAATCGACTGCCATATTTGTGTCACATCAATGCTATTCCTATGCATTATGTGATGGTGTTAATCTCGTGCCCTCTCGAGATCATTCAAGGGCACAGTTTAAAATCTAAAATGGCAAGTCCAATAGGCCTTTCCAAGTTTATTCATCGATCATCTGACGTCATAATCAATTAAGTGACGTGTATCGTGTACGCTGACGTCATGAATGATTCGAAATAGTCCGTCTTTAACACTTAATAGTCCGACGCGTTGTACGATTTGTATGTCTTTACCATTTAATAAACATTCTGTTGAATATTTTGAGACTAATTTGCTGCCATAAACAACAACAGCACCCAGTCAAATTAGCTTCAAAATATTGAACAGCTTACCGGTATAGTTTTCGGGAACTTGATAGTCAGGATGTTCAGGCATCGATCGATCCGAACACGAGCGAGGCGTGGGTTGAGCTTAGCTACAGATGGGCGGGGCATAGCTAAAACTGAAAAGGTCTATTTGCTCTTTATCTTTCGACACACGCACATATCTTACAATGGTATCAATGATTATTATCAGGTTTTTATTCATCCTGTGAAGGTTAGGGATTCAAAGGTTAAGATTTTAAGAAAAAATAGGACTAAGTGCTTTTTAAGAGTAACTTGTTTATTTTGACTAGCTTTCGCACATCTAGGCATATATCAAGATGTTAAAGCGCATTTATGCGTGAAAGCTATAGTCAAAATAAACTAAGTTACTTGTGAAAGCTACTAGCCTTGAATCCGTTTTTTAATTCATTCTGGGTTCAGTGGATTGCCTATACTGATACATTGGCCTAATAGATTTTCATAGGATAGATGATGAATCTTTCCTATGAAAATCTATTAGGCCAATGTATATAAGGGAAGCAGCTTTAAGGGAAGCAATTCTGTTTGATCTCGTTCCTGCGACTTCCATGTCCGCCATGTTTTACTTCCCTTGGTATCGTAGAGGTTTCCTCTAGCTACAGCTATAGACTAGGAGTAGAACATCTGTAAAGCATTCCTAGCATGACAAATGTTCCTGGCCAGGAGTAGTTTGTCATATAGATAAGGCAGCACCTGATTGACGGTTGAATTATTGTGAGCTTGCTGCGAGGACGCGTTTCTGAGCATCGCCCCTGCTGCCCCTAGAATATATATCTTAATTAAGCTGAACTAAAGTTGCCTACCTACCGCCGACGTATTTCACAGCGCGGTAATATTTCATCATATATACAGTGGTGGTGGAAAGTTAAATTCCAGTTTGCTTGATCCGTGTACATTTATTGTTCATAGAAGACAAGTTGTGTGGTCAGTCAATTCGTGTGCTGTATGAACTACATTTGGGGATATGGGGTGAGGGGGGGGGGGGAGGCACGATGGTGGTTCTTTAAGATATATGGCCTTAAAGAAGAAGAAGAATGGGGCGGGGGAAGAGAGAGAGAGGTGAGGGAGGGGAGAGTGGGAGGATCCGGAGGAGGGAGAGGGGGGGAATGGAGTTTGGGGCCCTAAAAGCAAGCAAACGTTGGCTCATCGGCCCAGTGTTGGCCCAACGTTGGCAATACGTTATTGGGCCAACGTTGAGCCAACGGGCATAAATCTATGAAAATGTTTCAAATAGCACACCAGAGAGAATTTAACAATTTAAAATTTGAACATTATGTTGATTTTGTTTGATTTAATGTGAAATTTCCAACTCTGGCCCAACGTTGACAAACGAGTGATACAGCCAACGTTGCGCCAACGTTGTAATGCCAACTGCGATCTGCCAACCTGTTGCCAACGTTGGCCCAACGTCTACATGTTATCAGGGGGGGGGGGGGGGGAGAGTGAGGGAAGGAGGAAGGGAGGGAGGGAGGGAGAGAGAGAGAGAGGAGGGAGAGAGCGGGCGGGAGGGAGGGGAGGGGAGGGAGGGAGGGAAGGAAGGAGGGAATGGAGGGAGGGAGAGAGAGAGAGAGAGAGAGAGAGAGAGAGAGAGAGAGAGAGAGAGAGAGAGAGAGAGAGAGAGAGAGAGAGAGAGAGAGAGAGAGAGAGAGATTTTCGTGTTTCCTCTGTATAAGGGGTATTCACGGTTACAACCTGACATAAGCTGATAATTTCTAATTCTTAGTTCATTAATCAGTTGGATGAATGACGATATTATTCATACTGTTGTGTCTGTCTGTCATGCTGTCTGTACATAACCTGACATTCGCCGAATTATCGGCGTTGATATTCGCTGGTACGTCATCTTCCTGACATTAACTGATTAGTTCACCTGGCCCATCAACACCTCGCTTCATACCAATCTACCCGAGTAGAGATCTGTTCATGTTTCACGTATCACGTGCCCATGTTCCATACACGATATTGTATATGCGACGCGGTAATATCGAATTTTCGCCGTTGACCAACGAAATTTCGAATTTGATATCAGCGCACCCATTTGTCAACGGCGCTGGTCCGATAACGAATTCCGTTATTTGGAAGATTAGTCGACCGATGTCACGGAAACCTGGTGCATTCCATCCTATAAGGATTGCCAAGTCTGACGGCATACATATATGCAATGGGCCCTGGAATGTGCTGTTACCGTTTGTTGTTGACCAACAACATTGCGTTTTTTTAATTTAACAATCGTTTAACCATTAAACCCTTACAAACCTGAAATTACAAACTCTATAATTTAGGGAATATTCTGTTGCATATATTTTCACTAATTTGACTAGGAGTTGTTGCTGCCTATTGCCTTTCACCCGTACAGTCCAACTTTTTTTGTAAATATTAGTAGTGGAATACTTACAGAAACATATGTATTAACCATAGATTGAGTTTGATAGTATAGCCTATGCTCATTGTAGGCGTACGATCTAGCAGAGGAATCCGGTTCTAGCTATGCCTCGCTCATTTCTAGCTGAGCCCCGCCCACGTTTTGCGTGTGTTGGGATCTATTTATATTCTTTGGATCCTGAATTTACAGAATCCCAATTTCAAGATAACTACGCAAGATAAGCAGTTAGATATTTTGAAACTAATTTGTCTGAGCCCTGTTGCTGCCTATTCCTAAAAGTATTAAAATAGTATCCTTTTAGAGGCTTAAATTGTGTGCCATACGGTTTCATTCTATTTGACTTAATATAATGTTTTAAGTTGTAAAATTGAATTAGAGACACGAGTCCCTAATTCAAATTCACAACTACAAAAATTATATTAATTTATACGCAATGAGATCATCATTTGTTAAACTTTAGTTCGTTTCATTACATTGCGGTACACAATCTAAGCCTCTAAAACTATACAACTTTAACAATTGTTTTTTCAAGCATTTTGGTGTGAATGTGCATCTTTAATTACCAAACTCATGCAATTCGTAGACTTGGCGGACGTTTCAATGTTGATAATGGAGCGAGAGGTACGTCACTAATAGAGACGCCAACCTACATGTGACATAATCGATAATGCCGGCAGATACCTGAGCGACAGATCGCATCTCTCCAGCATTGCCATCAATGTTAAGTAACGTCATTGAGACGCATTCATTAGGTACATAGGCTTGTTAAATCTGACTGCAAGCACGTGCGCCGGGAGCCGGGTTACTCGTCATAATGGAGAAATCCACTTTTAGCTATGCCCGGCCCATCTCTAGCTAAGAACGTGTTTAAGCTCTAAAAACACTTCCTTGTTTATCTCCCTTCTAAATAATCCTACTGATTTCCTAATAACTTTCAAAGATTCTGAAATCCACTCTTCACTTTGTCATAAACATCTTGGGATTACTTTTGATAAAAAAAAGGTCAATGGAAAGATCACGTGGAATCTCTATTAACAAACGCCCAACGTAAGCTCTCGCTAATTATGGGCCATAAGTATATACTAGACAGACAATATCTTGAAATCATGTATAAAAGTTTCATTAGATCGTCCCTAGAATATGCAGACGTTGTCTAGAATAATATACCCGAGTATCTTGTCACCAGATTGGAAAACGTCCAGAACGACGCTCTTAGAACTATAACGGGTCTTACGCTCAGTGTTCATACTGCTGAACTGTATACAGAAACGGGCATGGAAACACTCTCCCATAGGCGAAATATACATAAACTAGTGATCTTGTACACAATTATTAACGGTATGACTGGTGAGACCTTGTCCGATTATCTACCTCCCTTATCACAAACACGAAATCCTTACAATATCCGCCACCAACAAAATTACACCCCATTTAGATGTCGTACTAAGTTTCACCGTGGTTCCTTTTTTCAGGCTACTGTACGAGAGTGGAATATCCTTCCTGCTCATGTCAAGATGACCACCACACTCGCAGAATTTAAAAACAACCCCCCCCCCCCCCGCCGGTACTATGTAGGTACCAGACCGAACAACATAGCCCCATACAGGCTTCGAAATGGTTGCAGTAATCTAAATAGACATCTCTATGATAATTTTCTGATAGATTCTCCTGGCTGCCTATGTGGTCATAATGATGAAAACAGTGACCACTACCTCTTCCACTGTCCACTCTATAACTACCAAAGACCCTCTTTTTTAATGAACTTGTTTCCAACAATATTAGTCTTACATCATTAACAGCTACACAACTCATTTACGGCAATGACGATGATACTCCTGAGATTAATCTCCAAGTAACTACTATACTTTGCAAATATATTGCCGAAACTAACCGGTTTAAATAGCATCTATTCTGCTCTGAACTAGCGATCTGCCCAATGCGAGCCAAGACGGTGCTGGCAGGCGGTGGAGAAGCTGTATCCTAAGCCTATCTATTCTATTCTATTTTACTCTATTCTATTATTATTATTAGTAGTAGTTTGAGCTTAGCTTCATTTGATTTATATTCTTGTTATGCTATTATAATCGTATATATTATTTCTATATTATATGCCGTCATTTGAAATATGTCAACTGTATGTGAGTGGGAGACACGGTAATAAGATAAGTTTTAGCGTGCTCCCACTGAAACAAAAAATAAATAAACCAAGCCTGTGTTTCCAGAAAACTATACAGGTAAGCTCTTGAGTAAGCAACAACGCCCAGTCAAATTAGTTTCAAAATATTCAACAGTATGTTTATTAAATAGTAAAGACATACAATTCGTACAACGTGGCGGACTATTAACGCGTTTAAGACGGACTAAATCAAGTCATTCATGACGTAATTGATTATGACGTGAGCACATGCGTGCGTGCGTCTATGGGGCGCTCATGTGCGTATGTGTATAACAGACGCGGGGTTGGGGTTATTAAGAGCAATTTGTATACAGCGACCAGCTAATATCATGTAGATAGTGATGGAATGATTATCTTGTGATTGCTTCTCTATCAGTTCTCTGATCTCAGATCGAAGACTGGGTATCTTTCTGCGCGATTATAGGCTCCATAGTGCAAGGCATGTCTGATGAGATGGAAGATGAACATGTAACAAGGAAATGCTTTCAGAACACTTGTAAAGCGTTGTCAAATCTGATTGATTTCATCGATAACTCTGCAGGTCTCTTAAAAATTAATCATTGCCAATTAACCCAGAATTGTATCATTGTTTGAAGTGGCAGACTTTCTTAATGTCTGTGAAGCGTTGACTGCTATCCATCAACCACTTGGCTGAATAAGTGGTAGGTGCGTGCGTGCGTGCGTGCGTGCGTGCGTACGTACGTGCGTGCGTGCGTGCGTGCGTGCGTGCGTGCGTGTGTGTGTGTGTGTTAGGGGCGTCAGATTTTGGGGAGGCCAGATGGGAACTAGTCCGGGTGGCATACTTACGATAAAATCTAAATCCGATCTGAAGGTTTAACCAATAGTGTTGCCAAGCATTTCAGCTGACTTGCCAGTTACTGCCGGCCGTTTGTCTGTCCGGCATCAACAATGGTTGCATAGTTTGTTATTTCTGGACGGGTTTGGATCAAGCCGGTAAACGTGATCATATCTGTAGCTGTAGAAAATACAGCTGATCAGATGAAAAGCATGATCTATGCTCCTTGAACATTTTCTTAGGTATGGGACGAGGGGTGTATATATTAGTTTGGTGGTGCTGTCCCCCACCCCATTCCCTACAACCGATTTTTAATTAGGTTATCTCGGGCGCCATTTCAAGAATTTCAGGACAACTATAGATCGACAGACAATTGTCTGCAAAGTATAATCGTGTTTTTGCGCAATTTCTCCTAAAAAATAGTTGACTAAATTTAGAAAATCTAGATGTCAGCAGTATATATATCCACACACATTTTGTGAATAAGGATATTTTTGTATCCTATTTAAACGCGCAGTCGCTGGCGCCTCATGACAATTATTCACACTTTCATCAACTTTATCAATTTAACAATCTGCACCCCAACCCCCGGACTGGAACCCTATATTAACCCTTTAACTCTCGAATTTATTCAGAAAATTTATATGTCAATTTGCAGACCAAGAGAAGCCTATATTTGAAAATTTACCACCGGAATGGTAAAATTAAAAAAATAGTCTTCTTTCTGTCTGCAAATTGACATTTCTCAAGACAATTGCAGAAGCCGTTTTTGGCTGATATGAGTGTTAAACGGTTAATGCCATCACACAATCCGCAATCACGTCCATGTTTAACTCGTATAGGCCGACCGAATTTGGTTTAATTCAACAAAACGATTTTATAGGAAATAGCAGAACGGAAAGACGGACAGAAGACGAGGTCAATGAAGGCGCTTGCAGTATCCCTGACAGTTTCTTATTCAAAACGCACAGTGATAAATATGGTTGCAAAATATACTGGTAATGAACCATCTTATTAAGAGAGCATGCAAGGAAACCAAATCTATAAGAAAGATTGCGGATCGAAGATGAGACATAATTCAGTAGGCCTACGGTTTATCATTGAACATGCGCCGTGTCTCATCATGAAACTTGTAATGGTAAAAGGTGAACTATTTCAGCTAATGGCATAACTAGGTTTGAAATTTCCCTGATTATAATTCTCTGATTAGAATTCGACAGTATATTAATGATCAACTCCTAAAATCCCGAACCTTAAAACACCACTAAGCTATATCTGGACGCAAAATTCTTTTAATGATAATATGATAAGCCTGTCATTCCACAGAGGTATGGGGAATATCGAGATGATAGTCTTAGTTAGCCTACTTGATTGTATTAGATAGGCCTGTATAATATAAAATATAAACGATGACACTTAAAGCCCTGAAAAATGGACGTGCATCTGGACCTGAAGCTTGCTACAAGGTGACCACAAGAAAGCAGGACTCGGTACACTCAAGTCAAGAATGGAACTGAGGACGCGAAGGATTTCGACTGAGGACAAGACACGGTGGGCTAATGCGAAGAAGGACTGATTGCAGCCGTAGGATGTTCCTACTACTACAGCCGTGAATACAGTAATCATACATATGCGTCAATAAAATAGGATACATATACTGCCAGAGCCGTGATGGAGTCAGAGTACAATAGGCTTAAATGCCAAGGATTGAATCGTGGCAGGTGCATCCACAGATAGTCCCATATGAATCGTCAGTGTGTCAGTTTATCAGACATGTGAAAGCTTGTCGGCCAAACCTAGACTTTTTAGTCTTGGCGCGGTGGTCCAGTGGAAAGATGTCTGGTTGCTGATGCTATGCAGAGTTGCAGTATGGCGGTTCGATCCCCCGACCGGGAGATGGTGATCTACAAATTAAACTAATGGGTGCATGACTGTCGGCTGGATAGCATGTGGAAATTGAAGCCACACGTTGCCAATGCGTCAATAAAATAAAATACATATACTGCCAGAGCCGTGATGGAGTCAGAGTACAATAGGCTTAAATGTCAAGGATTGAATCGTGGCAGGTGCATCCACAGACAGTCCCATATGAATCGTCAGTGTGTCAGTATATCAGACATGTGAAAGCTGGTCGGCCAAACCTAGACTTTTTAGTCTTGGCGCGGTGGTCCAGTGGAAAGATGTCTGGTTGCTGATGCTATGCGGAGTTGCAGTATGGCGGTTCGATCCCCTCCCCCCCCCCCCCCCCGACTGGGAGATGGTGATCAACAAATTAAACTAATGGGTGCATGACTGTAGGCTGGATAGCATGTGGAAATTGAAGCTGCACGTTGCCAGTGCGTCAATAAAATAAAAATACATATACTGCCAGAGCCGTGCTGGAGTCAGAGTACAATAGGCGTAAAAAGCCTGGGATTGAATCGTGGCAGGTGCATCCACAGATAGTCCCATATGAATCGTCAGTGTGTCAGTATATCAGACATGTGAAAACTGGTCGGCCAAGCCTTGACTTTATAGTCTTGGTGCGGTGTTCCAGTGGAAAGATGTCTGGTTGCTGATGCTATGCGGAGTTGCAGAATGGCGGTTCGATCCCCCGACCGGGAGATGGTGATCAAAAAAATTAAACTAATGGGTGCATGACTGTCGGCTAAGTTAGCACATGGAAATTGAAGCCGCACGTTGCCAGTGCGTCAATAAAATAAAAATACATGTACTGCCAGAGCCGTGCTGGAGTCAGAGTACAATAGGCGTAAAAAGCCTAGGATTGAATCGTGGCAGGTGCATCCACAGATAGTCCCATATGAATTGTCAGTGTGTCAGTATATCAGACATGTGAAAACTGGTCGGCCAAACCTTGACTTTATAGTCTTGGTGCGGTAGTCCAGTGGAAAGATGTCTGGTTGCTGATGCTATGCGGAGTTGCAGAATGGCGGTTCGATCCCCCGACCGGGAGATGGTGATCAACAAATTAAACTAATGGGTGCATGACTGTCGGCTAAGTTAGCACATGGAAATTGAAGCCGCACGTTGCCAGTGCGTCAATAAAATAAAAATACATACATGATGGATCAGAAAGTGTTTGGTAGCAAATAATCTCCACATCCTCAACTTGAACCAGATCAACTGTCTGCGTGCCTTTTCTAGAAAAGATTTTGAAAGGCAGATGTCGGTCGATACCTTGATTCTGCGTAATAAAAGAACATCTACTGTGCACAAATTTTATTATCACTATTTTTAAGGACCCAGACTCCCACGGGCACCTCTTGCACGACGCCACTGTGCGTTTCTGATAAAGTGGTCTAGCTTTATATGTGGGCTATATAGGCTAGATAAACAATAATTTTGATCGTAAAAGTAAAAATATCTGGAATGTACACCATCAATTCCAGTTAATTCGTGTGATTGTGAGACGGGTGATTGAAAGCCGGTCCGGTGAAAGAGGATTGTTCTTCTAGATGGTGGAGTAGTGGTAGAGCACTCCCAAACGCTAGGCGGAAGGTGCCGCAGAATTGCCTGGCTCCGAACCCACTCCGCTTGAAAATTTAAAAAGGGTAAAAATTACATTCCAGATGATGAATGAGTTTTATCCTAGTGCCATTGCGTCGTCAAAGACAGAGTTTATAGAACTAATGCTTGATAACATTAAAAAAATATACTACTATTATTATTATTATTATTATTATTATTATTTTATTATTATTATTATTATTATTATTATTATTATTATTATTATTATTATTATTATTATTATTATTATTATTATTATTATTATTATTATATTTACCGAAGTCTGGCGCATGTGTAAAAGAGCTTAGCCTCATCAATATACATGTATAAGGCTATACTATCAGAAGGATGTCCGGGTTTTCTCTAGTCGTCTCACTCACAAGTCCGGCGCGTATGTTTATTTATTCTGGTCGCATGGTTACTTTTGCCGGACGACGTCCAAGCAGAGTGATGACACATTCCCACCCATCCAAACAGGGTTTAATTAGCTTCTACGCCCCGTTGGTGATTATAGGGAGGGAGGTATGTGTGTGGAATGGGTGTGGTAATTGGTAGGTGAGGTGAGGCTGTGTGCGAGTCTTCATCACCAAACATTCAGCGAATAGATGACAGTGGAATGGTTGCAAGCAAATTCATAACTTGACGAGCATTATGTACCGGTACATATTTATAGGTTGGAATGAGCTATTGATTTGTTAAATCTCCATTATAAACATTGAGGTATTTCTTAATATCGGTTATATATATTGATTGATCCGTTTGGTGATTGATTGATTCGTTCGTCCGTTCGTTCGTTTCTTCGTTCGTCGTTTCTTCGTTGGTCATCAATAATGTGAGGTGAACTCAATACCAATGAGGAAATCGGCCTATATTGCATCCACAAACTGAATTTATTTATAAAATTTGACGTTATTATCCAAGAGTGGTAGCTATGCCGATGACGATGACGTTTGAATTAAATCTCACACGAACATGTAGTAGTAGTAGTAGTAGTAGTAGTAGTAGTAGTAGTAGTAGTAGTAGTAGTAGTAGTAGTAGTAGTAGTAGTAGTAGTAGCAGCAGTAGCAGCAGCAGCAGCAGCAGTAGTAGCAACAGAAGCATGTAAATAATAAAATTAATGTGATCAAATAAATAAACAAAAAAATGAATCAGATAAATCAACAAAATACAAACGAGAGTAAAATAACCAAATAACAGGTTTTAAAGAGAAACTGAATAGAAGAAGCACAGAATAGAGCTGTTAGGATTAGCTTTGAAGTTTATTGGTCTTTCGACGCCTGTTTGTTCGATGATGATAGAGTAGATGCGCCTGCTGGTATTCGTCATGCGCGGGAATCCCGTTCTAAATAATGGGGTCACATTTGTGTACTATCACGTGAGCGTATACATGTACTTTGTCTAATTATGCCGTTTCTGCATATGCTGATTGCATTCTAGCATATTCTTTCATATGTAAATCCTATATATTGATGAATTATTTGTATCATACCTTTAGTCAATCGTACCATTTAGCATATTTATCCTTGACAAGTTGACATTCATGTGTCTAAATTCAAAAGCAACCACCATCACCGAAGAAACACCGCAAACTAATTGTGTCATGAAATAGCGTCCAGTAGGCCCTACTACTGGAGATACCATTTTGAGCGTGGCCTATCCGTCTAAGCTGCTAAGAAAACCAAAGTTAACGAGAGTCTGCTGAATACTTTGGAACGTGTTCGCCTGGATGAGTGTGTCCGCAAGTCACATTTGCTACAACATGGTCCGCGCACTATTTTCAAATTGCTGTATTTTGGTATATTGGTTTGAAAAGCTTATATGTGTTAAATTGGTCAATGTCTGATATAAAACTATTTACCCATGCACTAACTATAGTGGTTATCATTTCGAAAGCAGTGTTACTGTATTTTTTTAAATCGTAAACCACAACAGCCTATTGTAACATTGTTTCCGAAATGAACACAAACCCTTCTTCATAAGCTTTTACGACATTTTGCATTAAGCTGCTATCACGATGCAAAGAACTCTTGATAAACTGATACAAATAAGTCAGGATTATTAGCCCCAATTGCGATAACAATTGATAAAATATTAAATTGTATTCAAAGTTGTTCAATTTAAGCCTACTTGTAAAGCCGGTGTCTAAATGTCGATTTAATATCATTTTGTACCGTTCCACCGATGGCTGATGGATATTTCAACTCGCTACGAAGTGTTGCCAAACTCTTGCAATGGACCATTCCATTTTTTGCTATGCCCCGCCCACCTCTAGCTAAGCTCCACCAACACTTCGCCGTGTTGGGATTGATCGATCCCCGAATGCCCTAGCAATTAATTTCTTGAAAACTACACAGGTAAGTTGTTGACTTTTTTGTAACTAATTTGACTAGGTGCTGTTGCTGCCATGTGCAGCAACAGCGACGAGTCAAATTGGTTTCAAAATATTCAACATACTATTTATTAAATAGTAGACATACAATTCGTACAACAACGCATAGTCCGTCTTCAAATATGTGTTCGTGACGTACTTATCTACGTCATAATGACGGCATTAATTATGATGTCATTCTACACTTCACGTAGTTGATTATGACGTCATATGATGGGTGGATAAACTTGGAAAGGTGAATTGCCATATCTGTGTGTTATAAAACAGTGCACACTATGGCTGTGTCTCATAATACAGTCCTTTGCATGTAGCTGGGAGAAGCGGTTTTAACAGCCGCTCTAAAATAAGTAGCCATTTTAAGAATCCTTGTCCTGACCCAATAACATACTAAACGGAACAAACAGTATATTAAAATGAGTAAAATCAATCATGTGTTCGTAGTTAAAGGCACGAAGCTCCCCTCACCACCTCCGAAGCAACCCCGCAAAGTAGCTAATTGTGTCACTAAATAGCAGTCGGCCTGCTACTGGAGATGGGATCACGGCCTATCAGTCTAAGTTGCTGAGAAAAGCCAAGTTAATGGGAAGCTGCTTCACCGTGGTGATGACAAATCACTTCGCTAATTTGCCATAATGAGATCGGCATCGTTAAAAAAACTCACTCTGAGAAAGAAAGAGAGATCAGTTTTCATTTTAGACACAGACAGGTTCTTTCTTGAAGGGAAAACAGCCATATCAAACTGGCCAAAAGCAAACGAATGGAAATTTGTACTATACATGTCGCTGTCAGGTTGAATACGGTTTGAGTTCCTTAGCGGTTGTTTAGAGCTCGGTAGAGCTTGTGGATGTTATACGATCTAGACTCGAGTATAAACATAGAATATATAGAATTGTTCATCGGAATGCCGTCCTTCACTACACGCAAAAGCAGTTGGTAGATCCAGGAAAGTTGGTCTATGTCACGTCTGTGTGCTGTATGAACAGGGTTTCTGGAAGTTGTTGCTGTCTAATTGTAAGATATCAATAGGCTAAAACTGCTTTCAAAATAAATATCACCTAGTATGCAAAAACAAAATGAAGTATTAATACTTCTTGGACCGCCGTTATATTCCCCTCCTCACGACCACTAGGCAACCGCCATGGTACGGAGCACAATGAACTAATTACAACACATGGTATCGACAGATCTACGTATTTTAAATATTGAGTTACGTGCACAAAAATTCTTCAAGTGCGTTAATACTAGCATTTTATCATCAATTCTTATATATTAACGCGGGTACTCAATGGTCATGAAAATGCAAATTAGAAATTCACAAACCTAAAAAATGTAAAGACAAATTGGACATAACTTATCACCGTGTCGCAGTGAACACCAGAGCACTCACTTACTATTTACGTCTGGATTCGTTGGTCAAGAGTGTGTGCACTGTAAGTGATATGTTGTGGCTATTTCGTTTTTCAGATAATTACTCATGCCGCTGGTGTGAGTATTGAGGTTGTGCTAAATCTGGTGAGTCTACCTTATTGTACACCAGAGTTATGGCCAAAGATGTATATTCCAGTATGCACTTCATGACCCTGTGACCTAGATATTTGATGCTTTGCCCTGAAACTCGTTAGTTTTCTAGCCACCTGCAATACGAGTGGATACGCCAAATTTGGTGATTCTACCCAATTGCGTTCCCGATTTATTGCTAAAATTTCTATTTCGGGATACACTTAGTGGACCCGTGACCTAGATATTGAACTTTTGACCTGAAACTAATGTTTTTTCTAGCCACTTCTAATCTGAATATGTGTCTCAGTTGGTGATTCTATGCTTACTTCGTTCCCGGGTTATGGATAAAAATGTGTATTTCACATGATGCACTTAGTGACATAGATATTTGAACTTTTGACCAGACACAAAATGTTGGTTCTAGCGAACCACAATTTGAATATATTTTACGGATTTGCTAATACTACCTTCTCGCAATGCAGAGTTATCGACGAAAATGTGTATTCTGATATGCACTAAGTAACCCGGTGACCTCGATGTTTGTCCTTTAGGTCCAAAACTAAAAAGAATTTCCAGCCACTAATAATATGAATGTATGTGCCAAATTATGACGTGTTTACCTCATATGATTCCGGAGATATGTCTCGGATAAGCAGTCTCTCTGATACAAACAAACACGCACGCACGCACGCACGCACGCACGCACGCACGCACGCACGCACGCACGCACGCACGCACGCACGCAAACAAAGAAACAAACAAACAGGCAGGCAGGCAGGCAGGCAGGCAGGCATATGGCCAAACAGGGATCATCTTTGCTGGTGGACTTTTATAGCCAGTGGTGATGTATTACACGCATCGTTACGATTAGTTAGAAATTATGCTGCCCGGCCATCGGTATCCAGTGATGGTGCGTAAGTGTTTGTGGTGACAGCCACGAAGTTTGCCTAGAGCTGCCGTTGGAGCTGCCCAGCTGTTAGAGTTGTACTGCATCAAGGATACGCAGGTTGCGTTGTACAAACGTAATCTTTTTTGTCATGGCTTTGATCTACGAATCCACAGCTTCCAGAAGGACTGGGAAGCTATCTTTCCCACGACACAGCATGCCGCAACGTGAGCAGTACTGCAGAGCAGTGGGCCCAGGATTATACTCCCCCCCCCCCCCCCCTTTGGTTCGCCGCCACGAAGCGGATTGTAATTTTCGTTAGTTCCATGCTTTGTCAATAGGTATATGTGGGTGAATTCTTGTTTCAGGTTCATTCATAAAGAGATTCTTATTTATTTTTCTTGGTTGTAGCTATTAAGAGCAATTCGTCAAGTGGTTTCTTTTCCTCGTCTGTGAAGCCACAGCTATGGGCACTGGAGTTGGAGGTGTGGTGGGTGGGGTGGGGACTGGTCCTATGGATTCTTCCCAGCACAAACTTCAATGTTGCAGCAATGTAGCAGGTGAAAAGCGCAGGGGATACACCATCTCCCTGTGGGTAACCGTATGCTGTTGAGACTTACACAATGGGATCCGCCCATTGGCTGGGGTTGGGGATGGGCGGATGACTTGATGGGCTGGGTAGCGTGATAAGGGTTGATAAGGCAGGGATTAGCCTACAGCTAACAAGTGACGTAATTTATGACGTCAGATTCTTGAGTGGCGGATCTGATGCCTGCATTGAAACGTATCTGTGATGAATACGAGTTTGCTACCATTGCAACATGGTTGAGAATCATGCTTGGCATTATAAAACATATTTAGCAATTTAAATCTGATTGAATATTTAAATTAATCCGCAGAATTGATATGGGCCTGTACGTGCCAGAGACAACTTCTTAGCCATACGTATTTTGGAAAACACACGCTTTTATACCGCGGTTTCAGCGATATGTGTGTGAGCGTGAACGCCTGCCCCCTGTCCCTTGGTTTAAAAGAGGCATTCTCGCTGTACGGCATATCATATGAAGAAGAATGCTACATTATATATTATTAATTTTTAGTAGGATTAATAGCGCATACCTTTTTTTTAATTGGGTGGGAATATTTGGTAGATTCTTGGTAACCGTATTTTCTAGACTTAATGTATCATAATCTTATGAGAAAATATGGTTGCCATTTTTTGTGCGGCCATCTTGGTATATTGACGGCTGTCTTGAAATTTAACATATGAAATTCATAATTTGCTTTATATTTCAAGTTTCTTTTTTCAAATTCCTTTGTAGAAATCTGTCTTTTTGAATTATAAATCATTTTTATTGTATCGAATGAATAAAATAAAATTTAATATTGTGACACAATTCAAAATGGCTTCCATGACGATAATTTAAAGTTATCATATCCCGATAAATATCGAGAATTTATTGCTTAATGTGAACCTCAACTAAGCAGCCGGCTTATTTGTTGCAATCCATTGTTAATAATTCTATTGATTTAGGCTGTCTTATGAAACAACAACTTTCAGTCACATTATTAACAACATAAACAACGTGACAATAGAATTTTCATCTACATGTGTCCAACTGCTCTAATAAATATGGCGGCTACTAGAGGTTCATGTTAACTAATAAATTCTAGATATATATTTATTGTGGTATGATAGCTCTAACCATTAATTGTAGGTGATGAACATTCTATAGCTGCATAATGATAATACTTCAATTTTATTTACTTAATCATCTTTTATATTATACAAAGACTCTGAGTCCGAGTCAGTTGTTACATGTACAGTTTCTGTACACATTCCATGGTTCAATTCACATTTGCATAACTCAGTGTAATTGACGTTGTTGTCTCTACGAGAGCAGTGCCCACGACATTGACATTTCTGATAGCCGCATTTAACAAACTGTACTAGCGGTTCTGGTGCTGGAGGAGGTCGTGAGAGAACTGGTGTGAGCTCATCATTTGGATCGTGGCGTCAAGCGTACCTGGTCTAGCAGCAAGAACCTGCTGCCAAATTCCACTTTGAATGTGTGCTCTTCTTGTATACTTATGAATGGACCCTTGCATTTGTGAAAGTCTTTCAATTCCATGTTGTTCTTTCAGTGCCAGATAGTAAGACCAAGGTAGCTCTGCTGTGTGCATGACTGTAGGCTGGATAGCATGTGGAAATTGAAGCTGCACGTTGCCAGTGCGTCAATAAAATAAAAATACATATACTGCCAGAGCCGTGCTGGAGTCAGAGTACAATAGGCGTAAAAAGCCTGGGATTGAATCGTGGCAGGTGCATCCACAGATAGTCCCATATGAATCGTCAGTGTGTCAGTATATCAGACATGTGAAAACTGGTCGGCCAAGCCTTGACTTTATAGTCTTGGTGCGGTGTTCCAGTGGAAAGATGTCTGGTTGCTGATGCTATGCGGAGTTGCAGAATGGCGGTTCGATCCCCCGACCGGGAGATGGTGATCAAAAAAATTAAACTAATGGGTGCATGACTGTCGGCTAAGTTAGCACATGGAAATTGAAGCCGCACGTTGCCAGTGCGTCAATAAAATAAAAATACATGTACTGCCAGAGCCGTGCTGGAGTCAGAGTACAATAGGCGTAAAAAGCCTAGGATTGAATCGTGGCAGGTGCATCCACAGATAGTCCCATATGAATTGTCAGTGTGTCAGTATATCAGACATGTGAAAACTGGTCGGCCAAACCTTGACTTTATAGTCTTGGTGCGGTAGTCCAGTGGAAAGATGTCTGGTTGCTGATGCTATGCGGAGTTGCAGAATGGCGGTTCGATCCCCCGACCGGGAGATGGTGATCAACAAATTAAACTAATGGGTGCATGACTGTCGGCTAAGTTAGCACATGGAAATTGAAGCCGCACGTTGCCAGTGCGTCAATAAAATAAAAATACATACATGATGGATCAGAAAGTGTTTGGTAGCAAATAATCTCCACATCCTCAACTTGAACCAGATCAACTGTCTGCGTGCCTTTTCTAGAAAAGATTTTGAAAGGCAGATGTCGGTCGATACCTTGATTCTGCGTAATAAAAGAACATCTACTGTGCACAAATTTTATTATCACTATTTTTAAGGACCCAGACTCCCACGGGCACCTCTTGCACGACGCCACTGTGCGTTTCTGATAAAGTGGTCTAGCTTTATATGTGGGCTATATAGGCTAGATAAACAATAATTTTGATCGTAAAAGTAAAAATATCTGGAATGTACACCATCAATTCCAGTTAATTCGTGTGATTGTGAGACGGGTGATTGAAAGCCGGTCCGGTGAAAGAGGATTGTTCTTCTAGATGGTGGAGTAGTGGTAGAGCACTCCCAAACGCTAGGCGGAAGGTGCCGCAGAATTGCCTGGCTCCGAACCCACTCCGCTTGAAAATTTAAAAAGGGTAAAAATTACATTCCAGATGATGAATGAGTTTTATCCTAGTGCCATTGCGTCGTCAAAGACAGAGTTTATAGAACTAATGCTTGATAACATTAAAAAAATATACTACTATTATTATTATTATTATTATTATTATTATTTTATTATTATTATTATTATTATTATTATTATTATTATTATTATTATTATTATTATTATTATTATTATTATATTTACCGAAGTCTGGCGCATGTGTAAAAGAGCTTAGCCTCATCAATATACATGTATAAGGCTATACTATCAGAAGGATGTCCGGGTTTTCTCTAGTCGTCTCACTCACAAGTCCGGCGCGTATGTTTATTTATTCTGGTCGCATGGTTACTTTTGCCGGACGACGTCCAAGCAGAGTGATGACACATTCCCACCCATCCAAACAGGGTTTAATTAGCTTCTACGCCCCGTTGGTGATTATAGGGAGGGAGGTATGTGTGTGGAATGGGTGTGGTAATTGGTAGGTGAGGTGAGGCTGTGTGCGAGTCTTCATCACCAAACATTCAGCGAATAGATGACAGTGGAATGGTTGCAAGCAAATTCATAACTTGACGAGCATTATGTACCGGTACATATTTATAGGTTGGAATGAGCTATTGATTTGTTAAATCTCCATTATAAACATTGAGGTATTTCTTAATATCGGTTATATATATTGATTGATCCGTTTGGTGATTGATTGATTCGTTCGTCCGTTCGTTCGTTTCTTCGTTCGTCGTTTCTTCGTTGGTCATCAATAATGTGAGGTGAACTCAATACCAATGAGGAAATCGGCCTATATTGCATCCACAAACTGAATTTATTTATAAAATTTGACGTTATTATCCAAGAGTGGTAGCTATGCCGATGACGATGACGTTTGAATTAAATCTCACACGAACATGTAGTAGTAGTAGTAGTAGTAGTAGTAGTAGTAGTAGTAGTAGTAGTAGTAGTAGTAGTAGTAGTAGTAGTAGTAGCAGCAGTAGCAGCAGCAGCAGCAGCAGTAGTAGCAACAGAAGCATGTAAATAATAAAATTAATGTGATCAAATAAATAAACAAAAAAATGAATCAGATAAATCAACAAAATACAAACGAGAGTAAAATAACCAAATAACAGGTTTTAAAGAGAAACTGAATAGAAGAAGCACAGAATAGAGCTGTTAGGATTAGCTTTGAAGTTTATTGGTCTTTCGACGCCTGTTTGTTCGATGATGATAGAGTAGATGCGCCTGCTGGTATTCGTCATGCGCGGGAATCCCGTTCTAAATAATGGGGTCACATTTGTGTACTATCACGTGAGCGTATACATGTACTTTGTCTAATTATGCCGTTTCTGCATATGCTGATTGCATTCTAGCATATTCTTTCATATGTAAATCCTATATATTGATGAATTATTTGTATCATACCTTTAGTCAATCGTACCATTTAGCATATTTATCCTTGACAAGTTGACATTCATGTGTCTAAATTCAAAAGCAACCACCATCACCGAAGAAACACCGCAAACTAATTGTGTCATGAAATAGCGTCCAGTAGGCCCTACTACTGGAGATACCATTTTGAGCGTGGCCTATCCGTCTAAGCTGCTAAGAAAACCAAAGTTAACGAGAGTCTGCTGAATACTTTGGAACGTGTTCGCCTGGATGAGTGTGTCCGCAAGTCACATTTGCTACAACATGGTCCGCGCACTATTTTCAAATTGCTGTATTTTGGTATATTGGTTTGAAAAGCTTATATGTGTTAAATTGGTCAATGTCTGATATAAAACTATTTACCCATGCACTAACTATAGTGGTTATCATTTCGAAAGCAGTGTTACTGTATTTTTTTAAATCGTAAACCACAACAGCCTATTGTAACATTGTTTCCGAAATGAACACAAACCCTTCTTCATAAGCTTTTACGACATTTTGCATTAAGCTGCTATCACGATGCAAAGAACTCTTGATAAACTGATACAAATAAGTCAGGATTATTAGCCCCAATTGCGATAACAATTGATAAAATATTAAATTGTATTCAAAGTTGTTCAATTTAAGCCTACTTGTAAAGCCGGTGTCTAAATGTCGATTTAATATCATTTTGTACCGTTCCACCGATGGCTGATGGATATTTCAACTCGCTACGAAGTGTTGCCAAACTCTTGCAATGGACCATTCCATTTTTTGCTATGCCCCGCCCACCTCTAGCTAAGCTCCACCAACACTTCGCCGTGTTGGGATTGATCGATCCCCGAATGCCCTAGCAATTAATTTCTTGAAAACTACACAGGTAAGTTGTTGACTTTTTTGTAACTAATTTGACTAGGTGCTGTTGCTGCCATGTGCAGCAACAGCGACGAGTCAAATTGGTTTCAAAATATTCAACATACTATTTATTAAATAGTAGACATACAATTCGTACAACAACGCATAGTCCGTCTTCAAATATGTGTTCGTGACGTACTTATCTACGTCATAATGACGGCATTAATTATGATGTCATTCTACACTTCACGTAGTTGATTATGACGTCATATGATGGGTGGATAAACTTGGAAAGGTGAATTGCCATATCTGTGTGTTATAAAACAGTGCACACTATGGCTGTGTCTCATAATACAGTCCTTTGCATGTAGCTGGGAGAAGCGGTTTTAACAGCCGCTCTAAAATAAGTAGCCATTTTAAGAATCCTTGTCCTGACCCAATAACATACTAAACGGAACAAACAGTATATTAAAATGAGTAAAATCAATCATGTGTTCGTAGTTAAAGGCACGAAGCTCCCCTCACCACCTCCGAAGCAACCCCGCAAAGTAGCTAATTGTGTCACTAAATAGCAGTCGGCCTGCTACTGGAGATGGGATCACGGCCTATCAGTCTAAGTTGCTGAGAAAAGCCAAGTTAATGGGAAGCTGCTTCACCGTGGTGATGACAAATCACTTCGCTAATTTGCCATAATGAGATCGGCATCGTTAAAAAAACTCACTCTGAGAAAGAAAGAGAGATCAGTTTTCATTTTAGACACAGACAGGTTCTTTCTTGAAGGGAAAACAGCCATATCAAACTGGCCAAAAGCAAACGAATGGAAATTTGTACTATACATGTCGCTGTCAGGTTGAATACGGTTTGAGTTCCTTAGCGGTTGTTTAGAGCTCGGTAGAGCTTGTGGATGTTATACGATCTAGACTCGAGTATAAACATAGAATATATAGAATTGTTCATCGGAATGCCGTCCTTCACTACACGCAAAAGCAGTTGGTAGATCCAGGAAAGTTGGTCTATGTCACGTCTGTGTGCTGTATGAACAGGGTTTCTGGAAGTTGTTGCTGTCTAATTGTAAGATATCAATAGGCTAAAACTGCTTTCAAAATAAATATCACCTAGTATGCAAAAACAAAATGAAGTATTAATACTTCTTGGACCGCCGTTATATTCCCCTCCTCACGACCACTAGGCAACCGCCATGGTACGGAGCACAATGAACTAATTACAACACATGGTATCGACAGATCTACGTATTTTAAATATTGAGTTACGTGCACAAAAATTCTTCAAGTGCGTTAATACTAGCATTTTATCATCAATTCTTATATATTAACGCGGGTACTCAATGGTCATGAAAATGCAAATTAGAAATTCACAAACCTAAAAAATGTAAAGACAAATTGGACATAACTTATCACCGTGTCGCAGTGAACACCAGAGCACTCACTTACTATTTACGTCTGGATTCGTTGGTCAAGAGTGTGTGCACTGTAAGTGATATGTTGTGGCTATTTCGTTTTTCAGATAATTACTCATGCCGCTGGTGTGAGTATTGAGGTTGTGCTAAATCTGGTGAGTCTACCTTATTGTACACCAGAGTTATGGCCAAAGATGTATATTCCAGTATGCACTTCATGACCCTGTGACCTAGATATTTGATGCTTTGCCCTGAAACTCGTTAGTTTTCTAGCCACCTGCAATACGAGTGGATACGCCAAATTTGGTGATTCTACCCAATTGCGTTCCCGATTTATTGCTAAAATTTCTATTTCGGGATACACTTAGTGGACCCGTGACCTAGATATTGAACTTTTGACCTGAAACTAATGTTTTTTCTAGCCACTTCTAATCTGAATATGTGTCTCAGTTGGTGATTCTATGCTTACTTCGTTCCCGGGTTATGGATAAAAATGTGTATTTCACATGATGCACTTAGTGACATAGATATTTGAACTTTTGACCAGACACAAAATGTTGGTTCTAGCGAACCACAATTTGAATATATTTTACGGATTTGCTAATACTACCTTCTCGCAATGCAGAGTTATCGACGAAAATGTGTATTCTGATATGCACTAAGTAACCCGGTGACCTCGATGTTTGTCCTTTAGGTCCAAAACTAAAAAGAATTTCCAGCCACTAATAATATGAATGTATGTGCCAAATTATGACGTGTTTACCTCATATGATTCCGGAGATATGTCTCGGATAAGCAGTCTCTCTGATACAAACAAACACGCACGCACGCACGCACGCACGCACGCACGCACGCACGCACGCACGCACGCACGCACGCACGCACGCACGCAAACAAAGAAACAAACAAACAGGCAGGCAGGCAGGCAGGCAGGCAGGCATATGGCCAAACAGGGATCATCTTTGCTGGTGGACTTTTATAGCCAGTGGTGATGTATTACACGCATCGTTACGATTAGTTAGAAATTATGCTGCCCGGCCATCGGTATCCAGTGATGGTGCGTAAGTGTTTGTGGTGACAGCCACGAAGTTTGCCTAGAGCTGCCGTTGGAGCTGCCCAGCTGTTAGAGTTGTACTGCATCAAGGATACGCAGGTTGCGTTGTACAAACGTAATCTTTTTTGTCATGGCTTTGATCTACGAATCCACAGCTTCCAGAAGGACTGGGAAGCTATCTTTCCCACGACACAGCATGCCGCAACGTGAGCAGTACTGCAGAGCAGTGGGCCCAGGATTATACTCCCCCCCCCCCTTTGGTTCGCCGCCACGAAGCGGATTGTAATTTTCGTTAGTTCCATGCTTTGTCAATAGGTATATGTGGGTGAATTCTTGTTTCAGGTTCATTCATAAAGAGATTCTTATTTATTTTTCTTGGTTGTAGCTATTAAGAGCAATTCGTCAAGTGGTTTCTTTTCCTCGTCTGTGAAGCCACAGCTATGGGCACTGGAGTTGGAGGTGTGGTGGGTGGGGTGGGGACTGGTCCTATGGATTCTTCCCAGCACAAACTTCAATGTTGCAGCAATGTAGCAGGTGAAAAGCGCAGGGGATACACCATCTCCCTGTGGGTAACCGTATGCTGTTGAGACTTACACAATGGGATCCGCCCATTGGCTGGGGTTGGGGATGGGCGGATGACTTGATGGGCTGGGTAGCGTGATAAGGGTTGATAAGGCAGGGATTAGCCTACAGCTAACAAGTGACGTAATTTATGACGTCAGATTCTTGAGTGGCGGATCTGATGCCTGCATTGAAACGTATCTGTGATGAATACGAGTTTGCTACCATTGCAACATGGTTGAGAATCATGCTTGGCATTATAAAACATATTTAGCAATTTAAATCTGATTGAATATTTAAATTAATCCGCAGAATTGATATGGGCCTGTACGTGCCAGAGACAACTTCTTAGCCATACGTATTTTGGAAAACACACGCTTTTATACCGCGGTTTCAGCGATATGTGTGTGAGCGTGAACGCCTGCCCCCTGTCCCTTGGTTTAAAAGAGGCATTCTCGCTGTACGGCATATCATATGAAGAAGAATGCTACATTATATATTATTAATTTTTAGTAGGATTAATAGCGCATACCTTTTTTTTAATTGGGTGGGAATATTTGGTAGATTCTTGGTAACCGTATTTTCTAGACTTAATGTATCATAATCTTATGAGAAAATATGGTTGCCATTTTTTGTGCGGCCATCTTGGTATATTGACGGCTGTCTTGAAATTTAACATATGAAATTCATAATTTGCTTTATATTTCAAGTTTCTTTTTTCAAATTCCTTTGTAGAAATCTGTCTTTTTGAATTATAAATCATTTTTATTGTATCGAATGAATAAAATAAAATTTAATATTGTGACACAATTCAAAATGGCTTCCATGACGATAATTTAAAGTTATCATATCCCGATAAATATCGAGAATTTATTGCTTAATGTGAACCTCAACTAAGCAGCCGGCTTATTTGTTGCAATCCATTGTTAATAATTCTATTGATTTAGGCTGTCTTATGAAACAACAACTTTCAGTCACATTATTAACAACATAAACAACGTGACAATAGAATTTTCATCTACATGTGTCCAACTGCTCTAATAAATATGGCGGCTACTAGAGGTTCATGTTAACTAATAAATTCTAGATATATATTTATTGTGGTATGATAGCTCTAACCATTAATTGTAGGTGATGAACATTCTATAGCTGCATAATGATAATACTTCAATTTTATTTACTTAATCATCTTTTATATTATACAAAGACTCTGAGTCCGAGTCAGTTGTTACATGTACAGTTTCTGTACACATTCCATGGTTCAATTCACATTTGCATAACTCAGTGTAATTGACGTTGTTGTCTCTACGAGAGCAGTGCCCACGACATTGACATTTCTGATAGCCGCATTTAACAAACTGTACTAGCGGTTCTGGTGCTGGAGGAGGTCGTGAGAGAACTGGTGTGAGCTCATCATTTGGATCGTGGCGTCAAGCGTACCTGGTCTAGCAGCAAGAACCTGCTGCCAAATTCCACTTTGAATGTGCGCTCTTCTTGTATACTTATGAATGGACCCTTGCATTTGTGAAAGTCTTTCAATTCCATGTTGTTCTTTCAGTGCCAGATAGTAAGACCAAGGTAGCTCTGCTGTGTGCGTGCATGCGTCGTGCCGTGCGTTGCATGCGTGCGTGCGTCATCTTCTTTTGAATTAAGCAGCTGACAGACAAGTTTCGGATATTCTGTAAGTACTGTATCATTGGGTTCATCGCCCATACCTAAGGCAGTCAGTGCACTGATATCCATGGTATCAGCTGTAACAAATGCGTTCCACCATGCACATTTTGCTTTTTTCCATGGATGTGACCCCTTGTGTCACTACCACTCAGATCATGTAGCCTCTTAGCGCTGAAACATTGCTCCTTCTGAGCGCATAATAATAGGATTGCAATCTTACAATGCGATTCTTCTCACCATTTCTCATGATTAATGTTGCTTCAAAAACGACTGCAAAGACGACAATGCCAGTACAATTACATCCTTATCTGAGGAATATTAGTTGATGTTTAAACGAGATTTCTGCACTTCAGCAGCATAAAGTATAAGCATGGTGCCTGCTTCTACTTGAGTGCTTTGAAGGTCCATACAATTGGTTAGTTTCTGATTTCACTACACACCTAGACGTGTTACTGCAGTAACTGGTAAACTGGAATGCTATACCAACTTTTGTGAAAGGTACAATCACTGTGTTAATTGGTTCTTTGTCTTTGTACAGCTTATGAGTGGAAAAATCAATTGTGGGAGTTGCATCAGCTACTTTGTAACAAGGCTGGTGTGGTAATTTACATCCTTTGGAGAAGTCTTAATACGATAGTCATCAAGCAATACATAGTCATGTTTATAATTTATTGCTTGCACAAACTCTTTGGTCCGGTCATTACAGTTCTTGATGATTGATTTAATGAGCACTCTTTCACTGACAACTGCCATTGTACCAAACAGAATGCATGTCTGATCGAGTTCTGCAGTACTGAATACTGGAATAGAGGCTGGTTCTGGTACTGACACTATAAGCTCTAACTGGTGTATGAGTGGACCTTTCCAGTTTATCCATCGATCATATGACGTCTTAAATAACTTCGTGGCGTGTAGAATAACGTCTTAATCAATTACAGCATGAATGACTCGATTTAGTCCATCTTAAACGCTTAATAGTCCGCCTCTTTGTACGAATTGTATGTCTTTACTATTTAATAAACATTCCAACACGAGCGACGTGTGGGTGAAGCTTAGTTAGAGATGGTCGGGGCATTGATAAAACTGGTAAAGTCCATTGAGCTTTGTCCTGGCATGGTGTAGTTTGGCACCAGGTATCATTAACATAGGATTGGTGGTTGATAATTTGTATGTCCCAATGGCCTCTTGATGACCTGACAATTACCAGAAGACTTGGCCTGTTCAGATGTAATGTTAGTCTGTATTGGCTTACAACCAGCACTATATCCATGAACTTTCACCTTGTTCACTTTCTCCCATAGTTTTTTCTTTCCACAAAGCCTTTCTTCTACAAGCAATCTGTATGCATTTTCTCCTCACTATTATGTTTCACGTGTGGTTTATACACTTTCAGGAAGAATGGCTTTTGTCATCAAATTGAACAACTTAAGTTCAGTTCCATACTCAGACTCTGCTACTGTAAATGTATTTGCGTTGAATAGTGCTTTCTTGAGTTGGCGTGTAAGCTTCTCCTACAGGTTCGCTTTTCAGACTGTCACGTGGTGGTGTGAAGTACCCATCATTAGAACGTCAGGGTTTGTGGTGATACCGGATACGCCTCTCACACCATGGACCTTTCCAGCTTTATCCAGCGATCAAATTACGTCATATGACGTCATAACCAACTATGTGAGGTGTATGCTGACGTCATAATCATTACGTCATAAATGATTCTATGTGGCCCGTCTTTAACTCTTAATAGTCCAACACGTTGTTTGAATTAAACGTCTCTACTAGTTAATAAACACGCTGTTGAATATTTTGAAACCATAGGCAGCAACAGCAAATTAGTTTCAAGATATTTAACAGCTTACCTGCATAGTTTTCTGGAAATTGATAGTCAGGGAGGTCGGGGATCGATCGATCCCAACCTGAGCGTGATGTAGGTGGAGCTTAGATAGAGATTGGCGGAGCATAGCTAAAACTGGGAAGGGCCATTGCGACATGTATCGACATGTTCTTGCGCTTGGTCCACTCCAACAGCAGTAATGATATTGCGATGGGTTTTACAGTAAGGATGGTCTGTACAAATTCATCCGAGACTTCAGGCTTAGTGTGTATTCGGGCACATGTTCGGCATAATCTAATCTAGTATATGCAAACAACCAGATGCACAGCCGTTCTAACGATGTCAAGTGCAAATGCTGGCGAGCCGCTTGAAGGAAACTATAAGACTAGTGATAGCTTGACGCACGACCATGCAAGCCTACTGGTAAACTGGGTACTTGTCATCTGCAGCATCAGACGCATACATTAGCTTTAGTACTATTGAGTTTTGTAAATGTAGCTACATGTATGAGCTCCTGATGCGATTTAGAACCTGCTAGGTTCTGCGTAGTATCCTGTATTGATGCATAATCACTTGGGTTCTTCTAAAAATGGCCTCAAGGAAAAGATCAGTCAATACATGTAAGGTTACTTCTTGGCATTCTATTACATTCTATTTCATATACATGTCTGCTTGCAGCTATTCTTCACCCAAACCACTGCTATGAACTGTTTGACCAAGGAATTGTAACACACACACAAGACAGTATGGAATGGACCTTTCCATTTTTAGCTATGCCCCACCCATCACTAGCTAAGCTTCACCCACACCCGCAGTGTTGGGATTGATCGATCCCCAAATGCCCTCGCTATCAATTTCCTGAAAACTATACAGGGAAGCTGTTGAATATTTTGTAACTAATTTTGGCAGCAACAGCGCCCAGTCAAATTAATTTCAAAATATTCAACATAATATTTATTAAATAGTAAAAGCAAACAATTTGTACAACAACGCATAGACCGTCTTCAAATATGCGTTCGTGACGTACTTATCGACGTCATTCATGACGTCATTCATTATGATGTCATTGTACACATCACGCAGTTCATTATGACGTCATATGATGGGTGGGTACTCTGGAAAGGTGAATTGACCTGTAGACCTTTCTTTGCATATTGACATAGCGCCATGTAGGCTAGTTTAATACAATTTTGTATCAGTCCATGTCAAGCCAAGCACATACTCGTGTATGGGGAGCATCGTTTCTGACAAGTTGATTGTCTTAAAATCTATTTAGCAAATGAGATGTAACAAGTGACCACCTGTCATAGGCCTACACCAGTTAGATCTTCTAGTGACTGCTTTTAATGGTTCATACTGTGTCCGTTATAAATAGGTTTGGACTGTATATCATATAGACCGTCTGCAAATTTTAGCCTTGCTGAGGTTTCTTTAAAGAAATTATATAGTATAATTCTCATCTCCTTTATATTTTAAATTAGGAAAAGAGACTTGAAATATTGAGAAGAATTTAATTTTCTTGTGTCAAATTTCAACAATATATTTTAGCCATTTATTGGGATATAATAGCGTTAAACGAGGGTTATCGCAGTCCATTTGAATTTGGCATCCATCTGGAATTATATTTTATAAATTTTATGGAATGGAATTGAAAACATAGATGTATGCAACTGAATTTGTAAAAGCATCATGAAATATTGAGGAAAATATGAATTTTATATGTCAAATTCCAAGATGGTCGCCAATATACCAAGATGGCTACTAAGAAGGTGTCAACCGCATTTTTCATAAGTTTATGATATGTTAAGTGTAAAAAATATGGTTGGCAAAAACCTACCCAAAGTTCCCACAACTAAATATCATGACATAAGCGTATGCACTATAAATTCATGTTTTCAAATAAAAAACGAATTAAACTTCAGATATACCATAGCAATTTTCTGGATACTACAATGTTGCACTTATGAACTTTTGACGATATCTCGGCTTATCGGCTAAGTACGCGTTTGTGCATGGCTTATACTGGAATAAGCGATTCCGGAATAAAATCACGGTGTTTTGTCGTTATGAAACGGTCTTGGTATTAGAAATCCTTCTGCTTTCAATTATTTTAATGCGCCAGCGCCAATGTTTTAAAAATAACGTTAGACTACTTATGTTTAAACAGGGAATGTTGGGGTTTAGTATTTTCAATCTGATGGATATTGTTTCATCACGAGGTTCCTGTTTAGGACGATCTATTTTAGAACAATATATGGAGTTGACGTGGGCATTGCACGATCTGGTCTTCCATGTGATAATATCTTTAAAAGACATCACATAATCCACCTGATGAGTAGACACAAGCATATATAATGCACTTGTCCGTATCCTATTCGTGCAGTGGATCTCGATATCACCATTCGTGTGTCTGTTATGTGCGCAACAATACCAAAAACTCGTGTTAAAATATAGATTTTGTTTACTTAATTCTCGTTCGGGTTCTTTGAAGCCCAGGAAGCTATTTAAGAATCGATTCGCCAGCGCGTAAACACGCGAACATTTTGTTTCGATACCGTCCCGATCTTCGAGAATCGTTTGATGCTGGTCTGGGAAGGTTCTGGTGTCGAAGTTTTCGGTCTGGAATCGCGTATTTTGGCATGCTCTCCTGTCAACACCCCAGCTTGCCCGGGAACATTCTCCGGCGCCCCGGCAGCGCGGACGTGACGCTAAACGAGCTCCGACTTGGCAGAATAACGGATGAGCTCTGATTGTAGAGGAAATTCTCTGCGTAAATACAGACAGGAATTTGTACGTGTGTAACAAATGTCTTGCCAAATTATCGTTTTTCTCCTGCTAAAAAGATAATGTGTTATTTTCAAGCATCTAGAAGTGATATTCTGTTCTTTAATGTATACAAGAAGTGGTGGTGTGGGATGACTTAGTAAATTTATGAGTAATGATGTCCGTAATAATAATAATAAAAATAATAATAATAATAATAATAATAATAATAAAAATAATAATAATAATAATCCAAGCATATGAACATATCATAAAATATTTAAAATTTTTATTTAAAATGGGAGACCATAGAAATGTGATCACTATGAATGAATATAAAATTCATGTGTTAATTTATTAATATAACGAGAGTTTAATCATTGCTATATTGCATCAGAAAAGCAGGGTCCTAGAGAAGGATAGGTTGTCAGACCAGATGGCATCAACAGCGAACTTCTCAAGCATGCGATAAGTAATGGCATCTCAACATCAATCACACATACACCTCATCAGCCCTGTCTTTGAACAACACCTTCATATAGATGCTGCGAAAGACGGCACACTCATCTCACGGCTCAAACCTAAGGCACTATCTGGACATCTGGAACGGCAGTAGAACAATTTTGTCATATCATTATGTGACCTTATATCGTATTTATCTCACAGATAAAATTGTCACATTTACGGAAAACTAGCAGAGTGGATTTAAAAGAGGCCGCAGTTAGAGAAACTACTGACTGAACAGATTTTAGCTTTCAAAAGGGCACAGTTACGGGACCTTGTCTGGGCGCGACGTATGCTGACGAAGTAGTAATTTTTATCAAACTCATTGAGCCGTCTACAAGATGGGAATCTACATGTCACGTGCATTTGATACCATCAAGAAAACACATACTTCAATTCTATCATCAAACCGAGTTTTATAACTGGCTTAGTGAGACTTCTACTGACAAATACAAAATTAAACGTTTACACGTCCAATGAACGGTTTGATACAAGACAAGAAAGTGGCTTATCAATAGCGTTCTTCAATTGTTACCTCATCTCTATCTTCTGTTCGAAAACATTTACCAAGGCCAACCCCTCCAATCTCAAAACTAGACGTGCCACTAGAGGTGGAATATGCAGATGCTGTTGATTTTATCGATGAAGAAAATGAACCAATGGACCTTTCTATATTAGCTATGCCCCGCCCATCTCTAGCTAAGCTCCACCCACAACACCTCACTCGTGTTCAGATCGATCTATCTCTGAACTCCATGACTATCAATTTCCAGAAAACTATACCGGTAAGCTGTTGAATATTTTGAAACCAATTTGACTTGGTGCTATTGCTGCCTATGGCTTCAAAACAGCTCAAAGCCACACACGTCTTCATGACTGGGGAAAAAACGGACTTTACACATGGATACCTGTCCAACGCAAGAATTTAAAATTAAAATTAAAATAAATAAATAAATAAAAATAAAGGAAATATGATGATATTGTACACCCATATGTAGCCGGTGTAAGGGCTGATTCAGGGGATGCCAATGCGGACCCCTGGCCTGTGTAGGACTGCCACCACGGTTTCCGTGGGATGGTGACGTCATGGATTGCTAGCAAAACTTATCTAAATCAACAGGGATTAGCATTAGTTGGAATTTATAGTGTATTATAGGCCATTGTGACCTGAATTTATAGTGTATTATAGGCCATTGTGACCTAAATTTATAGTGTATTATAGGCCATTGTGACCTGAATTTATAGTGTATTATAGGCCATTGTGACCTGAATTTATAGTGTATTATAGGCCATTGTGACCTGAATTTATAGTGTATTATAGGCCATTGTGACCTGAATTTATAGTGTATTATAGGCCATTGTGACCTGAATTTATAGTGTATTATAGGTCATTGTGACCTGAATTTATAGTGTATTATAGGCCATTGTGACCTGAATTTATAGTGTATTATAGGCCATTGTGACCTGAATTTATAGTGTATTATAGGCCATTGTGACCTGAATTTATAGGGGTCAAGTTAATTTTGTGGTTGTGATTCTTGCAGCGGTGTGTTTGATGTGTGTATGCGTGTGGGCGCGTGCGTAGGAGATATAGGGTGGTTGTGATAGTGTGTTTGGCGTGGCGTATCTATGTGCGTGTGTGCGTGCGTCCGTGCATATATATGAGGGTGTATGTGGGGAGAGTGTTGGTGCGTGCTGCTGGATGACTGGATAGATTATGTTGTCTGTTTGAATAGATAGTATAAGGATATTGGTGAGAGGTTTTAATTAATTTCTCGATAACTTTTGTTAAAGTGTATAGGGAGATTGGGTGTGTTTGGGGAATTAAATACATATTTCAACAACTAATTTCTCTTATTGCATATGCAGATGGTCGTAACACCTGGCTTATAGGATAATGGTTCTAAAGGTGTATGATGCAATAGGGGAACAGGTCATTTAGTCAGCCATTAGGTCTGTAACTTTGTGGACACCCTTTTTTGGTCACTAGTCTGGTGCTTTTCCAGGCACCACCTATATATGGCTGCGGGTTTTGTCCTTGGTGCGTTTGCACCAGATTTATAAGGTGCATACTGATTTCCTCAAAAAAGAGGAAAAAAGGAGACTACTGATGACGATGCCTTACTTTAGGGAAGAGATGAAGTGAAGGAAGAGCAGAATCTCGCACACGTCTGCAGGTCAACCGAGATTATAAACCCCTGTGTAACAGAAATCATTGCTTTCCAGTCCATCTGGAAGATGAGCATTCGCGGCTATAAAATTCCCTTGAATGCCAATATGCACCTATGCGATGCTAATGTGTCTCTGAATAATGGCACAGTTGTGACACATGACACATGGGCAGCACAAAATGCCCTCTTGACCAATTTCGAAGATTAGAATCGCAAACACTTGTGACAGTGAGCCATCATGAATCACAGCGGATTACACAAACTATTCTCAATCTCAGGCTGTGCAATAAAGTCCCACTCTCTGCGACGGCAAAGAAATTCTTGCACATGTTCTTCGAATGCCAGAGAATACGTCCCTGCCTTAGAATTGTGAGTAATAGATGCCATCAGATATTGGGCACGCGGAGAAGTCTGAGGAAAGATAACTGATTGCAACTGAAAGAAGTCTCCTGTCATTTCAGCCAGCACATTGCCACTCACCACCATCGCAATGACGGTAGCGCTGTCATGGAAACCACATATATTGTCCCACACTTGAACTTCTATCAGTGTCAGCCAGGGGCTGGATAATCAGCCATCCATAGTACTGTCAACATGTTTGTCCAGCAGTGATACGTGTGCTATAAGTGCTCAATGTCGCAAAGACTGCATGCGTAGATCCTGTGTTAATAAGAGATATCCAGCACATTGTATCCAAATGATCAAATATCTACATCATGAGATACTTTCATTATCAGATGGCGGAATCGCGTAGATTGACAGTTATAAATTTGTAGGATTGAACGCGATTTCCACAGCCGGTCCTCTGGAGAAGCTAGCCTTGGTCAATAACCGCCGGGTGATGTATTCCTGACGGTCAGTGTGGGTAATATTGGTAAATAGTAAGAGAAATGGGAGTCTACCGAAACGTAGATGTTGAAAATACCTTAGGTCATCTAATTTAAGCATCATAGAAATACAGAAGACAAAATACAGGCCGCACACCTGCACCACCATCCCACGAGGACACTAATCCTAAGTCCCGGCAGAATATAACTCCAGTTACTTTCAGTCCGCGTTTCTTTAACTGGTCGCCATCGAAACCTTTACCTCAGAAATCGATTCCGTCGCCCAATAGCTAGTGAAAGCTTCCGCTCGGCAGTAGTCTGAATACCCCTAAACAGATCAACCGCCGCCCAATTTTGGAATCCTTGGCATTTGGTGAGCCAAGGATATGCTAACTAAAAAGTAGTGACTTCGGGCATAGTTTTTGGCAATGCCGAACGCTATCAAGTAAGAACTGCCGCCACTGTGTTATCTATATAACGAAAGGTTACGTTCAGCAACAAACCTGTCCTTTGAGTTTCGGCAATGTCAACCCCTGGCCGGCGAGAACAGTCACCACATTGTGTCATACGCAACGTGATACTTTCGGCGACACACTCGTTTCAGAATTGTCAACTTTAGGTTTCTTCATAGTTTGACATACCACCGCCTTGAAATTACGATGTTTCTAGTAATTGCTTAATATTTACATATCATTTCTCCGCCTCGCACGCACGCATGTGTATATGCACGTACGCTATCTTATAGCAATATGACGACGCGCGTATATAAACATTGTATCGGTATTCAATATACATGCTGTCACGGGATGCATTTCTCATAGCATCCACGCAATAAACAACATACTTAAAAATTGATAAACATCACAAAATTGCTTATAAATAAAATAAAATTTATAGGACGAAATCAATTGATCTGAGAAATAGAATGTTTAAAGTTTATAACATGTATACACGGTAATAACACGTCCTAGTCTAAATGAAAACGCCCTATATATCCACACTTTAAAATTCACACTTGAACAGCATTACAGCTTAAATGTTAAATTTATTTGTTAAATTTCATTCATAGTGATTACAGTGTTAATTTTGAAAATGATGTGGCTGTCATATATTGCTTTCTACAACTATGCAACAGCAACATCTTACAGGGGAAACCTATAGTAGGCCCACAGCAGCACTTCTCCAAAATGAACATAAGTAGGCCTATTACGTACAGGCGGGAATCCAGATAATTCAGTCTTAGGTAGAGAAAATATAACGTGCTTGGTATTTTGTACATTCGCGGTGTTGTATGATATTCTGTAATTGATAACCCGTACGCGACGAAATATTGTTAAATGTAATAAAACATATTTTTAGTTACGACTTGCAACTAATAGGCCTATAAGCCAGTCTGTCGGTCGGACTGTCGATAAGTCTATCATTCAGTCTGTCTGCCAAATTTGTGACATTTCTGACAAACAGTTCCCGCCCACCTCTAGATAAGCTCCACCCACACTTTGCAGTGTTGGGATTGATCGATCCCCGAATGCCCTGACCATCAATTTCCTGAAAAATATACAGGTAAGCTGTTGAATATTTTGTAACTAATTTGACTGGGTGCTGTTGCTGCCGTATGCTGCTGCTGCCTAACGGCAGCAACAGCGCCCATTCAAATTAGTTTCAAAACATTCAACACATTATTTATTAAATTGTAAAAACATACAATTCGTACAACAACGCATAGTCCGTCTTCAAATATGTGCTCGTGACGTACTTATCGACGTCATCCATGACGTTATTCATTATGATGTCTTTCTACACGTCATGTAGTTGACTATGACGTCATATGATGGATGGATAAAGTGGAAAGGTCCATTATAGCGCGTCTCACGTGTTATGTCTCAAGACACCTCTTGTCGTTATTCTCTTCCATTAACACATGGTTCGTTTGAGATTGACGGTATACAAGGATGTCCCTGTTTACCACATCGTTTTCTGTTAGCACCACAATTTCCAGCACTCACACTTGTATTTTTGTTCAAGTGTGCTTATATGCTTATATAATTTAATCAGCGATCGCGTGCCTATGACGTCATATTGGTAACGTCGTTAATTCAGTCAAAAATTTACGCGACAACCTTTTATTAGCAGCAACACGTATACAGAGTTTTACAACAATATTTCCTCAATTTGTTATTTATTGTTTGATTAAAAAGGAGAGATACATGAATGTTGAGCAAAGAAACCTGTTTTACATCATTTTCCACATCGATTACAGCCGCCTTGTGTATTATTCTGGTACACACGGGCCTACATTATTAAACAAACGTGAACAATTACACAAATGTGCAGCTAAGATAATATTAGAAATCCTCTATAGAACTCCGGCAAAACAAATGTATGAAAGACTAAAACGGACACTATGAACTCAAAGAATGACAATTAAAGCCGACATAATGCCTGCCACTCTATCTGTAGGTCTACATAACCAGACATTCGCTGAATTATCCGTTTTAATATTGCCGAGTACGTCATCTTCCCGGCATTAACTGTTTAGTTCACCTGGTCCATCAACACCTCGTTTCATCCCAATCTACCCGAGTAGATCTGTTCATGTTTCACGTATCACGTGCCCATGCTTCCTACACGATATATAATGCAATCGTGTTCGATTATTTGGAAGATTAATTGACCGTTGTCCTCCGAAACCTGGCGCACGAAAGCGTTTAAACTATTATTTTGTTTGCATTACATCATAAGTGTGTGTTTATGACGTCATACTTTGTTGTTGACAAACAACATATTTTCTGTATTTAAATGTCTGAGTTTCAGCGGACTACAGTTTCCATGGGTTTTAACTCTCGATCTGCCGATTATGTTGAACCAATTTGGCTGAAAGTTGTTGGTGACTAAGCCACCACCAACTTTCAGTCAAATTGTTTTCAAAATATTCTGCAGTTACAGAGTTATTGCTCATTGGAATTATTGGCTGGTGGCTTGCAGCAGCGAGACAGTTAACAATCATTAAACCCCCCCCCCCCACCTCTTCCCCCCCCCCCCACCTCCCCCCCCCCGAACACTTACCGACCAGAAATGGCAATCACTTAAACCCTGAACACTTACCCACCAGAAATGACAATCACTTAAACCCTGCACACTTACCGACCGGAAATGACAGACACTTAAACCATGAACACTTACCCACCAGAAATGACAATCACTTAACACCTGAACACTTACCCACCAGAAATGACAATCACTTAAACCCTGAACACCTACCCATCAAAAATGACAATCACTTAAACCCTGAACGCTTACCCACAAGAAATGACAATCACTTGAACCCTGAACACCTACGCACCAAAAATGACAATCACTTAAACCTGAACACCTACCCACCAAAAATGACAATCACTTAAACACTGAACGCCTACCCACCAAACAATGACAATCAATTAAACCCCGAACACTTACCCACCAAAAATTGCAATCACTTAAACCGTGAACGCTTACCCACAAGAAATGACAATCACTTAAACCTTGAACACCTACCCACCAAAAATGACAATCACTTAAACACTGAACGCCTACCCACCAAACAATGACAATCAACTAAACCCTGAACACTTACCCACCAAAAATTGCAATCGCTTAAACCGTGAACGCTTACCCACACGAAATGACAATCACTTAAACCTTGAACACCTACCCACCAAAATGACAATCACTTAAACCCTGAATGCCTACCCACCAAAAAATGATAATCACTTAAATCCTGAACGCTTACCCGCAATAAATGACAATCGCTTCAACCCTGAACACTTACCCACCAAAATGACAATCACTAAAACTCTCAACGCCTACCCACCAACAATGACAATCACTTAAACCCTGAACACTTACCCACTAGAAACGATACATTTTTTATAAGCAATACTCTGATGAATATTTTATTGGGAGCTATTGATGCCTCTGGTAGCAACATGTTCCAGTCAAATTCATTTCAAAATATTAAACAGCTTTCCTGTATGTATCTTGAAACTGAGACAATAACATTTCACGGATTAACGAGTTAACATACACGAGGACCCGGAAGTACGTCATCACTTAACAACCCTATTCAAATCAGTCGATTATCAAGGTTATTTGGATTTTACAGGGTTTTTTTGGGGACTATTCAATTCTTGGCTTGATTAATTGAGAGCTTCCCGTTACTGGTTTATGACATGACATCTACTGAAAGGTTCCACAACATATATTCTCGAGCATGAGAGGGATTATTATTTATCTTATTAATCCCATTCGTCTTAAAACTACACAGTATCCCAATTTGAAGCGATAGGTGGCTCATGTATTGCCCAAATCAAACATATAGATCTATACCAATGTGTATCAAATAGAAGAACATATTTAGGAACGAATAATGAACGAAATGACAACCACGGGGTAGATGTATATACATAAATAAAACCAGAATGGGCATCACAGATATAGAAAACATAAATGAACAACAAACGAATTCAACAGATAAATGAAATGAATGAAACTAAAATCTTTATAAAATCTATTTTATTTCATCGTTCACCCACCTCCCTAAACATTATGATGAACGATGAAATAAATTCCACACATTAAAAATACAACAATGACAATGCGTCCCCTGAGAGATTATGTTGAAGAACGCTTAACTACACAAGTTTGCATTGTTGCAAGTTACTTAATAAAATATGGTTTGTAACAATGCAGAGGACTTAGTTGGCTATGTCCATAACAGGGTGTTCTCTAAACGGCAGAGATATTATGGTATCCCTATAGACAGCTATCTACACTCAGTTATATGTACACCGAGACCCCTCTAAAACTTAATTGAGCTTAATTGTCTCGCTGATAGAAAAACAACCACCTTTCTCCAATCACACTCGGTACCCAAAACATTTCCCTAAATTAAAATCACGCAAACATTATACATTCTATGATATTTTCTGAAATTACCCCAGGTCAATTCTAGCCCAGAAATCACATTACTATTTATTGTGTATGTAAAAGCTTGGAAACATTTATACTGTTCCGCCAGGAACTCCCAAGAAAATTAATCTTGTTATATTACATCAGATCAGACAATATGTACATTATTTTGAAAACCGCTTTGCTGAAAATCATGAGCTGTTTGAATGCTCCAATTGAGTGCGTGTATTATAAATCATGACTATTCATGGCACACGATCAAGGCGCAAAGTTGATTAAAATTGCTGTCAGACATGTGCAGCAAGATATAACACCATGTGGAGATGAGTATACATAGGCTCAATGACCACAGAATATTGGGAAATCAATCAAACTCATCGGCGTGCTGAATTAAATAAAGATAAGACTAATTACATATGCCGAGCCTTACAGGTATAAGCGTGGCTATGACGTATGCACTCAACTTGGCTCATTGAAAGATAATTATTGAATCACTGAGCTTGCCTTTTTCAACTGAGTACATTAACTTTATAATGCAATAAATAGGACTGCAGACCAAAAAACCCTTTTCTGTTTACTTAAACTCACGTTTTCCAAAAATTGTCTCAGCCCATATATTATTAGTATCAACATTAGCTCGGAATATTCATATAAGATAATATGAGCAAAATCCACAGCAAAACAGTCTGACATTCGAACTATCCTACCACGAACCATTTAAATACATGTGAGACAATTTATATGAATAAAAACATATAAACAACTTATTATCAGCGGGGGAATCCATGTCACACGACCAACAAGTGTAAATGTTTATATGAACGGTGGTTGTAAGGTGCTGGACCTATTTTGTCCCAACAGCTATGATACAAGCGTAAGTTTGCTGCTGTTTTGGCAACATTGGCTGAACACGCGATAGCCAAACGAGATGGTGCCAACCAATTAACAACTTTGAACCAACATGCACAACGTATGTTATCTGGGGGTGATTGAAATATCTGAGATCATCAATAGCAAATTATGATCAAACACACATATGTTGCCTCTCCAATATTGGTATTTGGAAGATGGTCAATGAAATGAGGACATTCGGTGAAGCAATGGACCTTTCCAGTTTATCCATCCACCATATGACGTCATAATCAACTACGTGGCGTGTAGGATGACGTCATAATCAATGACATCATGAATGACGTAGATAAGTACGTCAAGAACGCTTACTTGAAGACGGACTATGCGTTGTTCTACGAATTGTATGTCTTTACTATTTAATAACCATGTCGTTGAATATTTTGAAACTAATTTGACTAGGCGCTGTTGCTGCCAACGGTACATTCAGACGCTAACTCTGTGTTCTTATAATCCATGTCTAATGAAGATGGTCATTAAAGTCCAGCTTTCACGATAAGTACACCTATGTAAAACGATTGGAGAGCTCGATACGACACAAGAACATCTAAAATAGACACTATTGAAATAATGGTAAATCTTCCGGGAAGCAGGCAGCGTAACCCGCCCACCCGGGTAAACGGCATCGTCCTATTACAGGATCCTGACCTTCCGACTCCGCTCCCGTATCGAGTAAGGCGTGACTATGTGACTGGACGTAGGTTAGTTCGATGGGTAAACGCTTGACTATTCTGAAATTACTATGACTGAAAGTTGTATTCTGTAAAATTATTTTTTAAATGTTCAACAATAAAACAACATAAAATATCTAGCCGGTATTCTATCTTATCCGATATGTATAATTGAACATGTAGAATCAATATGCTGGCACAGTGACGCTAACTGTTTAGATACGCTAACTGTTTAGATGTGTGATCATGCGCAGTTAGATCATGCGCATAACTGCGCGACTAAGCAACGTGCCAGTTTAGTTGGTACTATGCGGAAATGGAAAGTGTGTGATTCGGGTATACATTGACCATTTTTTGCACACATTTAAAATGCAGTCAAATATTTACGTGACATTAATTCCCGATTGATGCGCGTCACAATGTTCGATAAAGAACGTTAACCTCTTTATATAATTCGGATACAATAATAGGTATAAGCCTTTAGGACGGACATAGTGTGGTTCTATGAGCTACGTGGTCGCAATATTTAATCGGAGGATAGCTTGCCTTAATGGACCACAAACTGCCTGCCCATAAACGCCAGCAGGGATCATTGAATGAATTTTAGAAATGATTGACATTTATTCTCCTCGGTACCCTTGTCATGTTATAACTCCAAGGCATAGGGTACTAACCGAAACGGGTATAAGTCACAGCTAGTGCCAGTCATTATTTATCTTCTTTAGCTGCTTCTGATGATGATGATGAGGGGTGAGGGGCGACGAGGAGACCCCCCCCCCCTAATTACAGTTAAATGGTGTGAAAGACAAGTGTCAAGCGGGACAAACAGTCCAGCCTCCTGTCGGGGCGAGGCTGTATCGGCTAATTAGCCGACTCGTGATTGCTACCACCTGAGATACTTGCCCCCCTCCATCTGCTCTCGACATCCCCTACATCATCATCATCACCACAATCTTCATCATGGCGGGTAGCCACCAAGTTTTAAAGTATTCACTGGCGCTGCACTAATATACCGCTTTCACCGCTTTTATCAGGTATCATTATATAAGTAAAAGTCAAAGTTTATAGTATTTTTTTAAAGCCTGGATGGTTGACCATCTGCCTGGGTTCAACCCGATAGGGAAATATTTCATCCCGAACTTTCATTTCATTTGAATTTTTATTATTTCTAAACCGGCTATTGAACATTTTTCTTTATATCTAATATAGATGAGTGCAATTCAACAAACTATAATACATTTAAATTTTCTCATGAATAACTAAATTTCTATTTTCAAGACAACGTTCACGGGATATAACGCGCGGTAAAATGAACCGCACATGCGACGTTGCTATGGTTTCATGTTAAAATTTTCAAGTACATATAGATTGCCAATATACAGACCAGCTATATGCCAGCTGATCACGGTACAATCATTTGTTTAGAATAGAATTCCATTTCTAGCTGTGCCCTGACCACATTTAACTAAACGCCACCCATTTTATACACCTGTTTTGAACCGATTTTATCACTTTGACCTCCGAATTCCCAAACTATCAATTTCAAAGTAAATATACATGTAGGCTGTTGAATATTTTGAAACTAATTTGCCCGGGACCTGCTGCTGAAACAGCTCCCAGTTAAATTAGTTTCAAAATATTCAACATTATATTTATTAAACTGTAAATTTACAACAAAAGACACTCAATTAAGACTCTTATGCTACTGTCGGACATTCACCGCTTTTGGAACAGACCCACGTCATTTGATTGTGACGTCATCTAGCAAGTATCGTATTTTGATCATGACGTCAGATATTTGAGTGACAGATCAGATCCACCTGCTGTCTCCTGTGCGCTCCTTGCCACCAGGGCTAGTTACGCAAGGACAGGTTAGTCCATATAGATTATCCCCTAAGGAGTGTGATCTCGGATAAGGATGGTAAACGGAGTGGGCGGCTGATATATAGTAGGATCCCTGGAGATGGTAAGCGAGTAACCGCTGATGATCACGTTGCACTAACAGAGACCACAGTTCAAAGCTTTCAAGTCTCCACAGAGAAATCAGCTAATCAAAACATCATGACATAAATAATGTAGAATAACAACAGCCATTTTGTGCGTGCTAGTGGGTATCCGCGTCTTCCAAGATACCGGTTGAGCTCAGTACTATGTAGGGTGGATTTCATAAAACTTATTTTAATTTAGGCTAAGACAACTTCTTAATTGATCAAATCTTTATCGTAACTGGAATCTGATTGGATAAAATATCGGTGTTGGCATAGAAATTTTCTTAATTAGACAATTATTTTCCTAAAAGTATTTATGAAACCGCCACCGATTTAAGCCTATACATTTACTATGTTATTATTACCCTTGTACTGTAAGGATAGGAGGGCATTGTATTCGCCTGCCTGCCTGCCTGCCTGCCCGCCCGCCCGCCCGCCCGCCAGCCCGTCCGTCCGTCCGTCTGTCTGTCTTCCAGATTTTGTTCATGCTCCGAATAACAAACCCGGATTCGGATCGTAAGAAATTATATGAGTCTATGGGTATGTCGTAAACTACCTGTCCAATTGACTCAAAATCTTAGCAAGAAAGGGTGTGCCGGTACACTAGAATTTTGCAACTTTCCTCCTAATCCGAAAAATCAAAAAAAATCCGAAGAAATTTTCCATAACAAAACTGAGAGTTCTGATTGCTCTTGTTCATCTGTGTACTACATGGCGAATTACTTAGCTACCACTAACACACAGTAGAATTCACCTTTCCAGAGTATCCATCTTTCAATCTGACGTCATATGACGTCATAATCAGCTAAGCGGCGTGGGGGATGACATCATAATCATTACGTCATAAATGATTCTATATGGCCCGTCTTTAACTCTTAATAGTCCGGCACGCTGTACGAATTGTATTTAATCTATTTAATAATCATGCTGTTGAATATTTTGAAATTAATTTAACTGGACGGGACTCTGTTGCTGCCATAGGCATAGTCAAATTAGTTTCAAAATATTCAACAGCTTACCAGTATAGTTTTCTGGAAATTGATAGTCAGGAAGTTCAGAGATCGATCGATCCCAACACGAGCGAGGTGTGGGTGGAGCCTAGCTAGAGATGGGCTAAAACTGGAAAAGTTCATTGTATGATATCACTCAGAGATGAACACGAGCAATCAGCCCTCCCATTTGCTGTCACGCTGTGAAATTTTATTGTTTTTATTTTTTTATTTTAGTGCAGACTTGCAAGAGAGTTTTTCTCTCTTTTTTGCATTTCTCGCTATGCCTCGCCCATTTATAGATACCCTCCGGCCGCTTTTTACACGTGTTGGGACCGAAGTAAAAATTTGAATCCTGAATTCCCAGAATGAAAACTTTAAGGTAACTAACTATACATACATGTAAGCTGTTGAATATTTTGAAACTAATTTGACTGCGCCAAGTTGCAGCAAATTTTCAACAGACTTTAATAAATTATAGATTCAGCAAAGACGTCGTACACTTTCTTGGCGGACTTTTTATTGTCTTGACAGAGCTGCATTATTTCGATTGTGACGTCAGCTACCATGTTATGTATTTGATTATGACGTCATATATTTGAGTGACAGATCGGATCTATCTATTAGTTTTTCGGTTTGTCGGTCGAGATCGATCGGTTGGTCGCTGAATCGGTCCTTATATATATTTGTAACGTTTTTGTCAAAGTAGGCTGTATCGCAAATTAGCACGTCGCAATCGGTTTTAAACAATGTCGACTTAAAAACTTATTTGTGAGAATATTTTTAATATATTTTATAAATTTCGTTTTGTATCTGTTTTAGTTGCTGACATTCTAAATTTACAAGATTATTATAGCTTTGCGGTTTGGCAAATTACCGATTATGTACGTACAAGGCCAACCTGGCAGGACGCTAATAGCTTTTTCACGAGTTTCGCAGCTGTGAGCCGACATTTGCAAACCTGTTCAAATTGATAGGCGAATTTCGACAAGTTTGATCGCTCGATTCTAAACAATTTTTGCCAAGACATCGCCGGTGTTTAGATTCGAGCAAACTTGATCTCGGCAAAGTATCATTTGAGACATGATAGATGAGTGGTTCGGGCAGTAATCAGATAAATTTTACGCCCATTTGCGAATGGTGCACGTGAATGAGAAACCGTACTAAATGATTTATGCATTGCCAAAGAGATACGGACTGACTTTTGTTTATTTATTTTTAAAAATTGATGGACTAAGTCGTATGATTGAATAGCGTAGATAGAGATATGTTATACGTTATACATTACAAAATATATACAAAACTGCACAAATATTTCAGCAATGTGTTTTTTCTTGAATTCATGAGGTAACACACATTTATTGGTATATATCTGTTTTGTCAGAGAACAAATGCGTGAAATTAATTTTAAGAAACATCTACTACTACTATAATAATAATAATAATAATAATAATAATAATAATAATAATAATAATAATAATAATAATAATTATAATAATAATAATAATAATAATAATAAATCTGATCATTTATTGCATAAAATTGTTGTTTAAATTTGTTATTCATTTATCCGCTTTCGAACATCAATAAATGATGACCATAAACCCGTATGATGATGCAAACGTTTTCTTTGAAATGTTCTAATACGAAGGGTGTGTTGGCGCTGGGAGCTGGCAATCCTCAGTTTCAACAGCAAAATGTATAGAGTCAGTTGAAAATGTAGACATTCACACCATAACGTTAAACTATATATATATATATATATATATATATATATATATATATATATATATATATATATATATATATATATATATATATATATATATATATATATATATATATATATATATATATATATATATATATATATATATGTGCGTGCGTGCGTGCGTGCGTGCGTGCGTGCGTGCGTGCGTGCGTGCGTCGTCGTCCTCCTCCTCCTCCTCCTCCTCCTCCTCCTCCTCCTCCTCCTCCTCCTCACCCCCCCTTCTCCTCCCTCCTCCTCATCCTACTTCTTTTCCTTCTTTTTCTTCTCCTTCTCCTTCTTTTTCTTCTTCCTCTTCTTCTTCTCTTTGTTCTCACCGTCCTTCGCCTGTACACCAGAGCCTCACCTATAGAAGCCGATGACAGCATAGTTGAATGTATCTGCTGCACACTGTTACTTCGGTGTCCCAGACATGCTCTTGGACGGCGTGATGCAATACATACTGTTCACTGGGAGGTATTTGGGAGCTTATATGTCAGGGGAAATGGAGTTTTCACGAATCAGCATGTGGTTGATAAGGATCACGTATAGTTCTGGCTAATTTTCCGCCAACATCAGATTGCACACGAAGACAGAGCGTGATTGATGACTGAGTAGGCCTACATAGGGAAGAAGTCTTGCTACAGTATGACGAGAGCCTCGCAAGTATTTATTGTGTAATTCTTCTCATGTAGATACATTATCAGTCATTTACAATCACCTAATAAAATACACAGTTCAAACAATGAACCAATAATAACCATGTCAAAGAAACTATATTTTAATCATAGAAGCTGTACATGCGGTACCGTTAAATTATTGCCATTTCTCGGCATAATACGGGTGAAATTTGATATAGACAGTGGACCTCTGTCACAATGGCGGTTACAAAATATCCAGCGTTCCAAATCAAAATTCATATTACTCAAAATCTAGATGTAGAAGAGGGTCGGAATTGATATCAAACCATGGGGTTGTGATGTCATTGGCTATGATTTTATACACTACAATACTGCAAATACAATCAAACCTGTCTAATGCGACCGCCTGTCGTTGGGGCCACACGATGATAGTTCTTTAAGATGTCTTTAAAACACAATCATTTGACCACACAAACAATTTATCATTGGAATTTGTAAATATGTTGACTTATGTAACCCCTTAGTGATTTAGTGATGGCCCGGCAGGGTCATTATAGACACATTTGATTGCATTCCTAAAATATACAATGCCTGTAAGCCGAAGGCTGTTAATTACAATGTCTGTCGTTCGGCCAATCCGATACACTATCTGGTACACAAATATGTGCAATGTGCTGTCTTTCTGAGAGTTTTCCGATGCATTTCTGATTCACAGTTTTCCGATCTTATCTGTCCTGGCCTCTTCATCAATGTTATATCACGAGTATTTCAATGACTCCCCCATCGTTTACAAGTCTGTATCACGCTAGCTTCGTCCGCATACTCGCGAGTTATGAGTTACACTGGCCACTCACATTAAAACTCAGTCTTTCACAATGCCCCCACTTGTACCTATGTTGATTAAACTGTCTTTACACTGTCAAGCAGTAAGGCGGATTCACAGGATTCGCGCGCACTGTCCACCGCATGCGCACAACTGTGTGCAAGGTAAGTTGGATTTGCAGCATTTGCATCTGCCAGTTCAGTTACCTTTTGCAAACACATTGTATGAGTTCTCAGCGTGATTTACAGGCCTCTACAAGCATGCTCCATTGTAGGGGCCAAGTGTCTTTAAGTAAACCCCATGATGACGGGTTTGCATCTGCGATGAGGGATGGAGCATCACGGCTTGCGGGCTGACATCCGCATACAGAGGCAACTCTGATTATGCCTAACCCTCTTCAAACTAGAAACTGTATTCGACATCCTCAGACGACGCGGTCTTCCCAGGAGCTTACTATAGCTACTTGGAATGGGCGTGGTCTGACTGTAACATCAAAGAGGTCAAGCTTGGGTGCAGACTGTGAATACTATAAAATCGATATTACATACATTCAAGAGACTAAAGTAGCAACCCACTCAGAGCAGCACTTCAGAAGGCCATAAACTAGTACTCAGGGACAAAAACAGGCCACATGTCGGGGTTTAGGCTTCGTAATCGGACCCAAGCTCTTGAACCATATCATTAGTTTTGGATACGTCAGTGATCGCGCTGCATTCATCGACGTGGCTATACCAATGACAAAATGCACCCCACTAGGTGTCGCATAGTCAACACATATGACCAAACTACTAAACAGTCCACAGAGAATCCATCAATATTAGATTCCTTCTATGCACTACTGAGCTCTACCTTTACAATCCCAGCCAAATGGCAACTGTTCGTGTGTGTAGATTTCAACTCCAAGATGGACAAAAATTCAGGACTTGTCTTATGCATGTGGCCATATAGAGAGGGCACACGCACTAGTACTGGGGATGCTTTGTTGATACTCATTAGTTCCTATGACCTATTTTCCACAAATATGGCTTTAAAACACCCATGCCATCAACGGACAACATGGACAGGACACATTGCTTATCGCAAATGCACAAAAGGCTCTAAGGCTACAACAGCAGACTTCAACCAAATAGAAGCAAAGCCGCTAATTCTGGATGCTCGTTGCTTTGGAGGAGCATACTTCAATTCTGACCACAATCCAATCCTTACACGCCTTCAGATTAACGATCTCTGCCTAATGTATAAACGCAATGGCAGGCAAGAGGGTAGAGTCACCTACAATATACCCAAGCTCATCAGCGACACTGACAATCAAATACCATACAAAAGGCCCTCAGGGAGCACATAGATAGCATTGACGTCAGTTCAGATACGAGCGGAGCCCTAACTAAAATACTGAAATATATGGAATCATCAGCTACCAGCACCATAAGAGTTCTAAAACAACTGAACTAGATATACTGATGACCCTCTAGTAGTAAAACTGTCGCTGGGCAGAACGCATTACGGCTGCGCATCTATCAAAGTGACCAAGGTTACGATCACACCAAACTACACAGGGAACGCAACAACATTCTGTGTCACATCAGTGAACGACTAAAAGATCTTGCCATTGAACAGCAGACTCCCTGGCAGATGAAATCACTGCCATGGATGACTGTCACAAAAATATTTGGGGAAGCCCGAGCCCTGTGAGATACTGACTACGCAGTACGACAAACTGTACATAACTCTGAAAGACACTTTATTGGGACTGACCAGTGTAAAGCCGATGCAATTCGAGAACAGTGCACTAACCCCGATGTTGAGCCCTTGCACCCGTTATCAGGAGACCCCGGGCCATTACTAACACCAATTAAAACAGCAGAAGCTGAGAAGACACTCAAAGGGCTGAAAATGGGAGTGCATCAGGATCTCATGGCATGAACAATGAACTATTCAAATACGCAAGTGACATTAAATCAAAACCGATCACGCGCCTAATAATTTGAGCTTTTATGTACCATTTCACATCGATGCCATAGGCCAAGGATCCCTTATCACGCTACCCAAGCCCAAGAAGCCACCAGTCCACCAGCCAATCTGCATCCCATTGTGCTCTTCAACAGCATACAGAAAGGCATATCCAATGTTACTCTGTACCGCATCTGAGACAAGATCCAAGACCTCGCCGGATCATGTCAAAGTGGCTTTAAACGTAGACAGTATATGGGCTCAACGCATGCTTGTGTCAGTAGTCATGTCCAAACACTGGGATTTTCACAAGATGGTATTTGGCATCGCTGAGAGTGAGAAGTGAAGTCTGTAGCGTTTTAGATATATATCAGCTGCTTACAGTGATATGGTATATCCAATTCCACAAGACCAACTCTCATCCAACCCACCCCAGTGTCTATGCTGGGCATGCCGCTAGAGATGGAATATGTCCACGACGTGGACGTCATAGACGAGGAAAAGAAACACATTGACGATTTCCCCCAATAGCTGCAATAAAACAAAAAATTGAGAATCTCTTTTTGAATGAATCCAAACAAGGTTCACCCACATATACATATCTACAAAGCACGAAACTAAAGAAAATACCACTCCACTTCGTGACGAAGAATCATGGAGGAAAAAGTAAATTCCTGGGCTGGCTGCTTTGTAGTACTGTTGACATTCATACACGCTGTGTCACGGGGAACATAGCTTTCCAGTCCTTCTTCGCTTTTGACCACTGTGTCTTGTCCTCAGCCAAAATTCTTTAGCTCCCTCAGGTCCATTCTTGATTTGAGTGTACTCATTCTACTACTACATCCGCTGAATACAGTAATCATACATTAGCCCAGAAGATGACAGACATGCCCGGGCCACAGCCTGGTTGATGTGCTGTGGTGGAGTCACCCTGGTCGGAGGAATATTTTCTAGCGTTTCCATGTCATTATCATTCAGACAGATTAGGGCATGAGTCAACCTGCTAAATAGTAACTTGAATGTAGCTGAAGTCATCCAAAATTCCCATGCCATCTTCTTGTCAATTCCACAACATGCTGACACCGTGTCGCACCCAGCGGAAGCAACAAAAATAGTAGTCCTTGCGACACTTCAGTACCCAAAACTTCTACAATTCTGTGAGCTGATATGCAACGGAATTTATTTCCATGACCAGATGCAACCCAAAGATTACCCTCCTGAAGCATACTTTATGTCCGTATGGCTAGGACAACAACGCCTGTATATGTAGCATGGATAATTATTGTTTGATGACCTTGCAAATAAATGTAGACGATACGGAATACGATTCTACCATCCCCGTTATCTTGCGTACGTGGTGCAATTTGTGAGACATCATTCTCTGGCATTATCATAGTGTGTTGAATATCTTCCCTTCTGATACTTCGAATTATCCAAACCTACTAGCAAGGAAGGTGAGGAGCCATGTTGTGTTGGCATAAACCCAGTGGTAAGTTTCCCAGTTTTGAGGAAGTCGTGTACTCAAGTCAACGCATAGAGTTTCCACAACATTCTCTAGCCTATTGTTCCACGCTTCAAACCTTGTATGCATCCCTGGCAACACCCAATCTTGCCAGTGTCTGCAGGTGTCTGACCATGTGCAGGAGGATGTAGTGATCTGCGAAGTAGCCAAACGTGTTTACGACCACCTTTGATCTTTTTAAGGATTAAAGTATGCTCATAGCTGCGCCATTACTGATCTCCAGTCAAAGACTGTGTTTTCGACTTGTGGAGCTACTGATGCTTCGTGACCTTCCATCCGGTCTTACTTGCTACCTTTGAGAAGTATGGTGTTCTTGGCACATGGTTGAGACCATGAATTGTTCTCATGCTCGAAAAATGAATCAAGGTGTCCCTCTCAGACTGAGACGGACAGAACATGTATAACCTGGAATTGTTCATTCTGGTACACTTCCTGATGGTTTAGAACAAAGACAAATTGACTTGTGGAATGGGTCATATATCGGTTTCCATGATCCAGATAGTCGATCTGTGACAAATGCTTGCTACTCTGTGCTTCCTAGTTCTTCAGCTGTCTGGATAGCATTCGACACACTCCCAGATATAATGATATTGGTATCCAATGTCCCTAACTCAGAAGTGTCATCTAAAATGGGGTATCCATACTATTTTTATTAAATATTATTAATACTAATTATTTTTTTACTTGGAATCTACACATGGTGACGGGGGTTTGAGTTTTGTGTTGTACTCGCTAAGCACTCTTCCTAGTTTTGGGCCTGCCATCATCCAGCGTTTCAAGGCAACTACATTTACTATGATTCTAATAATTCCTCCATCGCCTTTCAGAATAGTATTTTGCTGATCATGGATCTGATCATGGGACAAGGCTGAGAATATACGAGGCAATTTTAGTAGCAAAATTGAGTGTGGGCCAGGGCAACCATTCAAGGTATTATTTTGGCCTCAAAAGCAGACAGTCGCTACAGACTGGTTTTACTATATCAACATATTTAGAGTATTGTACGGTACAAAATCATAACCACTGACATCAGAAACCACTTCTGAAATTAATGCTAGTCCTCTACTACATCTAGAAATTGAGTAATGTAAATTTGGATCTGGAATGGAGGCCATTTTCTAACCAGCATGTTGAATGTGCTCCATTGGCCGTATCAAACGCCATCTCTTCTAATTAGACTCAGCCTACCATAAAACTTGTATATACCAAATTTCATGCTTTTCCGAATGGAACATCTTGCCTCAAATATGTTATATATCTGCCCTACTAAGAATGTTTTCAAACTATGGCATTTAGGAATTCTAATCTACCAGCAAATCTATTATGAATTCTAGGCAAATATTATCATCGGGATATCCGGGAATTGTGGTGTAGTTTCCATATTACATCTTAATTATGATAATAGAAATATTATTTTTGACAGAATATGAAACTTCTGAGATTTAACAGGTTTCATTAAGATGAAGGTACTTACAACAATGAATCCAATGTATGTGCCGATTCAATTTAACAAAATCTTATTTGTGTAGGTAAATATTTTGAACTACACGTTAATGTTCTCGTTACAATGATTATCAAACTGATCAGGTTTTAATTGAGCTCATTATATTGATAAACAGTTTTCTGAGTGTGTCAATACCCAATAATATGTGCAGACAGATAGATACGCTCAATGGTTCGAAACCAAATGGATGACTGTCAATCTATGTACCTGGTTACGAGATGAGGCAGGTATGGTGAATTATTGATCAGCATGCCTTATCTTACTAAAGCTGACTGTTTAAACAGACAAAAAGAGGCGAAGTGATTTGAGTTTGATGGTGGATAGGGGGCGGGTTGGAAAGGTGGGAGGATTAATGGCCAGAGTAGTCGTCTTTGTTCGAACTTAAATTTTGGAGTGTGGACTCACGCATTATGTAAATTTCTTAGTGCGGTATAAATCACTATGCCTACTTCTTAATTGATTATCTGGGTCTTCGTGCTGTCGCTCGAAAATTTGAACAATTTAAATGAATACTTGATACCAATATATCACTTGACTACCGGTTCTTACTGAAGATTGCATTTCTGATCTATGTATCCTTACTTTGTTTAAAATATCACTTGAATTTTATTTTGCTTACCGTGTCCATGAGTATTTTTTTTTCGCTCGGGATTTTATATCTCTTGTAGGGGCCCAGGCTTGACTGATGTGGCCGTCAACTCGAGCTGCCAAATAATTATGTCCGCAAAACGTCTGTCACTATATCGTTGTCTAGTGGTCTTCCAACTAATAGATAGATGGATAGGTAGATTGATTTCTAACCTTCTAATCCCAATTTGTCTCTGCATCGTTGTTTTCAAATACGGGGGTTTATATCCCTTTATGGGAGGCTCTACATATATGAGGTATATCAGAATCGGATATGATACGATGGATAACAACTCTGTCTGTCTGCATTAAGAGGTAGATTACTTTTCTTAACTATATGGTAATGAGAGTGGAGAAATCAAACTGACATCAACAAAACATGAACTGTGAGAAAGCAGAAGTAAGAATAGGTAGCTGTGTATGTGTGAGATTGTGGAAAGCCTGATTTCATCCACTACAGTGTCAATAGCAGAAAGCGATGAAAGGTAGGTTACACTTGTACACCTTAGGTCTGAGTGAGACTTCGGTCACTCACCCTATGTGTGACTATGTGAGTGATGAATGATTATTCCTTGCAGATCAGGCAGATTGTAGACCTCTTTACTTTCAATAATACCAGGATCGTGGACGATAAAGATAAAAGTGGCTACTCAAGTGCTCTTGTACACTAGAGTAGAAACTAACAAGATATTTCTAAATGACGAAGTAATTTATTGAAAATTAAGTTCTACATCGTTGATGGTAAGCAGATAATACGCCTCTAGCAAGTATGTCATTCCAGTACACTAATATATAGCGGTATACAGTAAAATAGATCGATCATATATCATAGACTGATTTATGCTGATACACCAATCAGATTTGAGATAAGAAGACAAAATTGAATACAATGACGTATGTGCATTCAGAAAATATATCAGCCCAGTTGTTAAAAATTGGTAAAGAAAATAATGATGTGTTTTAGTTACATCAAAACCAGTAAAAGCTTCAAAATAATGATACACGAAGCACTGACGGAAAATACCATCTTTATACAAGTTTGGTTAATTTCAAGAATCGAAATTAATAGGCCAATATCATAAGCACTTACGCATAATGAAGTAGATATAGAAATAATAGATGTTTTAATCTAACATTTGTGATTGTCTGAAACAGAGGAAGGTTTTGTAAGATGATGTGAATGTCAGAGTTTATTCAAATCTAATCCCCGAACAAGCGAACGACCGGCCTATTTAAGCTGAATGTACACGAGACACCAAAGATGCCCCAGTCTAGTCTGAAGAAACCTATATTATACATCTGAATTTAGGATGGCTGTCAATAAATTCCATTCTCTGTGAAAGCCACAGCACAATATGAAAATCATAAAAATAAATTCATTTGACATAATATTGTCATGAAAATATGAGTTTTTGACTGCCAAAGTGGTACAGTAGAAAAGTGCAGTACACATATGTTCTACAACCGAGCAGCAATTCCGCTCAACCCAAACTTCACCGAAGCTCTACCACTCAAAATTATATATACTAAATGAGACGATTTTAACATATTTACAATAAAAATGTACGTCTAGTAAAGGTGATTTTATGTTAAAATGCTAGGTTTACAATATATCATACCTTTTCATAATAAGAAAATATGTCACCAGTTCTTGTACATAAGCATAATAATATTAATAATATGAAATCACTACATCACTCATGACCTTTAAGCCTAACCTTGTCCACCGGTGGCCCAAGGTATTCGCCATTTGTAACATAAAACATTGAAATTCGTTTTAGATATATAAGTGATAGATTGCTTGACTAAATACTGGAACAGTTCTATTACATGTTCATGTAGTTATCGATTAGTTTGTCTACCGTCTATGCTTATTTAGATCTCCATGTCCAAACTAGGATGTGGAATTACTAGACACAATGATGTTTCAAAACTTACTAATGTTTTATTTTGTCATATATTGTATGATGGTCTGCATATGTTATATAATAAAGATATCAAACAATATTTAAACATTTTACGCCACAGCGTGAGCATTCATGAAATCTGATCAACCGTATCACCATTTCTGTTTTGCAAAACCGCACAGCCAATGAAATTCTGGAGTAGTTTCCCCTCAAAGATGTTACATTTATTGGAAGATTCTATCATGCATGAATTCATACATTTGAAAATTGTATCACATTTGAATTATAAAAACAACAATCATAATCCTGCTTTCATCTGTTTGTTCTGTGTCTGAATCTATTAGAAGACTTGAATTATACGTCATAATCAGAATATGGTAGATAAATCACATAACATGAGAATGGGAGATATACACATATGTTATTCATACATCAGTTAGGGTATGATTGATCTCCATGGCAGAGAAATTTGTGAAATTTATGTATTAAAATTATAAGGAGAGGGTTTTAATATTTGTAAAAGGGCAACATGTTAGTGTTTAAAGGTCATTATTATTATTTAATGGAAAAACCATAAATATTTTCTTGTGATTGTATTGCACATGTTATAGAGGTAACAAGTAATATGATCCTGGTACAATATTCGTGTTGGCATTCCTTACCAAACTGATGATATATCCACTGTGGTTGCAGCACAAACTCACTTGGGAAAGGACATGTGCACGTGTAACCACTATTGTTATGTTAAGCTCTGTTTCATATAATATAGTCCCAATTTGGAAATTCTCCCCCAAATATGTTTAGAAGTAGAAGTACCCAATTGTAGTCGCTTACCCCTGACGTGTGCAAGAACTTGCTTGTCCAGATTTGTGCCAACTGCCTCTTCTAGGGTACCAGAAAGTTTCGTAGATAAGATTGCACTAATCACATTATTGGGTGAAAAAAATTGAGCTAAGGAAATGACTATCCCAAATAATGAAAATGGTACAATCTATCTCTAGCAACATGACAATTTGGGTAGAGCAGTTTGGTCAATAGTAAGAAAATGAGGCTTGGTGGTGAGTCCGCCTATTAATATAACTATGGATGGTGAAGTGCTTCGGAAAAATCGGTAAGAAAAAAAGTATGTGAATGAGAGTTGGAGAAGTGCGCCACGAAAGAACAATACTCAGAATAGCAATAACAATGAGAACAAAGTAACAGAATGGTGCCAGTGATTTAATTGGAAAAGCAATGCCGCTCCTATTCTTAATGGTGCCAGCCACTTTAAATCTAGAAACTTTAGAGTTACGTTTTGGTACCACATTTCCAAGAGAAATATGATCTTATGTTGAAATCAAAGTCAGATCTTAAGAAGGTCATGATTCGGGTTCTTCCGATTAAAAAACGGAAGATCAGAAATAATACAGCTTCAAACAGATATTTCATCTGCTATAATTGTGAAATTCCAGGGCATTTAATAAAAGAATGTAAAAGTCCTGGAAAAGTATTATAAATTAAATGAGTATTATCTGGGAAATGTTATCTTTCCATGCTTGGAACTCCATAAACGTTGCAAACAGCATTATGCAGCTTTAAACTAAAATGGACTTTGGAGCATGGCCAGCCTGAGATCCCAGCTGGTTAAGCCAATAGACCTTTCCAATTTTAGTTTTGCCCCGCCAAACACTAGCTAAGCTCCACCCACACTTAGTCGTGTTGGGATTGATCGATCCCCGAATGCCATGACTATAAATATGGTAAACACTATACAGCTAAGTTGTTGAATATTGTGTAACTAATTTGACTGGGTGCTGCCAGCGCACAGTCAAATTAGTTTCAAATTATTCAACAGAATATTAATTAAATAGTAAAGATATACAATTCATACAACAACGCATAGTCCGTCTTTAAATATGCGTTCGTGACGTACTTATCTGCGTCATTCATGACGCCAATCATTATGATGGCATTCTACACGTCACGTAGTTGATTATGATGTCATATGATTGGTGACTACTCTGGAAAGGTGAATTCCATCTATAAAAAAAAATCTCTCCAACCGACATGAATGAGACTGTAATGATTAACTCAGAATACTAGTAACAGAACAATAATTTTAAATAATAAAAAAAAAAGTTGGTAATGTCTGGTAAGCTAATAGATCTGACCAGAATTATTTCGTGAAGGCTGTTACTAGTTTGGTCACAAAATTCCAAGTACCCCCAGTATGTACATGAGGTGCATGTAGAATTAAAATTCAGAACACCCAAACAGTTTCTACATGTGAATTCTATGCACGACGGATAATATCAGTCAGTGTGTCAATGCTCTGCCTGGAACTCGCCACCGTCTACACACCTTCCATACACCCAGTAGTTATCTCCATTCTCAATCCATTCTTTCGAAGACATGGAAATTCATTCCAAGCATGCGTTCGTCCAATAGCAGTGGAACGTGCATGAAGATTTGTCCTCGTGTATAATATCAGAAACAGAGAAACATTGAAGTAATACATATTTCAGAGAGAGTACCTGCAATGAACCTCCAATGCACGGAGAATGCATGCCAACATCTGAAACACCTCTGATTGAGCAACTACATAGGGAAAACTATCCTTATTCAATTCACTGGCCTTGTCTCACTGGTGTAGTGAAATTGATGTCTACAATAGACACCGTGACTGCCAGTATGAAACCTATACTTCCATTGGCCTAGTTGTTCATCCCAATGTGACATACATGTCTATTCCCCAGTAGTTTGAATGGTAAACTGATGAAAGTATATTAGGAAGTTGAGTGTTTGCCCCAAAGAGAATATTTGGTCTATCCACAGTATGCAGTGTTAATAGAAACAAAACCAGATACCATACCTGCAAATGATTTCTTCAACACCAAAACAGATGTCCAGATATCCATTGGGAGAGACCAGCTCCATACTGAGTCGTGGAGGGGTTCCTTTGAAAAGTAATAGAAATGATTTCCGAATTGTCCATTCCTAATTGATGATACAATCTAATAGATGAATGGAAGGATTTCATGATATTATTCCATATGATCTAAGTAAGTTGATCAGCGTGGTATCCTTTTGGAACTGAAAATGAACATTCGTCTTGAACACTCTCTGTTGCATTTCTAGTTCATGAATGGATCGGATGAACTGGTACATGTTAGTGGGGAGCTATCGGTGGACAATTCCATTCTGACTCATTCCTGCACTAGGAATATTTACAACGCTAATGAGGAATGTAGAAACAGTAGCACGTACGCCTCTAATAGGTAGATGCGATAATCTATGGATGGGACTCTCCAGAACATACAAATCCTGCTAGATACATTCGTGAAGGCCAACCAAAGGCTAAAGCTGAATGCCACCTTTTCTGATGTGAGATAGAGTTTCTAGTCATATTATCTCTAATGATGAAATAGGCATGTCTCCTAAAAATACGTACCATAGGTAAATGTAAAATCGATCCTCATTGCGAGTTTTCTTGTCAATATTATCTACAATATGTACAACGGTCTTCAGAGATCACTAAATCGCTCTACCCCTTCAATGGAAAAGATAAACATTTTGCTCGATCTCAGGATATGAAAAAGTATTCCCAGCAATTAAAGAATGCTTAGAAATTTCTCTGATCCTAGTCCACCCTTAATTGTCACTGATGCTTCTGATTATGGTATGGGTGCAGTCCTTTCCTAAATTGATGAAAAGGGGGGTTTAAGCATTAGGTTATTGGTCAAAACCCTTAGTAAAACAAAATAAATCTGAATTTATAAAGAAGAGCTCCTAGCTGTAGTACAATGGGTGATACATCATAGGCATTTAATTATGCATAACCATACATTGTTCGACTGGATCATCATTCAATATGATGAATCTGGATTATGGAGATTATTAAACAGCTCCAATTTTGAAATAAAGCAAAGCGCTGGAAAAAGTAAATGAAACATTATTACTGAGAGTTGTGAAAATTATAAGTTGTGATAAGATTTATGTTGATTAAACATTGAATGGAGAAAATGTGATAAAATTGGAATTGGATACCACATGTAACAGCACTCTGTTTCTGGAGCTAGATACCACATGTAACAGCGCTAATTTCCGGAGCTGGATACCACTGTAACAGCACTTTGTTTCTGGAGCTGGATACCACACGTAACCGTCACCTTGTTTCTGGAGCTGGATACCACATGCAACAGCGCTTTGTTTCTGGAGCTGGATACTTCATGTAGCTGCACTTTGTTTCCGGAGCTGGATGCTTCATGTAGCTGCACTTTGTTTCTGGAATTGGATACCACATGTAACAGCACTTTGTTTCTGGAGCTGGATACCACATGTAGTTGCACTTTGTTTCTGGAACTGGATACCACATGTAGCTGCACTTTGTTTCTGGAGCTGGATACCACATGTAATTGCACTTTGTTTCTGGAGCTAGATACCACATGTAACTGCACATTGTAAAGCGAAGAAGGACTGATTGCGGCTGTAAGATGTTTCTTCTCCTACAGCTGCAGAATACGGTAATCATACAAAAGCTTCGCTTAACAGATTTATACAATGACATCCTTTCCTGGCTTTGTAATTGCTGGCTCCTAGTAGGGCGAATTCCAAGGCTCTCTGGCATCCTTAGCGCATGGCCAAACATGGACCATCTTTGCTTGGCAACTTTTACAGACAGCGGTACTGTATTACACATATATAGTATAGTGCATCGTTGGAAATTATGCTACCTGGTCACCAGTGGTTGCATTGTATAAACGTAGTGTATTTGGCAAGGGAATCTTTGATCCATGAATGTTTGTCTGCTAAGAGATTGACATACAGGGAATTTGTAAATGAAAGGGTTAAATAGAATGATGTTTTACTGATCTATGTGACTACGTAATGCAGCAAGGCTATATGCTATCAATCCAAGACCATCTTTGCATTAGCTGTCTACTTATTATTTCTCAGAACTTTAAATCTCGGTTGACTAAAGTAGATGATGTTTTTGTCTATTATGGTTGATTATTAGCCATCGTGTGACTAGATTGTTGGTTGGTAACTCTTCGACGACGAATCCATGAAAAATACTTTACGATATATAGCATATTCTGTTGAGGATTTTGAGATTGGTATGTCTGGAGGCCCATGTTGTCTGAGGCAATGTTGGCCTTCCGTCATATAATTTTAAAAAACAGGGAAGAAAAGCCCAACAGCCATTCTGATCGTGTGCCCGACAATACGATGTATATCATACTCTGTTGAATATTTTGAAATTTGTCTGATTGGAGGTCATTACTACACAATCTATATGACTACTTCATGCAACATGCGTGAGAGTAGTGTCTCTTACTTATGACCAGGGCGCCTTTCCCTCCAATAAGGTGTACCCCAATCAGTTGGATTGATGTCACTGGTGATGTATCACACCATTTAACCACAGTAGCTAGCAATAGCCTATAGTTCGTGTCCCATGCCTATTCTGTTCCCATGCTTATCTTGTCATAGACCTGTTAAATGAGGGAAGAACTGTCAATGGTAGAAGAATTTATTAAAACGATCTTCATTCAAATACCTGTGGAAAAAATTAAAAGCTAAAATTATTGGTGTCATCTACATACCTCATGGAAATGATAAGGATAAATTTATCAAATCAGTAGAAAATATTTTATATGGTATACAAAAGGAAAATAAAACTGTGTATATATTGGGAGACTTTAATATTGATTTGCTTAAACAAAATTCCTTTTATACGCAGGACTTTCTAAATCTACTGAAAGTAAATGAACTGAAAGCAAATGAACTCTATCCATTGATAACCAAACCAACGCGGATCACTGAAGACACTGCTACTATCATTGACAATATTCTCACTAACAATACTGACCAAGCAGGTACTTTTGTTGCAGAAATTTCAGATCACTTACCTGTCGTCTATCTGGAAAAAGAAAGAGGTCGAGAAAATCTTGTGCCAAAGAAACGGTGATGAGTAGCGATTTTAAACAAGAAAATATAAAATACATGTGAAAATATAGAATACATGTGAAAAAAATATAGAATACATGTGAAGATGTCTACAACACTTTCCATAATATGTGTACTAATATTTATGAATCTTCTTTCCCTCTTAAGCAAATTAAAAGATTTAAACAAAACCCAACTAAACCATGGTTAACGAGAGGATTGATAGATGCCTGTCCTAAGGAAAAATAAATTGTGTCTAAATTTTATTAAAAATCTAACAAAATATAATCATTCACGAGTTAACAAATATAGTACAGCAAAAATAAATCATTATCATCACAAATTTGATGAACAAATGGATAATATTAAGGAAACCTGGAAGATAATTAAGTTACTTTTGAACAGGCAAAAAGATAAAATCGAAACATCCCGGTTTATCTATAATAATACTGTTATTACTGAGAAAATCGAGATTGCAGATAAATTCAATGAATATTTCACTAACATTGGGCAAAATTGATCAAAAAGAATACAATAACCCAAATATACAGGCACAGGATTATTTGACAGGCAACTACCAAAGCTCAAACTAACTAACAATGAAGAAATTTTCAAAACACTAATGCAAATTAACCCTACTAAAAGTGCTGGTATAGACAACTTTAAATGGAAAATCTTGAAAATCTGTGTAGCTAAAATATTAAATCCACTGACTCATATTTGCAACCTATCACTATCACAGGGCATATATAACTACAGACCAGTCTCAGTACTCCCACTCTTCTCGAAGCTCCTGGAAAAGCTATTTTGTGCAAGAATTATTAAATTTCTTAATAATCACTCATTTATATACCCATCTTAGCATGGCTTCAGAGAAAAAGATTCTACCATGCATGGGCATGATTGAAAAAAATAACTGATTTCCTGCAGAGTAATGAGCATATGCTAGGTATATTTCTGGACCTTTCCAATGCTTTTGACAACATGAACCATACTATACTATTAAATAAACTCTCCTATTATGGTATCAGAGGCGTCCCATTGAACTGGATGAAAAGCTACTTGTCAAATAGAGTTCAACGTGTACAGTTTAGTGGGGCCACTTCAACAAATAAAGATGTAATCTGAGGTGTCCCTCAAGGTTCAATTCTTGCACCTCTGTTGTTTCTACTGTATATGAATGACCTACCCAATATCTGTAACCACCTATCACATAAATTATTTGCAGATGATACAAATGCTTTCTGCAGCCACAAAGATATGAAAGCCTCATATAAAATGTAAACCATGAAATGCAACAAATAATAGACTGGTTTAAAGTGAACAAACTATCGCTAAATGTGGACAAAGCAAATTACATATTATTCACCCAAAAGTAAGAAATTAAAAGAAATTGTGCTTCCAAATCTTGTTATAAACAATCAGATAATGCATGAAGCTCAATATGCAAAGTTTCTTGGAGTATATTTGGACAAACATTTGACATGGGAAAAGCATATTGAGCATGTGGTAGTAACCTTTAAAACTAAAATCACTACAAAAGCAATCTATTAAATTATTCGCAAAAGCTGCAAGATGCCAAGATATCTTCAAGGCTGAAAAAATTCTCAAACTTGAGGACATTGGAAAGATCCAGCTATACACTATGTTAAGGGGCTACCACAATGACAATTTACCTCCATCTCTGAATAATATGTTCTTGACAAATGCAGACATAGATTCCCACAACACACGAAGGAAAAATGACATACACACAGCATACAAGCACATAGCTACAGCCCAACAAAAGCCCTCACACCAAGCAATAATATTATGAAACATCAATACACGGACACAAATTTGCACACTACAGTCATACAAACAGATCCTCAAAACACCCTCATTGAAAAATACTAGGATAAATGATAAAAACCACAATGACATCTGCCATCAGGAAAGCACCCGGTCACCAGAACAGTTGTAATAATAAAAATAATAATAATAATAATAATAATAATAATAATAATAATAATAATAATAATAGTGTAGTGTAAAACGAGATGAGCACATTCCATCACCATTGTAAATAGGTTATCGTTAATTGTCTTGTACTAAATGTACGTCTAGGACTGTAATTATATATAAACACTGTCTAGATGTACATGTATGTATGTTATTAGTCCTTTATCTCGTCTGTGTTATGTGATGTTCACTTTATGTTTTATGTAAGGGGGCCACATAGGCAATGCCTTTGGTGGACTACCTGTTGTGATCCTTGTACAAACACTATATTTATGAAAATAAATAACTTTGAACCGTCAACGTTGAACCTTGAATCCATAGCTTCCAGAAGGACTGGAAAGCTTTGTTCACCATGACGCAGCACGCAGCAAAGTCAACAGTACTACAAAGCAGTGAGACCAGGATTTAACTTTTTCTCCATGGTTCGCTGCCATGAAGGGGATTATCATTTTCTTTAGCTTCATGCTATGTAGATAGGTATATGTGGGTGAACTCTGTTTTGGATTCCTTCACAAAAAGATACTATCTTTTTAGTTTGCTTGCAACTATTGGTAGAAGTTCGTCAAGAGGTTTCCTTTCCTCGTCTATGAAGTCCATGTCGGCGGCATATTCCATCTCTAGCGGCATACCCAGTATGGACAATGGAGGGTTTTGTTTTGTGGAATTTTTCCGCACGGATTTCAATGCAGCAGCAAGGTAGGAGATAGATCCTCCTCCTGTGGGGAGCCGATTGGTGTCTCAAAATCTGCAGACTTCACTGACCTGACTCGTACTCACGGCTCGGTGTCTGCAAGTAGTAGTATCACTAGTCGTAGCTCATCCTCATTGCAACTGGCCTGGCGTAGTACATCTAGTACCCTTGAGAATTTAATTGTCTCGAAGGCTCGAAACATGCCAAGGCCCATTTTGTGGAAATCCCAGTGCTTGGACATAACTACTGAGTCAAGCATACATAGAGCCATAAAATGAATTCCCAGCTGCGTCCACGTTTAAAGCCACTTTAACATGATCAGGTGAAGTCATCGATCTTGTGTCGAATGCGCCATATGGTAACGATTTTCCGCATGCTGGCAAGGAGCACAATGAGCCACAGATAGGCTGGGCCCAGTTGGTTTCTTGGACCTGGTTAGTGCGAAAAGGGTGCCCTGGCCTACTGCATCAATGGGAAGATGGTGGATAAAAGCTGAATTGATTAGGTGCGTAGGTGCGTGATCGGTTTTCTAGGATCCATTTCTAGGATTCGAGTTTATCCAACAATCATATGATGGCATAGTCAACTATGTGTGTGTGTAGCATGACGTCACAATCAACTACGTCATGAATGGCGTAGCTAAGTTCGTCATGAACCCTTAATTGATGACGGACTAAGCGTTATTGTACGAATTTTATGTATTTACTATTTAATAAATATGCTGTTAAATATTTTGAAACTAATTTGACTAGGCGGCCAACATTGGCGAAGCGTGGGTGGAGCTTAGTAGTGTAGGGGCTGGGTAGACTCTATTGTTATGCAGATGAGCTCTTGACCTATCTAAATACTGTGTTCTGATTGCTTGTTCTAAATGAGCGTGTACACGCTATTAATCTAGATGAGCTGGTACACGATATTGTTCTAAATGAGTGGGTACACGCTATTGTTCAAAAGTGTTGTGTACACACTATTGTTCTAAATGTGCGTTTACATGTTATTGTTCTAAATGGTTGCCTGCACGCTATTGTTCTAAATGAGCATATACACGCTACTGTTCTAAATGTCTGTGCGCATTCTAAACGTCTGTTCGCCATTGAAATGACACATGCATGACAATGCATAATTAATTACATTAATATGTTTTTTTAAATAGGTATTGACATGTGTAACTTTGCATACTGATGAGCGTGCGCTGGCTGAACGATGAATGCATAACGACAGTTTAACGTATTAATTAGGTGTGCGACACCACCCCCCCCCCACCCCCACCCCTCGTGGTTAAAAAGTAGAATATTTTGAAATTGAACTGAAAAAAAATGATGATGATGATGTGGCTTCCTATGTCAGATTGTCGAACAGCACTTTTGAAGAATATCCCATTACTTATGAATGCCTGCATGAACAATAGCGTGCAGCAGTCACTTATGAATTGTTCATGTCAGGTGATCGCTGGTATCTGTTGAATATTTTGATACTAGCGTGAATTGTAACTTCCTATGTCAAATTAGTATCAAAAAAATATTCGCTTAAACTACCATTGCGCCACGATTTAGGTTTGAAAAAATACACAAAAAAGTTCAAATATAGTTAATACGTAATTTTTTCCTAGTTTTATTACCGTTTTTTGGAAACCACACTGCTGATCACCGTTGAATGTATTTCATAAAATAAGTCTTTCATATCACAGACTATAAAATACATTAATTATAGTGCACGAGAGCATACTGCTTGCCGCAATGGAGTCGAGTGTTATCACTTGATTATTTAAGTGCACTCGCATACATAAAAACACATTCTGGTGAACAAATGACATGAGATTGATATTTGGCACGATATTACAATGTCCTCACTGGGACTAAAGTTTTTAAAAATTCGATAATAACGCTTGAACCTGCTCACTGGCTATTGTTGTTTACCACTAAAGATTTGTCTAAACATTGTGGTTGGAATTTGTGAGAGCATGGTGTGTGAAAAATGGCATATATGTTGGAAAGGGTATGTCAATGAGTGTTTAATAAAGGTTTCGCTCGTATGCATACGTGCCTATGTCAGCAAGAATGCATTATGAGTACCTAGTCAATGAGGCCCCGACAACAAAAATAATATAGCTACCACCTAGTACCAACGCCCACCACCACCACCACCACCACCATCACCAACACCAGCACCAGCACCACCACCACCACCACCGCTCTACCACCACCAGCGCCACCACCACCCGCCACAGTCACCACAACCGCCACTAGCACCACCACCAACAGCCACCACCAACCACTAAGCACCACACTCATAACCAAGCATTAATTAACCCCACCACCATCATCCACCACCACCCATCCATCACCACCACCAACTACTTCCACCAACCACCAATCCCACCGCCGCCACCAACATCAACAGCTCCCACTCCAATTTGCATATCGATGGATGTGGGGACCTGGCTGGATATATAGCTACAATCATCAAATCAACACGCACATAAAGAACCAATGTTTTATTTGTATCCATATTTTTACATTGAAGAAAATATTACATATGATAAAACATATAGTTTCTGTAGCATAAGCAAATAGTCAATGTTCTGGAGATCATTGGGTAGACTGATTCCTTATGGATCAGATCCATCACCACCGGAATCATCATCATTATCGTCAGCATCTAGATTGTTCCTTATGTACTTCTTGATCAGAAACTCTCTTTTTCGAAAGGCTGAGAATACTGCTTCATCATATGCATACCCATCGGTGATCAAATCTTTAATTTCCTGACAAATTATTTTAATGAGCATAGAGTTCTGTAATCTTCTCCACTGGAACATTATGTCTATGCACTTTGCAACTAAAGTATCAGCATATACGGAAATGGACACATTGCCTGTGCCATTTGGGTCTGTGTTCACTTCACCATCCTCATCTTCTAAACCTGATTTTTCAGCATCTAAGTCCTGCTTAATATTTTGGAATATGGCGAATAGTTCATGATTGCCTATGACTTCTTTTTCATCTTCATCTTCACTCTCAGACTCCGCCGAGTCATCACTGGCTTCACTCTCTGACTCTATTGGCTCATCATCTTCACTCTTCATCTCTGTCATTTCTTCATCTTCCCTGTCTAGATTTTCACTATCTTCATTGTTATGGAATCAGATCTTATGCTGCTTCAAGTCATTTGACCTATCAAACGTTGAATCACATTTAAAACATTTGCATCTTGGCATATTGATTATTGGATAAATTTAGCAAACATTCAAGTTGCAAGGTTCTTCAAAGAAATCTTCAAACTGCCTAAGGCTACCTAACTACTCTGCAGTTAAAATACACGTCCAACCACTTTGTGATGTTTAAACTGGAGTGTGAAAAGGGATTGAATTGGAACTGTTTTACAGAATTATATGTACTGCAGCCACAAATCTGCAACATGCGGCTGCAAATCTGAAACATGTGGCCACAAATCTGCAACATGCAGCCGCAAATCCTCAATATGCGGCCGCAATTCTGCATATGCTGCCGCAAATCCACAACATGTGGCCACAAATCCACACCATGCAGCCGCAAATATGTGCATGTGGCTGCATGTGGCCGCATGTGGTTGCACATGTATGCATGCATTTTGGCGTGCATGTGTGTCCAGGCATGTACATACACATGCTACCACCTGTATAAAATTGTGGCCGCATGTTTTAACCTTTAACCCCTACTATCTTTAGAGACCACTCCTTAAATATGATAGATACAATTATCTATATAAGATTATGCATACAACATCATTAAGTACGTTTATATATAGCCAAAGTACCTCTGAACTTCACCATTAGCGGGCTCAAATCCGCACATGCGCCCGCAAATCCACACATGTCCCAGCAAATCCGCAACATGCAGCGCAAATCCGCAACATGCTGCCACAAATCCGCAAGTACAGCCATATGTGGCCACACATGTATGCATGCATTTTGGCGTGTATGTGTGCCCGGGCATGTACATACACCTGTTGCCGCATGTATAAATGTGCAGCCACCTGTATAAAATTGCAGCCACAACATTTTTTTGAAATTTTAATAATTAAATGACTGCCACTTTAAAGCCATATATCTCCTTAAATATGATAGATACATGATTATTATCTATATCATATTATACATACAACATTGATACGTTTACCTATATATTACCCATGTAACACTGTACTTCGCTCTGATGTTTTAGAAAATTTAGACGCTATTGTTCATGCAGGTGACTGCTATTGTTCATAAGTGTCTGCTGTGCACTATTGTTCAAAAGTGTATGCTGTGCGCTATTGTTAATAAGTGTTAGGTACACACTATTGTTCTAAATGGTCGTCTGTGCACTATTGTTTATAAGTGGACGCTGCACGCTATTGTTCATATGTGGTCGTTGTGTGCTATTGTTCATGCAGGTGCCATCGTTCATGTGCATAAACGCTGTTCTTCAATAGGTGTCTCTGAGTTTCACTGAGTTACGCTGATTTACTGATATAATGCATAATGTTTAACTTAAAAAGCCTACATCTCCTTAAATATACGTCCTATGCATATATTATTTATATACTGATATATATTGTATGTTATAGAGCTTTCTATTACTTAGCCCATATTTCGCCGGGTTTAGCTGAGTTTCGCTGTTTGAAATGTATACCATATAACTTACAAAAGTCATAAAATGTTATTTTTTTATATTTCCAAATCTAAATCATGGCGCAGTGGTAGTTTAAGCGAATATTTTTAATACTAATTTGGCATAGGAAGCTACAATTCGTGCTAGTTTCAAAATATTCAACAGATACCAGCGACCACCTGCATGAACAATTCATAAGTGACCATGGCACTATTGTTCATGCAGGCACTCATAAGTGGCAGGCTATTCTACATAGGAAGCCACAATTCAGTTTCAAAATATTCTACTTTTTAACCACTGTCGCTACGCGTTCATCATTCAGCCAGCACACGCTCATCATTACGCAGAGTTACACATGTCAATACATATTTAAAAACACATTAATCTAATTAATTATGCATTGTCACGCATGTGCCATTTAAATAGCGAACAGATGTTTAGAACGCGCACAGCCATTTAGAACAATAGCATGAAGACAATCATTTAGACGACCATTTAGAACAATAGCGTGTACCCAACACAATTCAGATCATTACTGGCAGATCTTTGTCCCTTTCTAGTGGGACTAATTTGGTTGTGACGTCATCTTATGGATGATATTTTTTTATAATGATACCAGAGTGACAGATCCAAGAATACTATTTTATGTTGTATTTCTAAAATTAAGTGCTCTTTGAAATATATTTCACATCGTGAGTCAATAATGTACAACAGTATAGCACAATATATATGGTCAAGCCTGGCAATGAAATGCGATAGTTTTTAGTTTCAAGTCAATCCATATAACAAATATATGTTGATGTCATTGACTTTGTAAGAAAAGCGGCCTTTCAATGCGGGTGAACCACCGCCGTCTGCTTACACAAGCGCAGTGCCCCCACCCCACACCCACCCATCACCATGCGTAACATATCACATCATATATTCAAATATCATGAAACATAATTGTCTTCAATGAGAAGAGAAAGATACAGGATATAAATCCAAAATACTTGCTAAAATATTTTGAAATAAAATTATATAGTGTGACCCTTCATTGCGTTTATGTGGCATCTTATGGAGAAACTGTTTAAATGTTTGTTTTTAACACAATGTGCGTTTGGAATACATACGAGATTTCCAACAAATAGCGCCCACGCTTGAGTACAAGTGCATTTGCATTTGCATTTGCATTTGCATTTGCATTTGCATTTGCACTTGCACTTGCATTTAAATGCAATTATGAAATTTCTGACGCATTTGCCTTTTCACTGGCATCTGAATCTCATGTATTTGCATTTGCATTTGCATTTGCATAAAAAGGTTTGCATTTGAGTTTTCAAATGCATTTGATTTTATTTTTACTACGTTTCTCAACTTGCATTTCGTTCAAAATGTGCTGGAACCTGTTGCTGCAAATAGCAACACCAACTCGCTGTCAAATTAATTTGTTAAATCATACAAATGGCATCTCTGTTGCTAGAAATTATAAACTTAATTCTCCGTGATTTATTAACTCATTTCACTCTGAATTTCTTATCATGTCGCTCTCGCCCATCAATATACACATGTAAATCATTAACGCCAGAATGCCCTTAAATTTACTTGCCTGCCTGCCTGTCTGCTTGCCTACCTGCCTGCCTGCCTGCCTGCCTGCCTGCCTGCCTGCCTGCCTGTCTGCCTGCCTGCCTGCCTACCTGATTACATGCCTGCCTGTCTCTGCGTCTGTCTGTCTGTCTGTCTGTCTGTCTGTCTGTCTGTCTGTCTGTCTGTCTGTCTGTCTGTCTGTCTGTCTGTCTGTCTGTCTGTCTGTCTGTCTGTCGATTGATCGGTCAGTCGGTCTGTCGGTCAGTCTGTCAGTATGTTTGTCTGTCCAGTCTCGTATCTAAACAAGGGGCCTGTATCGTTCACCTGCGATTATTGCTCACTGGCACAACCGAACAAAACGAGATGACTACTGGAAACATTTACCAATCTAATTCCTTTGAAGGTTTAGCAAAGTTTTATTAAAATTATCCCAGTCGTTAATAAGTATCAGAATCATATCTCCCAAATTTCAGCATGATCAGTTTAGTGGTACTGGTAATGTCGTTTTCGCGAAAACTAGGTCATCCACAATGGCTGTTGAATCAAGTGTCCAATCAGGTTCCCGTGATCAAAACTTTGTGATGCTTCGTGAGTTTTGAACCAACCCTCCATGGGGTTTCGGAGAAGATAAAGATGTTTCTAAACATCGATAAAAATCCAAGATGGGTGTCAAGTGCTACTTCTACTTCTATTACCACTGCTGTCACTACTATAAGTAATGTACAGCTTAATACATGTAACTACTGCCATTATTGTATAATACTACCCTATGTGTCAGTTCCATTGCCATAATAATAGTATTGTACAATTACCCCACATGCTATTGTAATAGCCTGGGAGAATAAAGCTAACTTGAACTTGAGCTAGCATAAATTTGATGAGGTCCGGAAACTGAATTTGTATACGCTGCTTGATGCAACTGACATTATGCGGACACGTGTAGCTGACATGGAGTCGTGAGGTCACCAGGGCATTAAAAGTTCGAAATGATGAGCTGAGAGATGGGTGCTCTGAAACCTGAAGAGACTCAATTTAATCAACTTAGATGACATGTGTCAGAATTGTATATCCTTGATGAATTTATATATTTAATAAACATTCTGTTGAATCTGTGCATCAACGGGTCAATGCCAAATTAGTCTTAAAATATTAAACAGCTTACCAGTGTTGTTACTTTGAAATGTAGATTCGGAGAATCATGTTTCAAAATTCCAAATCGATTCCATCACGCGTACAGAGTTGGCTGAACTTGGCTAGAAATGGGCGTAGCATAGCTTATGATAGCTAGAAATGGTTCGCTCTATTACACATGACCTCCAGATTGACGATGAGTACTGGTTGACAGATAACCTGACCAGGCCATTTGAACGTGGGTTAAATATTATGAGAGTTTGAATACCAGCTGATTTGCTTGTCTGAGTACATCATTAGACCTTTAATACTCATACCAGCCACAATCGACTTCTGTAGTGGTCTTCCGAAATGTCCATTTGCAGACCAAGAGAGAACATTTTTGAAAATTTACCACTGGAATGACTGGCTCGATAACCGAGCCAGTAATTCCAGTGGTTAATTTTCTAAAAATCGTCTTCTCTTGATCTGGAAATCGACATTTTCTATGAGGAAATTGAATTTGACAAATTTGGGGGCTACATGATTAAACACCAGGATATACTGTTATGATGATGACATCACGAGATGACAGGTGGTGATGAGCTTCATCGAAGATAGTGACAACTTGTCACCCATCGAGAGGTTAATAATCTCCCTGCTTTTACAAACGTGGACGAGAGTGGGTAGTTGGGGAGTTATATCTGCTTCTGTTTGTCCATCCATCTGTATGTCCATCCATCTGTATGTCCATCCGTCTGGCCATCCATGCATATGTGCGTGCGTACGTGCGTATGTGCGTACGTGCGTTTATATTAATGTAATTATTGTTCACACTCTTGTAGACGATCATTATCTTTATTTATGGTGTTGCGATCTTACTACCGGTGCCCGTCTGATGTCAGCCACTCAATAGTCGAGCAAGATATGCATAGGATTGATACCGTGTCTACACATACCCTACATAGTTAGACTGCGGTACTGGGGTTGACAGTGGTGCTTCCGTAGATCGTTCTTTCATTACACCATATTACCCAGTAGATAATGGAGAACGGGAAGCTAGAGCAAGGTCATCAAAAGTGCCGTTTTGCCGTGTACTAGATAGTTCCCGATGTCCTTCACAAACGTGTGTCCGGTGTTACAATGGCATATTTTATGTGAAATAGATCATGAAGTTCGGCATTCAATGTTGTCACTGTTCTCGTTTCAGCAGGCATTTCGCGTTCAGTTTGGTGATGCTGTGTTTCTGAATTTTAGTATGGTGAATCTAATTTTACTCTTATGTAGAAGACTAGAAGCTGATGGAATCTGAATTTAATTTTGGTAAATGTGTAGCCTTATAAACTTTAATATTAAATAAATAGCCCTTAGCTCTCCAAACCGCAACCACCAGTTCATCTTTGGCGTCTATAATAAAACTTTTATACCGTACAATCGCATCGGTTTGAAAGATTCTAAGGGTCGGTAGGAAACCTGTACGCGCACTACAGAGATAGCTATACAAGCAGCCGCTATAACGAGGAACAGTTCTCCAATAAGATGGCGAAAGTTTCATACATATAAGAAGTGACACTTCAGTGGGCGGAGTGTGGAAATGGTGGTACTAATGCTAAATGGTAAGTTAAGTACCAATGTGGGCGGGATGTCGTAGCCGTCCTATTCGTCAAGTAAATATACGCCGTACCATCTTCCAGCTGTGTGGAGATGGTGGGTGTGAGAGAAGGCGGTAAGCCTATAACATCTCCGTGGTGGCATGTTCTAAGGCCCCATTGCTGATTGACAGAAGTCGTCGTGCTGGCAGAGCAGGTTGTATTAAGCGTGCAGTTAGAGGAGATGCCTTATTAGTTATCACCCCTACACGTTTCAAGTGGGGTACACGAGGCTTCATCACTGGCTACTACCTGCATCTCTCAAATCAACAAGTCAGCCGGCTAGGCATTGAGTGAGTGAGTGAAGGATTGAGTGCGGGAGAAAGCGATGAAGGCATTACGTCAAATTGCACCTTGTGTGATTCCTCTTGTAGAATAAGCTTATAGCGGTTTTGCGGATCAGCAAGTTAGTTAGTAATTAGTTATCTCCAATTAACAGGCGACACTTTTTATTTTCAATGCCACACGAATCAAACATGTGAGACCTTCTGAATAGTTTTACAAATTATTTTACTGAACGTCGTTGCCCTCAGTCAAATTCTTTTCAAAGCATCCAGCAGGTGTTTAACTTAATAAAATATTATTTATTAGCCTGAGAATTAAGTATGCTAATGAACTCCTCAAACGTCGGCATGTTACAAAACTAATTTGTGCTGATAGTCACAAGCACACGGCCAGCTTGAGGTGCCACAAAGTAACCTTTCAAGCGTGATACTGGACAATATTCTCATGTCTTGCGCCATCGGGTGCAGCTAATAACGCGAGGTGCTTTAATTTGTCAATTGTTTAAAGTGCGTTCACTAACCTATCCCCGTGTTTCGAGGAATACTTTTGCCAATTTTGCTTCTTCAGCTTAGCAGCGACATTTTCGTTTTGGATTTATTTATTTATTTATTTATTTTTATTTATTTATTTATTTATTTATTTATTTATTACAAGAACGGCCATTCGACAGGACTACGTGTTGTGTAAGAATTTTATGAAAATAATTTAAAAGAAAGTTCTATGAACAGATGCAAACTTTACAGTCTATATTTATAGTAGAATCGAGGGCATCTATATATTCGAAGGGCGGTGACTGGGCACTCCTTATGCGGTGCCCTATTCAATGGACGTGAGCAGCCCTACTTTATCCAGCCGCGCAAACGCGTTTTCAATCACCTCTATAATGTCTGGTCCTCTGACTGCTGACCATGTAGGGTTTCTCGCGGGATTTGGACACTCTCCTGCGCCAGGACATCGGGCAGGAACGGATTGTTATTTTGACTGGGCACAGGCCACGCCATATTGCGCTCCTATGAAGAGCATGGAAGGTGAGATGATGCTTAATTCTTTAGCAAAATATATGTGTGAATTCGTGTTGCAATACGTACTCCAATCCTCACCCATAAAATGATTTTCTTTCTACAATAACAACAAAATTCATTAATCAGTTTGTTTTATTTAACAATTCAATTCAATTCATCCATAGGCACCGGGTCTCATAGATTTAAATAATATTTTAAAGACTGAAATAAACAAAATTAAATTTTGCTGCCCAGAGTGTGTGCACCATTCCTGATGCTCAATTTGATTTGACAATATTCAACATCGTTTTCATGTAAGTCGTTGTGCAATTGAGGTAGATACTAGAATTTCAACGATGAAAGTGACGCGTAGTGCGATTTGTAAAGTGTAATAGGCATAGATCAAGCAAGGCCTTTAATACTAATAATATGCATAAATATTAAATATTAATCTAAAATATATGTATATTCGAATTCGAACAAGCTAAGATTCTAAAATAAGTTAATACATTTTAATTAGTTTTTATTCTTTTTAATTAATTCTAATTAAATAATTAAGGCCATCGATCTATAATATAGAACTGCGCGTGGATACCGCTAGAAGACTAGAAGAGGTCATGCACTGACATTATATAACAGCATAAACTAATTTTAATTTTAAGACAATAACAAATATAGCTTGCATGTTATAGGAAACGTGACAATTTTAAGAAATCATTATGGCACAGTAGGCTTATGCATTTTCCAAAAAATACTAAATACGACAGATGGAATATAGGCCTACAAGTTAAAAAAAATTACACTGGTTAAGGAAGCAACAGGCTCCAGCAAAATTATTATTTTTATTTGGGATTCGCAGCTCGTATAAAACCCGTCCGTCCACCCGCCCGCCCGCCCGCCCGCCCGCCCGCCCGCTCGTCCGTCTGCCAGCCTGTCTGCCGCCTGTGCAATTTCTTTTGACAAAGTTAATATAATTGTCGTTTTCAGCAAATGTATCCTTTCAAGAGTGCCGTGCGTTGCATATTCTGTAGTTTTCCCACCAAATCCTTAAATTATTTCATAGACTCGGACAGAAGTGTGCGTTTTCTTGAATGAGGAATAACCTTAGCAGTTCGATATTCCACAATTATTTATATACTTGTGTCACATAATTTTGACCTATTCGAACGTTGGTACTATGCAGGAAAACCCACAAACTGACAAACCTATCCTTACTGTACAGGGATGCAGATAGTGCTGCTAATTTATCTGTATTACAAATCGCAGACCTAAAGAGATGCCATATCGTCAATTATGCAGACGTATATACGAAGATGTTCCGAGATCCCATTAGAGCTGCCATCTTAGATACGAGTCTGTAGACGGAAATTGTTGGAAAGTAAAAAAAGCCAGAGATAAGTTTATAAACTGTCCAGGTTGATAGTACCGTACCGAGTGAAGCAAATGCCGTGTGTTTTCTCAAACAAGTGCCATCTGCCAAAGGTTTATGGACAGTAATCTGATAAATTTATGTTAGTATTGAGGGAATTAGACACCATCGGGTTCATTTAATCCTATCTTAAGCATAAAGCAGATTGCTTAATCGACATGATTCGATATACTTTGTATAGACATGTTTTGTGAATATTGTATAATGAATTAAATCTAGCCCTATGTAGTTTACCTTTAAGAAGTGAATGTCTATACATTTACGAATATCTATACATTTTGCTGTTGAGACCTTTAAGATTACAAGCTCCCAGCGTCAAGATAGTGTTTGTACGAAGACCGCATTTTGAAGAATTAGCTTGTATTTAAATTATCATCATCATCATCATCATCATCATCATCATCATCATCATCATCATCATTATCATCATCATCATAATCATCATCATTTCGCTTCTTCGCTTTACTTCGACCTCCTTTTCCTTCAATCTCATTCTTCTACTACTCCTCCTCCTCCAATATTGAAACGGGATTAAAATACGATTTTATTTACATCTTTTATTGATGTTCGAAACCGGATAATGAATACAAAATTCCAATTTTATGCAATAAATGATCAATTAAATTATTATTATTATTATTATTATTATTATTATTATTATTATTATTATTATTATTATTATTATTATTATTACGAAGAATATCGCGATTTTCTTTATATGCGTACAATGGTTTTACTTGGCCATATGAACTCCATTCTAGTACAATTAATAACGAAATGTTTATTGATTGCGCTGAAAACTGTGACAGAATTTCTTTTAACAAAGGAGAGTTCTAGTAATCTAGGATCTGCTATATTCGATCTTGGTAAAAACGCATCCGAAAAAAACGGGGAAAGGCGTTTATATAAAATGGTAGAAGATCATTATGGTTATGCTATAAACATTGCAAAAATATGTATGGGTTCGAAACCAGATTAAGTATTTAACCCACCCACCCACCCCAGAATAGATACAGTACAGAGCTCTCTCAAATAGCGTAACATGTGTCCAAAACAGAAACAGAAACATGTTAGTTAGTAAGACATGTACTGGTGAATATTTTGAAAATGATTGGATTGGAAGACATTGCCTTAGGCAGCAATGTCTTCCAGTATAATTATTTTCAACAGTAGGCACATTTGTTTTATTTTGTCTTGGAAACATAGTAAATTATTTCTTAGGTATACGCTATGACAAATCGTTAGCTTCCGAATATACAACTTATAGTAGAGTAGCTATATAACTAAATAATACTTTCATCTAAAACAAATTCCCACACAAAGTATTCCTGGTGTAGTGTAAAGACCACCTACCAGTAAAGATAGAGCCATGGCTCAACACATCAGTGTGAGCGACCAATAAAACCAACTGGACTGCGTTGTCTCGCTGTCATTGCCCCGTTGTGTCATTGTGCCAATGGAGCAAGAGCGCCTCCTGCTTCGAGCCTCCTTTTATCATCCCTATGCCCTCTGGGCCGTCTTCAGTCATTTGGCCCCTAAAGCATCCCCAGTCCGACGCTGGCGTTTTCAGAAGAATTATTTAAACCTTATTTCCTGTTCAGTTGATCAAGATAATTACTTTCTGAATGTAGATTCCAGTGCGTAAATCACCAAAATATGACCATTCCTGCTATGTCACGCCAAAGTATAACGAGCGGCATGTCAAAATAAAGCTTGTCAAAAAGCATACTCAGAAGGATAATTAATATTTAGATTCGATCTCTGGGTAATTGTTTTCTGTCATGTCAATCGTCTCTGAAAATGTATTTAAGTTGCGTCCTATACCATTTTCGTATATGTTTAATGGCAGCTGTGGCAGTGGTGTATTGCATGTATTTACAACTCAACTGTGTAAAACTTTCTCATTAAAATACTTAAGTAAATAGGATTCTGTCGTCTGCAAGAGGGAGGATATTCTGCAATTGTAATACAACAATTATATTTATGATGATTAAATTACATTTCTCAATATTGAATGTATGGCAGCGGAAAGATGATTGTACTGATGTTGACACAGACATTTGACATGAGACAGACATTTGACATCCCCATCAGCTAGGGCGTTTCATGAGTTCTAGCAAACCAAGTACAACCCTGCCAGCTTTATCAAAAACGGCAAACCATTCTTTCGACAGACAGACATACGCCTTGGCGATGGGCGGGGGGGGGGAGGGGTGTGTGTGTTAGCACAGCCTAATCTAAACATTTTCTCACAATCGGCAATCATATGGTAACTAACGTACCAAATTTGGTTGAATTCTGCCAAATTTTACTTACTACCTCACCTTCACCCTGTCCCCATCTCCACCCATGATGGCGGTGCCTAATGTAAATGTAGTCTTGCAGTCTGCAATCCTATGGGTAACTCATAATAAATTGATTGACAATTTGTCGGTTATATCCCGAAGGACGGACGGACGGACGGGCGGTCGGACGGACGGGCGGACGGACGGACGGACGGACGGACGGATGGATGGATGGATGGATGGATGGATGGATGGATGGATGGATGGATGGATGGATGGATGGATGGATGGATGGATGGATGGATGGATGGATGGATGGATGGATATGTGCCATTTGATCCAATAAAATATTTCATGAGAAAGGTCAACAAGTCGTCTCTAGCAAAAAGTCTGGATGCTATGGCAGTGAGTAGCAAACCATGTAACCGTGAAGATACTATGTTCTTGATGGTGGTGCATTTATTCAAATACTGCCATTACATGGCCAAAGACAGGCGCATTTGTAAATGTTCTTCATCATTATGAAAAGTATGTGGCCCGGCATTACAGAACAGCTACAATGGACCTTTCCAGTTTATCCATCCATGGCATGACGTCATAATCAACTGCGTGACGTGTAGGATGACTCGATTTACTCCGTCTTAAACGCTTATAATAGTCCGTCAGGTTGTATGAATTGTATGTCTATACTATTTAATAAACATTCTGTTAAATATTTTGAAACTAATTTGATTGGACGCTGTTGCTGCCATAGGCAGTTTTCTGGAAATTGATAGTCAGAGCGTTCGGGGATCGATCGATCCCAACACGATCGATGTGTGGGTGGAGCTTAGCTAGAGATGGGCGAGGCATAGCTAAAATTGGAAAGGTCCATTGTCTTCGATGGTAATATGGAACTTCCAGCACCAAAGATGTAGAACACACAAAGAGAGCAAAGCAATCTTCAGTGGCAGTTTGACATTTGAGGAGCCTCTCTGCCTCTTATCAGCACAGAACTAGAGCTCGGTATTCGTATTAAAATCGGCATTCGAATATTCGTATAATTAAACGAACGAACGAATATTCGAACTATTCCAATATTTCAGACGACCGGGTAATAGAAACTAAACATCGTCGCTACGGGTATTAAAAGACAGGAATTTTTTGTGTGGAGAAAACTATGATTGGCGCTGTGACAGACAACGATTTCTTATTCATAGTAACATGTTGCACAAGAGCTGAATCATGAGAACGGCTAGAAACTACTAAAAGAAGTCACAGGGAGTCACGGGATGTCTGTATTCAAATGTTAAAACCACAAATGTTCTGGTTTCGGAAAGTGCAGCATGCGCACCGATTGTGGCTTCAGGCTGCTGTCCTTATCCGTTACAATCAGTCCAGTCTTTGAATAAACACGCTCTGATGATACACTGGTGGCTGGAATTCCGAGGTATGATTTTGTCAGTTGGGCTACTTGTGGATGCTTTTTCTCGTTTTCCTTCCACCACGCAGGAGGTTTCTCAAATTCTCATTCAATCCAATGGCTTCCTCATTCAGGTACGTGTCAAGCACTATTTTGTCCGTTACTGCTCGTGTCTTGGCAGCTTTAGGACTAGTACCATAACAGTCAAATGATGATGAGCCGAAAAGGGTTTCGGCGCGTTTTGATTTTTCTTCACGCGATGGCTTTGTCGCGAGTCCGACTAGCCGTTACACCGTCACTATCGTCGCTACCGACTGCCGCTCGTTCAAGTATAGAATCCAATTCACTCAACTAGTTTGTAGGCTTTTTTCCGGTGCTCCTCCGTGATAAATGGAAGGACCTTCATCCGTGGATCAAGTACTGCGGATACGTGTATAATGTGTAAGAGATTGTCTTTGTCGAACCTCTTCTCAAGATACTCACAGAACAGTTACTTGAAGTTTTGGATGAATGGTTCATCAGCGTCGTGGTGGCCTTTCATTACATAAGTTAGTAAGTTCATGATGATTGCATAAATTGAAGAGCTACTAACCTTATGGTCGGTGCTCAATTGCTTTGAAATAGCATGTAATTTCTCTAGAGGAGCACAGAGGAATAATTCTGCATGCCAGAATTCTACACTTGGTACAAAAGCACGCGTTTCCTTCTTTTTACTATACATTAAGACGTTCCTCACTGGACTCCTTTTTGCGACCAGCCTTTCGAGCTTTTCAAACGTACTGGAAGTGGGTTGCAATCTTCCTTGCCTCTTTGAGAATAGCCGAGGCTGTTTCTTCACTCAGTGTTTTTAGAATAATGCATTGTAGTATGTGGGCGAAACAACTCAAGTCTCGTCTGAATCCATCTCAGCGATTGCTTTCTTTATGCTAGCTCCGCTGCCTCTGACAATAGCCACCGTTTGAATGGGGACATTCCACTCATCCATAGTTGCTCGAAGTGCGTGCCCTAATATTATGAAATATATTGTCTAGCTCATGTCATGCCTGGCTGCCAAATCATGTCAATCATGGAGCCTAAGATATGTTGCCACAGCTACAAGATGTTGGTCTTTAATCACATGGTCTAAAATACAACACCGGAAGGCAATATAATTAAAATCTTTGTCAACTTTGTCATTTTCCCGAAATCTTCGAATATTCGTATGCCATGCGAATATCCATTTATATTGGTCTATACGAATGATTATTCGAATATTCGGACCGACCTCTACAAAGCACCATTCCTTTCGAACAGTAAAAATAAGCAGCATTTTGTAGACACGCTTGGAAATCATTTGCGGAGGTGCGGTCATAAAATACTTCATGCATAAGCTGGTGGTAATGCACTCATTGTGAATATGAAAAGAATGAGAATTAGCAAAGGACAACATGTAAAAATAATTGCAGATGATACTGATGTCTTCGTCCTACTCATACATCATGTTAAGAAAGGTATTTGTATGCTATCTGCCATCTATAGTGAACATGTACATAAGATTAAAGCCATACAAGAATTAAGCGGAATAGAAGGTTGTACAGGTAATGTTATCACCTTATCACGTGCTCTATCTACTACTTTGCTCGGCAATAGTAAATCTGCTGCATTTCGCGATTTGTGCATAACTGAATCCGTACGTTAATATGCAACCCTGTTCGGGTTAAAGGAAGGTGTCCGTATTGAACAGTTAACTGTTGCAGGGTACATAATACTTTACCCGTATTCCGTGTATGGCGAAAATGCAGCATGGTGTTGACAGAAAGTCAATGGACAATTGCAACCAGTTACAATTGATATGAGACCAGTACCATCAACTCAGAACAAGTCGATGTACTTGTATCGCCGATGTGAATGTACCATGTGGCTCTCGGTGTTCATGTCGTCGCTATGGCCTTGAGTGTACAGTTGTAACAGTTGTGTGCACAAAACTGTAACCGAACATAATGCGCAAATACCCTACACAAAAGAGAGTGGTAATGCCGATAAGTGACTGTCTTTGGGATTTATTTGTGTGTATTATGTAATGACACATGTCCATAAAGTGGCAGACGAGAAATGGTAGGTAGTAAATTTTCAAAAATAGTCTGCTCTTGCTCTAAAAATGGACATTTTCGATGAAATAAGTTTAAACAAATATACGGGTTACGGGTTAATACCTACGGCAGCAATGTATTACAAGCGAATTATTTTCAAACTATTCAACAATTGAAACAACACGGCTTCATCGACGAAATGGTTAATGTTTTGTCATTTTGGGCAAAGTTACCAGGGTTGCGAATGTAGCTTCTCGTGCTTATTTCGTTAGAACTCATGAAACGCCAGCACTTATGTGAATAGCAAATGTGTGTCTCCACATCGCTGAAATTATCTTTACGCTGCTATGTATTCACAATGAGAAACATAATTTAATCATTATAAATATAATTGTTGTACTACAAACTACAATTGTGGAATAGCATTACTATTGTGAAAGGTTTTTTTAAATGATAAAGTCTTACACACTAAAGCTATAGATCCATGTAATTCAACATAACATATATTTTGCAAGAGCCCATACAAGATACTTTCCGGGTCCACTAACAGGACTCCCATTAAACAAGCCGACGAAAATGACATTTGGCACAACTTAAATAAACTTTCAGATACGATTGACATGCCAGCAAATAATTACCTAGAGAAGGAATCCAAATATGATTCAGCTTCCTGAGTATGCTTATTGATAAGTTTTGTTTTGATATGCAGCGTGCTATACTTTGGCATGGCGTAACAGTGACGGCTATATTTTGGCGATTTACACACTGGCATCTACATTTGGCATTACATATCTTGACCAATCGTAGAGGAAATCAGCGTTAAATTAATTTTTTTGGCAATGCATTTCAATAAGCTTTAATTAGATATGCAACATGCCATTGTTTTATTGGTAATTTAAAAACATATAACAAAAAATGTGTGGTTTGACATAAAATGATATTTAACGACTGCTAAAAATTTTGTCTGATGAGATGATTCTAGATTTTTAATATATTGTCTACTAAAAGTCCATCTTTACACTACATCAAAAATAATTTGTGTGGGAATGTTTTTTATGCTGATTGATATTTCTACTCAACTACTTACGCAACAAGTAGGGCTACTTCAAAAATTATTTTTTTACTCAGAGCTAAAAGCCAACTTGCT